>JALPQD010000378.1:132797-467088 GCA_023101885.1 Typhlomys cinereus | reverse complement strand
GGATTCAGAGTCAAATATTGCACGTGCACTTCTTACCGGTAAGTGTCCTACGGAAGTTCCTATACTGTAACTCTTTGTGTTCAGGAGAAAAATAACAGTGTTTGTGCCACATTCCATGGAACAGGTTGAAGCAGGCCATGATTTTCCAAAATAGTTAACCAGTGAGAATGACTCACAGTCAAATGTTGCAAGTGCACTTCGTTGGGACACCTATCCTACAGAATTTTCTATACTGTAATCTTTGTGATCAGGAAAAGTCACCCTGTTGTGCGACACTCAATGGAACATTTACACGCAAGCCACGATATTCCCAAAATAGTGAACCAAGAGAGAAGGACTCAGAGCCAAATGCTGCAAGTGCTCTTCTTAGCGGTAAGTATCCCACAAAAGTTTCTATACTGTAATTCTTTGTGTTCGAGAGGATCACACTTGTTTTGCAAAGTTTCCTGGAACATGTTCACGCAGGATGATTTTCCCAAATAGTGAACCAAGTGAGGAGACTCAGAGTCAAATGTTGGAAGTGCACTTCTTAGTGGTAAGTATCCTAAGAAGTTTCGATACTGTACCTCTGTGTTTGCAGAAAATCACACTTGTTTTGCTACGTTTCCATGGAACCTATTCCGCAGGAGATGATTTCCAAAATAGTGAACCAAGTGAGAGGGTTCATAATCAAATGTAGGAAGTGCAACTTCTTGGGGATAAGTATCCTAGAGAAGTTTCTACACTGTAACATTTGCGTTCAGGAGAAAATCATACTTGTTTTGGAACATTTGCATGGAAACATGTCACGCAGGGCATGATTTCCAAAATAGTGAACCAAGTGAGGAGGATTCAGAGTCAAATGCTGGAGCACCTCTTAGGTATAAGTACCTACAGAAGTTTGTATACTGTAACTCTTTGTGTTTCAGAAAATCACACTTTTGTTTGCGACCTTTGGATATAAATGTTCACACAGGCCATGATTTCCAAATAGTGAACCAAGTCGGAGGGATCAGAAAATATTGCACGTGCATTCTTCAGTATAAGTATCGAACAGAGTGTTCTATAAGGGTAACTTTGTTCAGGAGAAAATAACAGTTGTTGTGACATTTCATGGAACATGTTGAAGCAGCCATGATTTCCAAAATAGTGAACCAAGTGAGGATACTCAGAGTCAAATGTTGCAAGTGCACTTCTTGGGATAGATCCACAGAAGTTCTATACTGTAACACTTTGTGTTCAGGAGAAGATCACACTTGTTTTGTCAGTACATATGGAACATGTTCACGCGCCATGATTTTCCAAAATATGAACCAAGAGAGATGATTCAGAGTCAAATGTTGCAGTGCACTTCTTGTGGTAAGTATCCTACAGAAGTTTCTATACTGTAATCTTTGTGTCAGGAGGCATCTTGTTTGCGACTCATGGAAAAACATGCAACCAGCATGATTCCAAAATAGTGAACCAAGAGAGGACTCAGAGTTCAAATGTTGCGTGCATTCTTAGGGTAAGTCCCACAAAGTTTCTATACTGTACTCTTTGTGTTCTGGAAAACCACACTTGTTGGACGTTTCCATGGAACATTCAGCAGCTATGATTTCCAAAATGTAACCAAGTGAGGAGACTCAGAGTCAAATGTTGGAAGTGCACTTCTTAGTGGTAAGTATCCTACAGAAGTTTCGATACTGTACTCTTTTTGTTCTGCAGAAAATCATACTTGTTTGCTACATTTCCATGGAACTATTCATGCAGGAGATGATTCCAAAATAGTGAACCAAGTGCGGAGGATTCAGAATCAAATGTAGGAAGTGCACTTCTTGGGAAGTATCCTAGAGACGTTTCTACACTGTAACTTTGCATTCAGGAGAAAATCATACTTGTTTGTGACATTTGCATGGAACATGTTCACGCAGGCATGAATTTCCAAAATAGTGAACCAAGAGAGGAGGATTCAGAGTCAAATTCTGAAGTAACTTCTTAGGATAAGTATCCTACAGAAGATTCTATACTGTACTTTGTGTTCAGGAGAAGATCACACTTGTTTTGTAACATTACATATAACATGTTCACGCAGGCCATGATTTTCCAAAATAGTGAAACAAATGAGGAGGTTCAGAGTCAAATATTGCAGTGCACTTCGTTGGGATACATATCCTACAGAATTTTCTATACTGTAACTCTTTGTGATCAGGAGAAAGTCACACTTGTTGTGCGACAGTCAATGGAATTGACATGCAAGTCATGATATTCCAAAATAGTGAACGAAGAGAGAAGGACTCAGAGTCAAATGTTGCAAGTGCTCTTCTTAGCGTAAGTAACCCACAAATTTCTATACTGTAATTCTTTGTTTCAGGAGAGTATCACACTTGTTGTAATGTTTCCATGGAACATGTTCACGCAGGCTATGATTTTCCCAAATAGTCAACCAAGTGAGGAGGACTCAGAGTCAAATGTTGGAAGTGCACTTCTTAGGTAAGTATCCTACAGAAGTTTCGATACTGTACCTCTTTGTGTTTTGCAGAAAATCACACTTGTTTTGCTACTTTCCATGGAACCTATTCATGCAGGAGATGTTTCCAAAATAGTGAACCAAGTGAGGAGGATTCAGAATCAAATGTAGGAAGTGCATTTTTGGGGATAAGTATCCTATAGAAGTTTCTACACTGTAACATTTGCTTTCAGGAGAAAATCATACTTGTTTGTGACATTTGCATGGCACATGTTCACACTGGCCATGATATTAGAAAATAGTGAACCAAGCGAGGAGGACTCTGAGTCAAATGTTGCAAGTGCACTTATTTAGGATATGTGTCTACAGAAGTTTCTATACTGCAACTCTTTGTGTTTAGTAGGAAATTACACTTGTTGTACCACGTTCGATGAAACATGTTCATGCATCCAAAATCGTGAACCAAGTGAAGAGGACTCACAGTCATATGTAGCATGTGCACTTCTTTGGGATAAGTATCCTACACAGGTTTGTAGAAGGTAAACTTTTTGTTCTGGAGAAAATAACATTCGTTTTGTGCTGATTCTACCAAATATGTTCAGGCCTGTAATGAGCTTGAAAATAGTGAGCACGTGAGGAAGCATCAAATTCACATGTTTCACTTTCACATCTCAGTGATAAGAATCCTGTAGATGTTCATATGTTGTTTTTTTATGTTCAAGAGGAAATCACACTGGTTTTGTCACGTTTTCATGGAATATGTTCACACACACCTTGATTTTCCAAAATAGTTAACCAAGAGGAGGATTCAGAGCCAAATGTTCCTATACTGTACTCTTCGGGATATGTATCCTACAGAAGTTTGTATACTGTAACATTTGCCTTCAGGAGAAATTCATACTTGTTTTGTGACATTTGCATGTCACGTGTTCACAGAGCCATGATTTTACAAAATAGTGAACCAAGTGAGGAGGGTTCAGACTCAAATGTTGCGAGTGCACTTCTTTAGGATAATTTCATAAAGAAGTTTCTATACTGTTACTCTTTGTGTTCAGGAGGAAATCACATTGTTGTACGACGTTTCCATGAATCATGTTCATGCAATGAAAATCGTCAACCAAGTGACGAGGACTCACAGTCATATGTAGCATGTGCACTTCTTTGGGACAAGATCCTACACAGGTTTCTAGACGTTAAAACTTTGTGTTCTGGAGAAATCAACATTCGCGTGCTGATTCTACCAACTATGTTCAGGCCTGTAATGAGCTTGAAAATAGTGAGCACGTGAGGAAGCATCAAATTCACGTTTCACTTTCACTTCTCAGTGAAAGAATCCTGTAGATGTTCATACGTTGTAACTTTTTTTTTGTTCAGGAGAAAATCACACTGGTTTTGTGACGTTTTCATGGAATATGTTCACGCAGGCCTTGATTTTCCAAATGGTGAACCAAGTGAGGAGAACTGAGAGTCAAATGTTGGAAGTGCACTTCTCAGGAATAAGTATCCTACAGAAGATTCTATACTGTAACACTTTGTGTTCAGGAGAAGATCATACTTGTTTTGCGAAATTTGCATTTAACATGTTCATGCAGGCCATGATTTTCCAAAATAGTTAAGCAGGTGAGGGTGTTCAGAGTCAAATATTACACGTGCACTTATTACCGGTAAGTGTCCTACGTAAGTTCCTATACATTAACTCTTAGCGTTCAGAGAAAAAAAATAATTGTTTTGCCATATTTCCATGGAACATGTTGAAGCAGGCCATGATTTTCCAAAATACTTAACCAAGTGAGGATGACTCAGAGTCAAATGGTGCAAGTGTACTTGGTTGGGTGTACGTATCCTACAGAGTTTCTATACTGTAACTCTTTGTGATCAGGAGAGAGTCACACTTGTTGTGCGACAGTCAATGGAACATTTACACGCAAGCCATGATATTCCAAAATACTGAACCAAGAGAGCAGGACTCAGAGTCAAATGTTGGAAGTGCACTTCTTAGTGGTAAGTATACTACAGAAGTTTCGATACTGTAACTCTTTGTGTTCTGCATAAAATCATACTTGTTTTGCAACCTTTCCATGGAACCTATTTATTCAGGGATGATTTCCAAAATAGTGAACCAAGTGCGGAGGATTCAGAATCAAATGTAGGAAGTGCACTTCTTGGGGATAAGTATCCTAGAGAAGTTTGTACACTGTAACATTTGCGTTCAAAGAAAATCATATTTGTTTTGTGACATTTGCATGGAACATGTTCATGCAGGCCATGAATTTCCAAATTAGTGAACCAAGTGAGGAGGATTCAGAGTCAAATGGTGGAAGTGCACCTCTTAGGGATAAGTATCCTACAGAAGTTTGTATACTGTAACATTTGCCTTCAGGAGAAAATCATACTTGTTTTGTGACATTTGCATGGCATATGTTCACACAGGCCATGATTTTCCAAAATAGAGAACCAAGTGAGGAGGGTTCAGAGTCAAATATTGCAAGCACATTTCTTTAGGGTAAGTGTCGTAAAGAAGTTTCTATACTGTAACACTTTTTGTTATGGAGGAAAGCACACTTATTTTCGGACATTTCCACGAAACATGTTCATGCATCCAAAATCGTGAAACAAGTGAAGAGGATTCACAGTCATATGTAGCATGTGCACTTCTTTGGGACAAGTATCCTACACAGATTTCTAGACTGTAAAACTTTTGTGTTCTGGAGAAAACAACATTCGTTTTGTGCAGATTCTACCAACTATGTTCAGGCCTGTAATGAGCTTGAAAATAGTGAGCACATGAGGAAGCATCAAATTCACATGTTTCACTTTCACTTCTCAGTGATAAGAATCCTGTAGATGTTCATACGTTGTAACTTTTTATGTTCAGGAGAAAATCACACTGCCTTTGTGACGTTTTCATGGAATATGTTCACGTAGGCCTTGATTTTCCAAAATGGTGAACCATGTGAGGAGGAGTCAGAGTCAAATGATGGAAGTCCATGTCTTAGGGATAAGTACCTACAGAAGATTCAAAATGTAACACTTTTTGTTCAGGAGAAAATCATACTTGCTTTGTGACATTTACATATAACATGTTCACACAGGCCATGATTTTCCAAAATAGTCAACCAAGTGAGGAGGGTTCAGAGTCAAATATTTCACGTACACTTCTTACCAAGTGTCCTACGGAAGTTCCTATAGAGTAACTCTTTGTGTTCAGGAGAAAATAAAAGTTGTTGTACCACATTTCCATGGAACATGTTGAAACAAGCCATGATTATTCCAAAATTGTTATCCGGCGTGAGGATAACTCAGAGTCAAATGTTGCAAGTGCAATTCTTAATGGTAAGTATCCTACAGAAGTTTTGATACTGTACCTCTTTGTGTTCTGCACAAAATCACACTTGTTTTGTGACGTTTCCATGGAACCTGTTCATGCAGGAGATGATTTCTAAAATAGAGAACCAAGTGCGGAAGATTCATAATCAAATGTAGGAAGCGCACTTCTTGGGGATAAGTATCGTAGAGACGTTGCTACACTGCAACATTTGCGTTCAGGAGAAAATCATCTATGTTTTGTGACATTAGCATGGAACATGTTCACGCAGGCCATGAGTTTCCAAAATAGTGAACCAAGTGCGGAAGATTCAGAATCAAATGTAGGAAGCACACTTCTTAGAAATAAGTATCCTACAGAAGTTTGTATACTGTAACATTTGCATTCAGGAGAAAATGATACTTGTTTTGTAACATTTGCATGGCACATGTTCACACAGGCCATGATTTTCCAAAATAGTGAACCAAGTGAGGAGGGTTCAGAGTCAAATATTGCACGTGCACATCTTACCTGTAAGTGTCCTAAGGAAGTTCCTATACAGTAATACTTTGTGTTCAGAAGCAAATAACACTTGTTTTGCCACATTTTCATGGAATGTGTTGAAGCAGGCCATGATTTTTCCAAAATAGTTAACCAAGTGAGGATGACTCAGAGTCAAATGTTGCAAGTGCACTTCTTTGGGATATGTATCCTACAGTAGCTTCTATACTGTTACTCTTTATGATCAGGAGGAAATCACACTTGTTGTACGATGTTTCCATGAAACATGTTCATGCCTGTCATTCCCTTCCAAAATCGTGAACCAAGTGAAGAGGACTCACAGTCATATGTAGCATGTGCACTTCTTTGGAACAAGTATCCTACACAGGTTTCTAGACTGTAAAACTGTGTTCTGGAGAAAAACAACATTCGTTTTGTGCTGATTCTACCAAGTATGTTCAGTCCTGTTATGAGCTTGAAAATAGTGACCAAGTGAGGATGCATCAAATTCACATGTTTCACTTTCACTTCTCAGTGATAAGAATCCTGTAGATGTTCATACATTGTAACTTTTTATGTTCAGGGGATAATCACACTGGATTTGTGACATTTTCAAGGAATATTTTCACGCAGGCCTTGATTTTCAAAAAGGGTGAACTTAGTGAGGAAGACTGAAAGTCAAATGTTGGAAATGCACTTCCTAGGGATAAGTATCCTACAGAAGATTCTATACTATAACACTTTGTGTTCAGGAGAAAACCACACTTGTTTTGAGACATTTGCATATAACATGTTCACGCAGTCCATGATTTCCAAAATAGTGAACCAAGTGAGGAGGGTTCAGAGTCAAATATTGCATGTGCACTTCTTACAGGTAAGTGTCCTACGGAAGTACCTATAGTGCAACTCTTTGTGTTCAGGAGAAAATAACAGTTGTTGTGCCACTTTCTATGGAACATGTTGAAGCAGACCATGATTTTTCCAAAATAGTTAACCAAGTGAGGATACTCAGAGTCAAATGTTGCAAGTGTACTTCTTAGTGGTAAGTATCTACAGAAGTTTCGATACTGTACCTCTTTGTGTTCTGCAGAAAATCACACTTGTTTTGCGACGTTTCCATGGAACTTATTCATGCAGGAGATGATTTCCAAAATAGTGAACCAAGTGCAGAGGATTCAGAATCAAATGTAGGAAGTGCACTTCTTGGAGATAAGTATCCTAGAGAAGTTTCTACATTGTAACATTTGCATTCAGGAAAAAATCATACTTGTTTTTGTGACATTTGAATGGAACATGTTCATGCTGGCCATGAATTTCCAAAATAGTGAACCAAATGAGGAGGATTCAGAGTCAAATGCTGGATGTGCACCTCCTAGGGAGAAGTATCCTACAGAAGTTTTATACAGTAACATTTGCATTCAGAGAAATCCTACTTGTTTTGTGACAGTTGCATGGCACCTGTTCACACAGGCCATGATTTTATAAAATAGTGAACCAAGAAAGGAGGACTGTGAGTCAAATGTTGCAAGTGCACTTCTTTAGGATAAGTGTCTTACAGACGTTTCTATACCATAACTCTTTGTGTTCAGGAGGAAATCACACTTGTACGATGTTTCCATGAAACATGTTCATGCATGTTGTTCCCTGCCAAAATCGTGAACCAAGTGAAGAGGACTCTCAGGCATATGTAGCGTGTGCACTTCTGTGGGACAAGTATCCTACAAATGTTTCTAGACGGTAAAACTTAGTGTTCTGGAGAAAACCACATTCATTTTGTGCTGATTCTACCAACTATGTTCAGGCTTGTAATGACCTTGAAAATAGTGACCAAGTGAGGAATCATCAAATTCACATCTTTCCTTTCACTTCTCAGTGATAAGAATGCTGTAGATGTTCATACATTGCAACTTTTTATGATCAGGAGAAAATCACACTGGTTCTGTGACATTTCCATGGAATATGTTAACGCAGGCCTTGATTTTCCAAAATGGTGAAACAAGTGAGGAGAATTGAGATTCAAATGATGGAAGTGCACTTCGTAGGGATAAGAACCCTCCAGAAGATTCTATACTGTAACACTTTGTGTTCAGGAGAAGATCACACTTGTTTTGCGACATTTGCATATAGCATGTTCACGGAGGCCATGATTTTCCAAAATAGTGAACCAGGTGAGGAGAGTTCAGAGTCAAATATTGCACGTGCAGCTCTTACTGGTAAGTGTCCTCTGAAAGTTCCTATATTGTAACTCTTTGTGTTCAGGAGAAAATAACAGTTGTTGTGCCACATTTCCATGGAACATGTTGAAGCAGGCCATGATTTTTCCAAAATAGTTAACCAAGTGAGCATGACTCAGAGTCAAATGTTGCAAGTGCAATTCGTTGGGATACATATCCTACAGTAGTTTCTATACTGTAACTTTTTGTGATCATGAGAAAGTCACACTTTTTGTGCAACAGTCAATGGAACATTTACATGCAAGCCATGATATTCCAAAATAGTGAACCAAGAGAGAAGGACTTAGAGTCAATTGTTGCAAGTGCTTCTTCTTAGTGGTAAGTATCCCACCAAAGTTCCTATACAGTCATTCTTTTGTTAAGGAGAGTATCACACTTGTTTTGCAATGTTTCCATGGAACATGTTCACGAAGGCTATGATTTTCCAAAATAGTGAACCAAGTCAGGAGGACTCAGAGTCAAATGTTTGAAGTGCACTTCTTAGTGGGAAGGATCCTGCAGAAGTTTCGATACTGTACCTCTTTGCGTTCTGCAGAAAATGACACTTTTTGCGATGTTTCCATGGAACTTATTCATGCAGGAGATGGTTTCCAAAATAGTGAACCAAGTGTGGAGGATTCAGAATCAAAATGTAGGGAATGCACTTCTTGGGGAAAAGTATCCTAGAGAAGTTTCTACACTGTAACATTTGCGTTCAGGAGAAAATGATACTTGTTTTGTAACATTTGCATGGAACATGTTCACACAGGCCATGAATTTCCAAAATAGTGAACCAAGTGAGGAGGATTCGAGCCAAATGCTGGAAGTGCACCTCTTAGGGATAAGTATCCTACAGAAGTTTGTATACTGTAACATTTGCATTCAGGAGAAGATCATACTTGTTTTGTGACATTTGCATGGCACCTGTTCACACAGGCCATGATTTTACAAAATTGTGAACCAAGTGAGGAGGACTCTGAGTCAAATGTTGCAAGTGCATCACAATCCTGAACATTTATGCACCCAATATGGGCCCCTCCACATTCATTAAGGAAACCCTACAGCGTCTAAAGCAAGAAATCAACCCCCAAACGATAATCCTTGGGGACTTCAAAACAGCCCTCTCAAATGGGATAGATCAACAGGACAAAGCTTAACAGAGACACTTTGGAACTTAATCAAACCCATAAGAAATGGACCTTACAGCTCTCTATCAAACTTTTCACCCACGCACAAAAAAAAAACACATTTTTCTCAGCAGCAACATGGAACTTTTTCCAAAATAGATCACCATAGTGGTTCACAAAACGAATCTCACATATACAAAAAAGGTTGAAATTCTAACCTGTGCCCTATCAGACCACCACCGGCCTAAAGCTGGACATCCACAACACCACAAACAAGAAAAAATACACTAACTCCTGGAAACTTAACAGTATCTTGCTGAATGAGAACTGGATTCAGGAAGAAATTAAAAGGAAATTCAAGATTTCCTGAAAGCGAACGATAACAAAAATACAACCTACCAAAATCTCTGGGACACAATGAAAGCTGTCCTAAGAGGTAAGTTCATAGCTCTTCATGCCTACATCAAAAAAAATGGAAACATCAGAAATAAATAACTTAATGATGCAGCTTAAGGCTTTAGAGAAACTTGAGCAATCTGATCCCAAAAGTAGTAGAAGAGAGGAGATTAGCAAAATAAGGGAGAAATATCTGAAATCGAGACTAAGAAATGATAGAAAAAATCAACCAGTCAAAAAGCTGGTTCTTTGAAAAAAATCAATAAGATAGATACACCCCTAGCTAAATTAACCAAAGCAAGAGAGAGAAAACCCATATTAACAAAATTAGAAATGAACATGGAGTAACCAGTACTGATACCCAAGAAATCCAGAGAATTATAACATCATATTTCAAAAACTTATACTCTGTGAAGTTTGCCAAACACAAGAGATGGATGAATTTCTAAGTAAGACACCTTACCTAAATTGTATCAGGAAGTTGTGAATTACTTAAATGGCCCGATAACATATAAGTTAATTGAAGAAGTAATCTCGAATCTTCCCACCAAAAAAATGTCCTGCACCAGATGGATTCAGCACAGAATTCTACCAGACATTTAAGGAGTCAATAACACCAATACTCCTTAAACTGTTCCATCAAATAGCAAAGGAAGGAACACTACCAAATTCCTTCTATGAAGCTAATATCGCTTAATCCTAAAACCTAATAAAGATTCACTTAAAAAAGAAAACTATAGGCCGATCTCCCTGATGAACACAGATGCAAAGATTCTCAAAAAGTCTTAGCAAATCGGATTCAAAACATATCAAAAAGATCATTCACAGGGACCAAGTAGGCTTCATCCCTGGCACACAAGGTTGGTTCAACATATGAAAATCAATAAATGTAATTCATCATGTAAACCAGTCCAAAGTCCAAGACCACATGATACTCTCGATAGACGCAGAAAAGGCCTTTGACAAGATCCAACAGCCTTTTATGATCAAAACGGTAGAGACAGTAGGAATAGAAGGAACCTTTATCAATATAATAAAAGCTGTATACAACAAGCCCACAGCAAGGATTATGCTCAATGGGGAACAATTGGAAGCATTCCCACTTCGATCAGGAATTAGACAAGGCTGTCCACTCTCACTACTTCTATTCAATATTGTACTTGAATTCTTAGCTGAAGCATAAGACAAGAAAGGGACATAAAAGTGATTCAAATCGGCAAGGAGGAAGTCAAACTATCCCTATTTGCAGATGATATGACCTATACCTGAGGGATCCCAAAAACTCCACCTAGAAGCTCCTGGAACTAATTGAGAAGTTCAGCAGGATGGCAGGATACAAAATAAATGTGCAAAAATCAGAGGCATTTTCTATATGCCCAGGATGAAAGAAGGTGAAAAAGCCCTGAGAGAAACAATCCCATTTACTATAGCCCCTAGAAAAATGAATACCTTGAATAAACCTAACCAAGGAGGTAAAAGACCTTTACAATGAAAACTTTAATAACCCTAAAGAAAGAAATAGCAAAAGACACCAGAAGGTGGAAAGACCTCCCATGCTCCTGGATTGGCAGAATCAACATCGTAAAAATGACCATCCTACCAAAGGCAATATACAAATTCAATGCTATACCAATTAAAATCCCAAAGCAGTTCTTTAAAGAAGTTGACCAATTAATCTAGGATAGCAAAGACAATCCTGAGTAACAAAAACACTCCTGGGAGGTATACCATACCGACCTTAGTCTATACTACAAATCCATAGTTATAAAAAGAGCCTGGTACTGGCTCCAAATAGACCCACAGATCATGGATAAGGGTTGAAGACCCAGATATAAGCCCACAAAGTTAAAGCCATTTGGTCTTTGACAAAGGGGCCCAAAGAATCCAATGGAAAAAGAACAGCATCTTCAACAAATGGTGCTGGCAAAACTGGATCTCCACAAGGCAGAAGATTAAGCTGGAACCTTACTTGTCACCATGTACAAGACATAATTCCAAATGGATCAAGGACCTTGATATCAGGCCAGAAACTATAAAAATCATAACTGAACGGATAGGGACCCTCCCTTGAGCTGATTGGGATAGGCCAACATTTCCTAAACAGACATCCAATGGCACAGTCACTGCTACCAACTCTCAACAGTTGGGATCTGTTGAATTTATAGAGCTTCTGACAGATAAAGAGATTGTCACATGAGCTCAAAGGCAACCCACAGAATGGGAGGAAATCTTCACTAGCCACATATCTGATAGAGCTCTACTGTCCAGAGTACACAAAGAACTTAGAAATTAAACACCAATGGAAACCAATGACCCAAATAAAAAATGGGCCCTGGAATGTAAAAGAAATTTTACCAGAGATGAAATTAAAATGTCTAACAAATATCTTAAAAAATGCTCCACTTCTTTAGCCATCAGGGAAATGCAAATCAAAACCTCCCTGAGATATCATCTCACCCCGGTCAGTGATGGCAAAAATCCACAATACAAACAACAACAAGTGCTGGAGAGGATGTGGAGAGAGGGGAACTCTGTTACATTGCTGGTGGTAATGCAGGCTCATACAGCCATTCTGGCGAGCCGTCTGGAGATTCTTAAAGAAATTAAAGATTGAAATGCCATATGACCCTGCTATTCCACTTTTGGGAATAACCCCCCATGCAGCAGAGGTTTGCCTTGATAGCCCAAGCACGACTATGTTCATAGCAGCCCTGTTTACAATAGCAAAGTCATGGAATAACCTAAATGTCCAACAGTTGATGAGTGGATAAGGAAACTCTGGTACATCTATACAATGGAGTACTACTCAGCCATCAAAGATGATGAATTACTGGAATTTGCTGAGAAATGGATGTCATTAGAAACAATTATATTAAGTGAAGTATTCCAATCCCAGAAAGTTAAGCGCCGTATGTACTCCCTATAGGTGGCTCCTAGTACCAAAACTCACCCAACCCACATGAAACACTCAAGGGAAAACCTATGTAATACGGTAATTGCAAGGATTGTGAACAGGAGGGATGGGCTAGGAGGCCCACACCAGACAACAAAGACAGAGGGGACCATGTTACAGCACAGAAAATCGACCTCCAAGGAATGCAAGTAAGTAATGTGACACCTGGTTAAGTTCACAGACTGTTCGTTCCTGATCATGTACAACTGAGGGGGTATGATCTCACCAGAAGGGGAGGGCATATAGTCTGGCAGATGAAAAGAGATCATTTGCAAATGGGTGACTGATCCCTCCCTCACCGAGGTTTCCTGCTTTTGATTACATCTACCCTTGAATGTGCTATTATACACAGACTCCAGTTTAACAGTTTTTTGTCTCTGACCAGGGGGTGACATACAGTGCCCATCAGGATGGAGTGAAGGGCATTGCAGGAACAGCAAAACTGCAAACGAAAATCAACAAACCACAATCCAGAACTTCAGAGACTCTATATCATCCACATAGAACTAAGCCAGCCTAATCTCCCCCCATCCTGAACTGAGGGATATCTGTGGAAGAGGGGGCGGTAAGAGTGTAAGAGCAACAGGATGGGGGGAGCAATGATTTGAAGGAGTCTTCACACTAGATAGGGCTGAAGCAATGATATTAGGACTTTGCATGCCCTGTGCCATGTCCGTCACACTATTGACCTTACAAAGTCTAACATCGGCTGAAGGCACCAAGATCCTTGGAGGCAAGGGATTGATGGGCACAGCACTGTTCCTATGCTTAAGGGGAACACGAGAAAGGGTTTAGGGAAATGCCACTGGGTCCTTTTATGTCATCAGATAGGAGGACCAAGAGGAGAGTTAGGCATACACAATTAAGGACTCTCTGGAATTGGGGGGAGGCACTGGGAAATGGGAGAGACAGAGGGGGAGCAGGGGGTTCGGGGGGAGGAGTAGAGGGGGAGGGAAATGGTCTACCTACTAAGTTTGGTATAAGTGGAAATAATAATAAAAAATGTTAAAAAAATGTTGCAAGTGCACTTCTTTAGGATAAGTGTCATACAGAAGTTTCTATCCTATACACTCTTGTGTCAGAAGGAAATCACACGTGATTTGCGACGTTTCCATGAAACATGTATGTACATGTAATTCCCTTCCAAAATCGTGAACCAAGTGAAGAGGACTCACAGTCATATGTAGCATGTGCACTTCTTTGGGACAAGTATCCTACACAGTTTTCTAGACGGTAAAACTGTGTTCTGGAGAAAAGAACATTCGTTTTGTGCTGATTCTACCAACTATTTCAGGCCTGTAATGAGCTTGAACATGGTGACCAAGTGAGGAAGCATCAAATTCACATGTTTCACTTTCACTTCTCAGTGATAAGAATCCTGTAGATGTTCATACGTTGTAATGTTTTATGTTCATGAGAAAATCACATTATCCCAATAAAGTTTCTATACTGTCATTTTGTGTTCAGGAGAGTATCACACTTGTTTTGCAATGTTTCCCTGGAATATGTTCACGCAGGTATGACTTTCCAAATAGTGAGCCAAGTGAGGAGAACTCAGAGTCTAATGTTGGAAGTGCACTTCTTAGTGGTAAGTATCCTATACAAGTTTTGATACTGTACCTCTTTGTGTTCTGCAGAAAATCACACTTGTTTTGCGACGTTTATATGGAACCTATTCATGCAGGAGATGATTTCCAAAATAGTGAACCAAGTGTGGAGGATTGAGAAACAAATGTAGGAAGCGCACTTCTTGGGGATAAGTATCCTAGAAAAGTTTCTACACTGTAACATTTGCGTTCAGGAGAAAATCATACTTGTTTTGTGACATTTGCATTGCACATGTTCACACAGGCCATGATTTTCCAAAATAGTGAACCAAGGGAGGGTATACAGAATCAAATGCTGGAAGTGCACCTCTTAGGGATAAATATCCTACAGAAGTTTGTGTACTGTAACATTTGCGTTCAGGAGAAAATCATACTTGTTTTGTGACATTTGCGTGGAATATGTTCACACAGGACATGATTTTAAACAATAGTGAACCAAGTGAGGAGGACTCTGAGTCAAATCTTGCAAGTGCACTTCTTTAGGATAAGTGTCGTACAGAAGTTTCTATACTGTAACTCTTTGTGTTCAGGAGGAAATCAGACTTGTTTTACGACGTTTCATGAAACATGTTCATGCATGTCATTCCCTTCCAAAATTCTGAACCAAGGAAAGAGGACTCATAGTCATATGTAGCATGTGCACTTCTTTGGGACAAGTATCCTACACAGGTTTCTAGAAGCTAAAAGTTTGTGTTCTGGAGAAACAACATTTGTTCTGTGCTGATTCTACCCACTATGTTCATGCCTGTAATGAGCTTAAAAATACTGACCAAGTGAGGAATTGTCAAATTCACATGTTTCACTTTCACTTCTCAGTGATAAGAATCCGGTAGAGGTTCATACGTTGTATCTTTATATGTTCAGGAGAAAATCACACTGGTTCTGTGATGTTTTCATGGAATATGTTCACGCAGGCCTTGATTTTCCAAAATGGTGAACCAAGTGAGGAGGACTGAGAGTCAAATGTTGGAAGTGCACTTCTTAGGGATAAGTATCCTACAGAAGATTCTATACTGTAACACTTTTTGTTCAGGAGAAGATCACACTTGTTTTGGGACATTTGCATATATCATGTTCACGCAGGCCATGATTTTCCAAAATAGTGAACCAGGTGAGGAGGGTCCAGAGTCAAATATTGCACGTGCACTTCTTACCAGTAAGTGTCCTACGGAAGTTCCTATACTGTACCTCTTTGTGTTCAGAAGAAGATAACAGTTGTTGTGCCACATTTCCATGGAACATGTTGAAGCAGGCCATGATTTTCCAAAATAGATAACCAAGTGAGGATGACTCAGAGTCGAATGTTGGAAGTGCACTGCATTGGGATACATATCCTACAGAAGTATCTATACTGTAATTTTTTGTGATCAGGAGAAAGTCACCCTTGTTGTGCGACAGTCAATGGAACATTTACAAGCAAGCCATGATATTCCAAAATAGTGAACCAAGAGAGAAGGACTCAGAGTCAAATGTTGGAAGTGCTCTTCTTCTTAGCGGTTTTTATGCCAACAAAGTTTCTATACTGCCATTCTTGGTGTTCAGGAGAGTATCACACTTGTTTTGCAATGTTTCCCTGGAATATGTTCACGCAGGCTATGACTTTCCCAAATAGTGAGCCAAGTGAGGAGAACTCAGAGTCTAATGTTGGAAGTGCACTTGCTAGTGGTAAGTATCCTACAGAAGTTTTGATACTGTACCTCTTTGTGTTCTGCAGAAAAACACACCTGTTTTGTGACATTTCCATGGAACCTATTCATGCAGGAGATGATTTCCAAATAGTGAACCAAGGGGAGAGAATTCAGAATCAAATGCAGGAAGTGCACTTCTTGAGGATAAGTATCATAGGAAGTTTCTACACTGTAACATTTGCGTTCAGGAGAAAATCATACTTGTTTTGTGACATTTGAATGGAACATGTTCAAGAAGGCCATGAATTTCCAAAATAGTGAACCAAGTGAGAAGGATTCAGAGTCAAATGTTGGAGGTGCACCTCTTAGGGATAAGTATCCTACAGAAGATTCTATACTGTAACACTTTGTGTTCAGTTGAAGATCACACTGTTTTGCGACATTTGCGTATAACATGTTCACGCAGGCCATGATTTTCCAAAATAGTGCACCAAGTGAGGAGGGTTAAGAGTCAAATATTGCACGTGCACTTCTTACCTATAAGTATCCTACGGAAGTTCCTATACTGTAACTCTTTGTGTTCAGGAGAAAACAACAGTTTTTGTGCCACATTTCCATGGAACATGTTGAAGCAGACCATGATTTTTCAAAATAGTTAACCAAGTGATGATGACTCAGAGTCAAATGTTGCAAGTGCACTTCATTGGGATACGTATCCTACAGAAGTTTCTATACTGTAACTCTTGTGATCAGAGAGAAAGTCACACTTGTTGTGCGACAGTCAATGGAACATTTACACGCAAGCCTTGATATTCCAAAATAGTGAACCAGGAGAGAAGGACTCAGAGTCAAATGTTGCAAGTGCTCTTCTTTTTAGCAGTAAGTATCCCACCAAAGTTTCTATACTAACATTGTAGGTGTTCAGGACATTATCACATTTGTTTTGCAATGTTTCCCTGTAACATGTTCATGCAGGCTTTGACTTTCCAAAATAGTGAATCAAGTGACGAGGACCCAGAGTCAAATGTTGGAAGTGCACTTCTTAGTAGTAAGTATCCTACAGAAGTTTTTGATTCTGTACCTCTTTGTGTTCTGCAAAATCACACTTGTTTTGCGACTTTTCCATGGAACCTATTCATGCAGGAGATGTTTCCAAAATAGCGAACCAAGTGTAGATGATTCAGAATCAAATGTAGGAAGTGCACTTCTTGGGGATAAGCATCCTAGAGACGTTTCTACACTGTAACATTTGCATTCAGTTGAAAATCATACTTGTTTTGTGACATTTGAATGGAACATGTTCACGAAGGCCATGAATTTCCAAAATAGTGAACCAAGTGAGGAGGATTCAGAGTTAAATGCTGGAAGTGCACCTCTTAGGGATAAGTATCCTACAGAAGTTTGTATACTTTATCATTTACATTCAGGAAAAAATCATACTTCTTTTGTGACATTTGCATGGCACATGTTCACACATTCCATGGTTTTCCTAAATAGTGAACCAAGTGAAGGACTCTGAGTCAAATGTTGCAAGTGCACTTCTTTAGGATAAGTGTCCTACAGAAGTTTCTATACTGTAACTCTTTGTTCAGGAGGAAATCATACTTGTTGTACGACGTTTTCATGAAACATGTTCATGCATATCATTCCCTTCCAAAATCCTGAACCAAGTGAAGAGGACTCACAGTCATATGTAGCATGTGCATTCTTTGGGACAAATATCCTACACAGGTTTCTAGACAGTAAAACTTTGTGTTCTGGAGAAAACAACAGTCGTTTTGTGGTGATTCTACCAACTATGTTCAGGCCTGTAATGAGCTTGAAAATAGTGAACAAGTGAGGAATTGTCAAATTCATTTGTTTCACTTTCACTTCTCAGTGATAAGAATCCTGTAGATGTTCATAAGTTGTAACTTTTTATGTTCAGGAGAAAGTCACACTGGTTTTGTGACGTTTTCAGAGAATATGTTCCCGCAGGCCTTGATTTTCCAAAAGAGTGAACCAAGTGAGGAAGACTGAGAGTCAAATGTTAGAAGTGCACTTCTTAGGGATAAGTATCCTACAGAAAATTCTACTCTAACTCTTTGAGTTCCCCAGAAGATCACACTTGTTTTGCGACATTTGCATATAACATGTTCACGCAGGCCATGATTTTCCAAAATAGTGAACCAAGTGAGGAGGGTTCAGAGTCAAATATTGCACGTGCACTTCTTACAGGTAAGTGTCCTTCAGAAGTTCCTATACTGTAACTCTTTGTGTTCAGGAGAAAATAACAGTTGTAGTGACACATTTCCATGGAACATGTTGAAGCAGGCCATGATTTTTCGAAATTAGTTAACCAAGTGAGGATGACCCAGAGTCAAATGTTGCAAGTGCACTTCGTTGGGATACGTATCCTACAGAAGTTTCTAAACTGTAACTCTTTGTGATCAGGAGAAAGTCACACTTGTTGTGCGACAGTCAATGGAACATTTACACGCAAGCCATGATATTCCAAAATAGTGAACCAAGAGAGAAGGACTCAGAGTCAAATGTTGCAAGTGCTCTTCTTTTTAGCGGTAAGTATCTCACCAAAATTTCTATACTGTCATTCTTGGTGTTCAGAAGAGTATCAAACTTGTTTTGCAATGTTTCCCTGGAACATGTTCACGCAGGCTATGATTTTCCAAAATAGTGAAGCAAGTGAGCAGGGTTCTGAGACAAATATTGCACATGCTCTTTTTACCGGTAAGTGTCCTAAGGAAGGTCCTATACTGTTACTCTTTGTGTTCAGGAGAAAATAACAGTTGTTGTGCCACATTTCCATGGAACATGTTGAAGCAGGCCATGATTTTTCCAAAATAGTTAACCAAGTGAGGATGACTTAGAGTCAAATGTTGCAAGTGCACTTCGTTGGGATACATATCCTATAGAAGTTTCTATACTGTAAGTCTTGTGATAGGAGAAAGTCACACTTGTTGTGCGACAGTCAATGGAACATTTACACGCAAGCCATAATACTCCAAAATAGTGAACCAAGAGATAAGGACTCAGTCAAATGTTGCAAGTGCTTTTCTTTTTAGCTGTAAGTATTCTACCAAAATTTCTATACTGTCATTCTTGGTGTTCAGGAGAGTATCACCCTTGTTTTGCAATGTTTCCCTGGAACATGTTCATGCAGGCTATGATTTTCCAAAATAGTGAACCAAGTGAGGAGGACTCAGATTCGAATGTTGGAAGTGCCCTTCTTAGTGGTAAGTATCCTACAGAAGTTTCGATGTTGTACCTCATTGTGTTCTGCAGAAAATCACACTTGTTTTGTGAAGTTTCCATGGAACCTATTCATGCAGGAGATGATTTCCAAAATAGTGAACCAAGTGTGGAGGATTCAGAATCAAATGTAGGAAGTGCACTTCTTGAAGATAATATCTTAGAGAAGTTTCTATACTGTAACATTTGCATCAGGAGAAAATCATACTTTTTTTGTGACATTTGCATGGAACATGTTCACGCAGGCCATGAATTTCCAAAATAGTGAACCAAGTGAGGAGGATTCAGAGTCAAATACTGGAAGTGCACCACTTAGGGATAAGTATCCTACAGAAGTTTCTATATTTTAACATTTGCGTTCAGGAGAAAAATCATACTTGTTTTGTGACATTTCCATGGCACCTGTTAACACAGGCCATGATTTTACAAAATAGTGTACCAAGTGAGGAGCACTCTGAGTCAAATGTTGCAAGTGCACTTATTTAGGATAAGAGTCCTACAGAAGTTTCTATACTGTAAATCTTTGTGTTGAGGAGGAAATCACACATGTTGTACGACGTTTCCATGAAACATGTTCATGCATGTCATTTTCTTCCAAAATCCTGAACCAAGGGAAGAGGACTCACAGTCATATGTAGCATGTGCACTTCTTTTGGACAAGTATCCTACACAGGTTTCTAGACGCTAAAACTTTGTGTTCTGGGTAAAACAACATTCGTTTTGTGCTGATTCTACCAACTATGTGCAGGCCTGTAATGAGCTTGAAAATAGTGACCAAGTGAGGAAGTGTCAAATTCACATGTTTCACCTTCACTTCTCAGTGATAAGAATCCTGTAGATCTTCATACGTGGTAACTTTTTATGTTCAGGAGAAAATCACACTGGTTTGTGAAGTTTTCATGGAATATGTTCAGGCAGGCCTTGATTTTCCAAAATGATGAAATAATAGAGGAGGACTGAGTGTCAAATGTTGAAAGTGCACTTCTTAGGGATATGTATCCTACAGAAGATTCTATACTGTAACACTTTGTGTTCAGGAGAAGATCATACTTGTTTTGCGACATTTGCATATAACATGGTCACACAGGCCATGATTTTCCAAAATAGTGAACCAAGTGAGAAGGTTTTAGGGTCAAATATTGCACGTGCTCTTCTTACCATAAGTGTCCTATGGAAGTCCCTATACTGTATCTCTTTGTGTTCAGGAGAAAATGACAGTTGTGCCACATTTCCATGGAACATGTTGAAGCAGGCCATGATTATTCCAAATTAGTCAACCAAGTGATGATGACTCAGAGTGAAATATTGCAAGTGCACTTCGTTGGGATACGTATCCTACAGAAGTTTCTATACTGTAACTCTTTGTGATCTGGAGAAAGTCACACTTGTGCGACATCAATGGAACATTTACACGCATGCCATGATATTCCAAAATAGTGAACCAAGAGAGAAGGCTCAGAGTCAAATATTGCAAGTGCTCTTCTTCTTAATGTTAAGCATCCCACAAAAGTTTCTATAATGTCATTCTTTGTGTTCAGGAGAGAATCACACTTATTTTGCAATGTCTTCATGGAAAATGTTCACGCAGGCTATGATTTTCCAAATAGAGAACCAAGTTAGGAGGACTCAGAATCAAATGTTGGAAGTGCACTTCTTAGTGGTAAGTATCCTACAGAAGTTTCCGTACTGTACCTCTTTTTGTCTGCAGAAAATCACACCTGTTTTGTGACGTGTCCATGGAATCTATTCATGCAGGAGTTGATTTCCAAAATAGTGATCCAAGTGCGGAGGATTCAGAATCAAATGTAGGAAGTGCACATCTTAGGGATAAGTATCCTACAGAAGTTTGTATACTGTAACATTTGCGTATAGGAGAAAATAATACCTGTTTTGTGACATTTGCATGGAACATGTTCACGCAGGCCATGAATTGCCAAAATAGTGAACCAAGTGAGGAGGATTCAGAGTCAAATGCTGGAAGTGCACACCTTAGGGATAAGTATCCTACAGAAGTTTCTATACTGTAACATTTGCGTTCAGGAGAAAATCATACTTGTTTTGTGACATTTCCATGGCACCTGTTAACACAGGCCATGATTTTACAAAATTGTTAACCAAGTGATTAGGACTCAGAGTCAAATGTTGTAAGTGCACTTCTTTAGGATAAGTGTCGTACAGAAGTTTCTATACTGTAATTCTTTGTGTTCGGGAGGAAATCACACTTGTTGTACGATGTTTCCATGAAACATGTTCATGCATGTCATTCACTTCCAAAATCGTGAACCAAGTGAAGAGGATTCACAGTCATATGTAGCATGTGCACTTCTTTGGGACAAGTATCCTACACAGGTTTCTAGACGGTAATACTTTTTGTTCTGGAGAAAACAACGTTCATTTTGTGCTCATTCTACCAACAATGTTCAGCCTGTAATGAGCTTGAAAATAGTGACCAAGGGAGGAAGCCTGAAATTCACATGTTTCACTTCCACTTCTCAGTGACAGAATCCTGCAGATGTTCATACGTTGTAACTTTTTATGTTAAGGAGGAAATCACACTGGTTCTGTGACATTTTCATGGAATATGTTCATGCATGCCTTGATTTTCCATAATGGTGAACCAAGTGAGGAGTACTGAGAGTCAAATGTTGGAAGTGCCCTTCTTAGGGATAAGTATCCTACAGAAGATTCTATACTGTAGCACTTTGTGTTCAGGAGAAGATCATACTTGTTTTGCGACATTTGCATATAACATGTTCACTCAGGCCATGATTTTCCAAATTAGGGAACCAAGTGAGGAGGGTTCAGAGTCAAATATTGCACGTGCACTTCTTACCCGTAAGTGTAATATGGAAGACCTTATACTGTAACTCTTTGAGTTCAGGAGAAAATAACAGTTGTTGTGCCACATTTCCATGGAACATGTTGAAGCAGGCCATGATTTTTCCAAATAGTTAACCACGTGAGGATGACTCAGAGTCAAATGTTGCAAGTGCACTTCGTTGGGATACGTATCCTACAGAATTTTTAATACTTTACCTCTTTGTGTTCTGCAGAAAATCTCACATGTTTTGCAGCGTTTCCATGGAACCTATTCATGCAGGAGATGATTCCTAAAATAGTAACCCAAGTGCGGAGGTTTCAGAATCAAATGTAGGGAATGCACTTCTTGGGGATAAGTATCCTAGAGAAGTTCTACACTGTAACATTTGCCTTCAGGAGAAAATCATACTTGTTTTGTGACATTTGCATGGCACCTGTTCACACAGATCATGATTTTCAAAATAGTGAACCAAGTGAGAACGACTCAGCGTCAATTGTTGGAAGTGCACTTCTTAGTGGTAAGCATCCCAAAGAAGTTTCGATAATGTACATCTTTGTGTTCCACAGAAAATCACACTTGTTTTGCGACGTTTCCATGGAACCTATTCATTCTGGAGATGATTTCAAAATACTGAACCAAGTCCGTAAGATTTAGAATCAAATGTAGGAAGTGCACTTCTTGGGGATATGTATCCTAGAGAAGTTTCTACCTGTAACTTTTGCATTCAGGAGAATATCGTACTTGTTTTGTGACATTTGCATGGCACCTGTTCACACAAGCCATGATTTTCCAAAATAGTGAACCAAGTGAGGAGGGTTCAGAGTCAAATATTGCACATGCACTTCTTACCGGTAAGTGTCCTACAGAAGTTCCTATACTGTAACTCTTGGCAAGTGCTCTTCTTTGCGGTAAGTATCCCATAAAAGTTTCTATACTGTCATTCTTTGTGTTCAGGAGACTATCACACTGTTTTGCAATGTTTCCATGGAACATGTTCACGCAGGATATGACTTTACAAAATAGTGAATCACGTGAGGAGGACTCAGAGTCAAATGTTGGAAGTGCACTTCTTAGTTGTAAGTATCCTACAGAAGTTTCGATAATGTACCTCTTTGTGTTCTGCAGAAAATCACACTTGTTTTGCGACATTTCCACGGAACCTATTCATGCAGGATATGATTTCCAAAATAGTGAACAAATTGCGGAGGATTCAGAATCAAATGCTGGAAGTGCACTTCTTAGGGATAAGTATCCTACAGAAGATTCTATACTGTAACACTTTGTGTTCAGGAGAAGATCACACTTGTTTTGCAACATTTACATATAACATGTTCAGGTAGGCCATGATTTTCCAAAATAGTGTACCAAGTGAGGAGGCTTCAGAGTCAAATATTTCATGTGCACTTCGTTGGGACCTATCCTACAGAAGTTTCTATACTGTAACTCTTTGTGATCAGGAGAAAGTCACATTTGTGCGACAGTTAATGGAACATTTACACGCAAGCCATGATCTTCCAAAGTAGTGAACGCGAAAAGCAGACTGTTGGTGCGACGGGGGAAGGGCACGGCGGCACACAGGCAGCCTGATTTCACAAAATAGAGAACCCGTGCGGATTGACGCAGAGTTAAATGTTGCACGTGACTCTTAGGACAGGTGTCGTACAGAAGTTTCTAGAATATGTAACGCGTTGTGTTCAGGAGGAAATCAAAAGGTGGGTGGTACGACGTGTTCCTGAAACAGGTTCATCATGTCGTTTCCCCTCAAAACAGTGAACCAGTGAAAGGAACGCACAGTCATATTAGCATGTGCACATTCTTTGGGAAGTCATGTGCAGCAAAGGTGCACTCGTTCGGGAGAAGGGTATACTACACGGTGTTCGAGAATGTAAAACTTTGTATTCTGGAGAAAACAACATTTGTTTTGTGCTGAGTCACAACTATGTGCGGAGTGTAATGAGACCTTGAAAATAGTGACCAAAGTGAGGATGCGCCAAATTCATCACGTTTCACTTTCTCTTCTGCAGGATAAGAATCCTGGAGATGTTCATATGTGTAACATTGTTATGTCCAGTGAAGAATTCACAACGTTTTTTGTGACGTTTTTATGGAATATAGTTCAAGCAGGCCGTTGCGTTGTTCCAAAAGAGTGGAACCAAGTGAGGAGGACTGAAATCAATGTTGGAGGGGCCTTCGCAGGAAAGTATCCCAGAAGATTCTGTAGTGTTATAGCTTTGGTGTTCAGGAAAGATCACATCTCGGTTTGTGTGCGACATTCGCACATAACATTTCACCGCATGCCATGATTTTCCAAAAGAGTGAACAATGCGGAGGATTCCAGAGCAAATGTTGACGCATTTCACTTTTAGGATAGTATCCAGAGAACGTTCCTAAACTGTTACTTTGTGTGTAGCTAAAATCAGTCTTGTTTTCTGACATGGGAATGGCACATGTTCACACAGGCCATGGATTCACAAAATAGAGAACCAAGTGCGTAGACATCAGAGGTTAAATGTTGCAAGTGCGCGTTTTAGGAAGTGTCGTACGAGAGTGTTCGTTATATGGTAACTCTTGTGGTTGCAGGAGGAATCACAGTTGTTTTTACGACGTGTCCCATGAAACAGTGTTCATGTATGTCAGTTCCCTTCGAAAGTCAGTGAACCAAGTGGAAGATGACTCACAGATCATATGTAGCAGTGGTCCTTCTTTGGAAGTCAAGTGCAGCTGTGCACTCTTCGGAGAATATCCAGCACAGGTTCTAGACTGTAACACGTTGTTATCTGGAGAAAACAACATTGGTTTGGTGCTGAGTTCTAACAACTATGTATCAGGCTTGTACTGAGCTTGAAAATAGTTGACCAGTGGGGACAGCGTCAAATT
This sequence comes from Typhlomys cinereus, assembly GCA_023101885.1. Lineage (NCBI taxonomy): Eukaryota > Metazoa > Chordata > Mammalia > Rodentia > Platacanthomyidae > Typhlomys > Typhlomys cinereus. Next base: position 441,984 of record JALPQD010000378.1, on the reverse strand, counting down.
CAATGTGGTCACACTTTCTTTCTCAAGTGATGAAGAAGCCCTGTAGAGTGTTCAGTATGTTGTAATTTTAGTGCAGAAATGCACACGGGTTTTGTGACTTTTCTAGGAAATATGTTGCACGACAGGGGCCTTGCAGTTTTCCAAAAGAGAGTAACAGTGAGGAGGGACTGAAGTCAAGGTGGAGGTGCACTTCTCAGGGTAAGTATCCCACAGAAGATTCTGGGTCGTTACGCGTTGTGTGCAGGAGAAGATCATCCTCGTTTGCGATATCGCACTAACATGTTCACGCAGGGCAGGGTTTTCCAAAAGAGTGAACCAAGTGCGGAGGATTCAGAGTCAAGTTGGCATTTCACTTCTTACGGGATAAGTGATCCTAGAGAAGTTCCTAAATAACTTTTGTGTTCAGGCTAAAATGATACTTGTGTTTCTGACATTGGAATGCCTTCTTCACACAAGCCTGAGTTCACAAAAGAGAGAACCAAGTGCGCAGGACTCAGAGTTAAAGTTGCAAGTGCGCTTCTTTAGAGAAGTAATCGTACAGAAGTTTTCTGTATGTAACTCTTTGTGTCAGGAGGAAATCACAACGGTTGTTACGACGTTTCCCATGAAACATTTCATAGCATGTCGTTCCCTCGAAAACATGAACCAAGTGAAGAGACGTCACATTCATATGTACATGGGCACTTCTTCTGGGACGTCATGGCAGCATGTGCACTTCGTTTGATAAGTATCCGACACAGGTTTATATACTGTAAACTTTGTATTCTGGAGAAAACACCTTTGTTTGTGCTGATTCTACCAACGAGTTCAGGCTGTAATGAGCTTGAAATAGTGACCAAGTGAGACGCGTCAAATTCCCATGTTTCACGTTCCTCTCCAGTGATAAGAATCATGTAGATGTTCATACGTTGTAACTTTTATGTTCCGAGAAATGTCACACTGGTTTTTGTGACGTTTTCATGGATATGTTCAGCAGGCCTTGTTTTCCCAAAGAGATGAACCAAGTGGAGGACTGAGAGTCAAATGTTGAGGTGCACTTTCTCAGGGATAAGTATCCGAACAGAAGATTCTGTAGTGTTACGCGTTTGTGTTCAGGAGAAATCATCCGTTTTGCGATTTCGCACATAACATGTCACGCAGCCAGTTTTCCAAAAGAGTTGAACCAGTGCGGAGATTCAGAGTCAAATGTTGGCTTTCACTTCTTAGGATAAGTAATCCTAGAGAAGTTCCTAACTGTAACTTTTGTGTTCAGGCGAAAATATACTTGTTTTCTGACATTGGGAGGGCACTTTTCACACAGGCCATGATTTCACAAAATAGAGAACCAGTGCGGAGGACGTCAGAGTTAAATGTGTGCAAGATGCGCTTCTTGTAAGGAGAATATCGTACAGAAGTTTCTGGTATTACAACTCGTTTGGATCAGAGAGGAAACTACATGGTTTTACACTTTTCCAGAAACAGTTTCATAGCATGTCGTTCCCTCGAAAAATGAACCAGTGAAGAGGACACATTCATATGTAGCATATGTGCAATTCTTTGGGACGTCATAGTGGCAGCATGGCACTTCTTTCGATACAGTATCCTACACAGGTTTCTACTGAATAACACTTGTAGTCTGGAGAAAACAACCATTTGTTGTTTGTGCTGATTATACACTAATGGTAGGCTTGTACTGAGGCTTGAAATAGTGACCAGTGAGCAGGCGCGAATTCACATGTTGTCACTGTGTCTTCGTCATATAGATAATCCTGTGATGTTATACGTTGTAACTTTTTTATGTCCCGGAAATGTCACTGGTTTGTGACGTTTTTAGATATGTTCACGCCAGGCCTTGATGTTACAAAAGGTTGGAACCAAGTGAGGAGGACTGAGAGTCAAATGTTGGAGGTGAACGTCTCAGGGATAAGTTCCTACAGAAGAATTCTGTAGTGTTACGCTTTGTGTTCAGGATAAATCATCCTCGTTTTGCGACATTCGCACATAACATGTTCACGCAGGCATGAGTTTCCAAAGAGTGAACCAAATTGGAGGATTCAGAGTCAAATGTGGCATTTCACTTCTTAGGGATAAGTATCACTAGAGAAGTTCCTAAACTGTAACTTTTGTGTTCAGCGAAATCATACTGTTTTTCTGACATTGGAATGGCACATGTTTCACACAGGCCATGATTTCACAAAATAGAGAACCAAGTGCGGAGGACTGAGAGTTAAATGTTGCAAGTGCGCTCTTTAGGAAAGTGTCGTACAGAAGTTTCTATATGGTAACGCTTGTGTTCAGGAGGAATTCACAGTTGTTTTAACGACGTTTCCATGAAACATGTTCATGCATGTCGTCCCTTCGAAAAAGTGAACCAAGTGAAGAGGACTCACAGTCATATGTAGCATGTGCACTCTTTTGGGAAGTCAGTGCAGCCTGTGCACTTCTTTCGGATCAAGTTACCTAACAGCCTAGACTGGTAACACATTTGTTTCGGGAGAAAACAACATTGTTTTGTGCTGATATACCAATATGTTCAGGCTTGTATGAGCTTGAAATAGTGACCAAGTGGGACGCGTCAAATTCACATGTTTTCACTTTCTCTTCTCAGTGATAAGAATCCTGTAGATGTTCATAACGTTGGTAATTTTTGATTTATTCATGGAAATTCCACGGGTTTTGTGACTTTATGGAATATGTCACGCAGGCCTTGATTTACAAAAGAGTGAACAGTGAGGAGGACTGAGAGTCAAATGTTGGAGTGTGAACTTCTCAGGGATAAGTATCCTACAGAAGATTCTGTAGTGTTACGCTTTTTGTTCAGGAGATCATCCTCGGTTTGCGACATTCGCACATAACATGTTCACGCAGGGCATGGTTTTTTCCAAAGAGTGAACCAAGTGCGAGGATTCAGAGTCCAAATGTTGGCTTTCACTTCTTAGGGATAAGTATCCTAGAGAAGTTCCTAAACTGTAACTTTTGTGTTTCAGGCAAAATCATACTTGTTTTCTGACATTGGAATGGCACTGTTCACAACAGGCCATGATTTCACAAAATAGAGAACCAAGTGCGGGGACTCAGAGTTAAATGTTGCAAGTGCGCTCTTCTTAGGAAAGGTGTCGTACAGAAGGTTTATATTGTAACTCTTTGTGTTTCAGAGGAATTCACAGTTGTTTTACGACGTTTCCAGGAAACATGTTCTGCATGTCGTTCCCTTCGAAAAGTGAACCAAGTGAAGAGGACTCACAGTTATGTAGCATGTGCACTTCTTTGGGAAGTCATGTGCACCTGTGCACTTCGTTCGGATAAGTATCCACACAGTTTCTAGACTGTAAACTTTGTATTCTGGAGAAAACAACATTTGTTTTGTGCTGATTCTACCAACTATGTTCAGGCTTGTAATGAGCTTGAAAATAGTGACCAAGTGAGGACGCATCAATTCACATGTTTTCACTTTCTCTTCTCAGTGATAAGAATCCTGTAGATGTTCATACGTTGTAACTTTTTATGTTCCGCGAAATGCACACGGTTTTGTGACGTTTTCATGGAATATGTTCAAGCAGGCCTTGATTTTCCAAAAGAGTAACCAGTGAGGAGGACTGAGAAGTCAAATGTTGGAGGTGCACTTCCAGGGATATAGTCCTACAGAAGATTCTGTAGTGTTACGCTTTGTGTTCAGGAGAAGATCATCCTCGTTTTTTTTGCGACATTCGCACATAACAGGTTCACGCAGGGCCATGGTTTTTCCAAAAGAGTGAACCAGATGCGGAGGATTCAGAGTCAAATGTTGGCATTTCTATTCTTAGGGATAGAGTATACTAGAGAAGTTCCTAAACTGTAACTTTTGTGTTCGGCGAAAATCAACTTGTTTTCTCGACATTGGAATGGCACGTCTTCACACAGGCCATGATTTCACAAAATAGAGAACCAAGTGCGGAGGACCAGAGTTAAATGTTGCAAGTGCTTCTTTAGGAGAAGTGTATGTACGAAGTTTCTATATTGTAACTCTTTGTGTTTCAGGAGGAATCACAGTTGTTTTAACGACGTTTCATGAAACATGTTCATGCATGTCGTCCCTTCAAAAACAGTGGAACCAAGTGAAGAGGACTACAGTCATATGTAGCATGTGCACTTCTTGGGAAGTCATGTGCAGCAGGTGCACTTCGTTTCGGATAAGTATCCTACACAGGTTTCTAACTGTAAAACTTTGTATTCTGGAGAAAACAACATTTGTTTTGTGCTGATTCTACCAACTATGTTTCAGGCTTGTATGAAGCTTGAAAATAGTGACCAAGTGAGGAGCTCCAATTCACCTTTCACTTTCTCTTCTCAGTGATAAGAATCCTGTAGATGTTATATGATTGTAACTTTTATGTTCCGGAAATGCACACTGGTTTTTGTGACGTTTTTAGGAATATGTTCAGCAGGCCTTTGATTTTCAAAAAGAGTGAACCAAGTGAGAGGACTGAGAAGTCAAATGTTGGAGGTGCACTTCCAGGGATAAGTACCTCAGAAGATTCTGTAGTGTTACGCTTGTGTTTCAGAGAAGATCAGCCTCGTTTTGCGACATTCGCACATAACATGTTCACGCAGCATGGTTTTCCAAAGAGTGAACCAAAGTGCGAGGATTCAGAGTCAAATGTTGGCATTTCACTTCTTACGGATGAAGTATCCTAGAGAAGTTCCTAAACTGTAACTTTTGTGTTAGGCAAAATCATACTGTTTCTGACATTGATGGCACATGTCTCACACAGGCCATGATTTCACAAAATAGAGAACCAAGTGCGGAGGACTCAGAGTTAAATGTGCAAGTGCGCTTGCTTTAGGAGAAGTATCGTAGAAGTTTCTATATTGTAACTCTTTGTGTTCAGGAGAAATCACAGTTGTTGTTACGACGTTTCCATGAAACATGTTCATGATGTCATTCCCTTCGAATAGTGAACCAAGTGAAGAGAACTCACAGCATATAGCATGTGCACTTCTTTGGAAGTCATGTGCAGCATGTGCACTCTTCGGATAAGTATCCTACACAGTTTTCTAGACTGTACACTTTGTAGGCGGAGAAAACAACATTTGTTTTGTGGCGATTCTACCATATGTCAGTAGGCTTGTACTGAGCTTGAAAAATAGTGACCAAGTGAGGACGCGTCAAATTCACATGTTTCACTTTCTCTTCTCAGTGATAAGAATCCTGTAGATGTTCATATGTTGTAATTTTATGTTCCGGAGAAATGCACACTGGTTTTTGTGACGTTTCATGGAATATGTTCAAGCAGGCCTTGCTTTCAAAGAGAGAACCAAGTGAGGAGGACTGAGAGTCAAAGTTGGAGGTGCACTTCTCAGGGATAAGTATCCTACAGAAGATTCTGTAGTGTTACGCTTGTGTTTCAGGAGAAGATCATCCTCGTTTTGCGATATTGCACATAACATGTTCACGCAGGCATGGTTTTCCAAAAGAGTGAACCAATGCGGAGGATTCAGAGTCAATGGTTGCATTTCACTTCTTACGGATAAGATCTAGAGAAGTTCCTAAACTATAACTTTGTGTTCAGGCTAAAATGATACTTGTGTTTCTGACATGGGAATGGCACTTCTTTTCACACAAGCCATGATTTCACAAAAGAGAGAACCAAGTGCCAGGACTCAGAGTTAAATGTTGCAAGTGCGCTTCTTTAGGAGAAGTATCGTACAGAAGTTCTTATTGTAACTCTTTGTGATCAGGAGGAAATCACACTTGTTTACGACGTTCCATGAAACATGTTCATGCAATTCGTGTCCCTCGAAACAGTGAACCAAGTGAAGAGGACGCACATTCATAAGTAGCATGGCACTTCTTTGGGACGTATGTGCAGCATGTGCACTTCGTTTCGATAAGTATCCTACACAGGTTTCTATACTGAAAACTTTGTTTCGGAGAAAACAACCTTTGTTTTGTGCTGATGCTACAACTATGTTCAGCGTGTATGAGCTTGAAAATAGTGACCAAGTGACGACGCGTCAAATTCCCATGTTTCACTTCTTTCTCAGTGATAAGAATCCTGTAGATGGTCATATGTTGTAACTTTTTATGTTCCGGAGAATGTCACACTGGTTTTGTGACGTTTTCATGAATATGTGCAAGCAGGCCTTGCTTTTCCAAAAGAGATGAACCAAGTGAGGAGGACTGAGAGTCAATGTTGGAGGTGCACTTCTCAGGGATAAGTATCCTACAGAAGATTCTGTAGTGTTACCTTTGTGTTCAGGAGAAGATCATCCTCGTGCGATATTTCGCACATAACATGTTCACGCAGGGCAGTTTTTCCAAAAGAGTGAACCAGTGGCGGAGGATCAGAGTCAAATGTTGGCATTTAATGCTTCTGATAGTATCCTAGAGAAGTTCCTAAACTATAACTTTTGTGTTCAGGCTAAAATGATACTTGTTTTCTGACATTGGAATGGCACTTCTTCACACAAGCCATGATTTCACAAAAGAGAAACCAAGTGCGCAGGACTCAGAGTTAAATGTGGCAAGTGCGCTTCTTTAGGAGAAGTATCGTACAGAAGTTTCTGTATTGTAACTCTTGTGATCAGGAGGAATACACTGTTTTACGACGTTTTTCCATGAAACAGTTCATGGCATGTCGTTCCCTACGAAAACAGTGAACCAAGTGAAGAGGACTCACATGCATATGTAGCATGGCGCTTTCTTGGGACGTCATGTGGCAGCATGTGCACTTCGTTCGATAAGTATCCTACACAGGTTTCTATAACTGAAAACTTTGTATTCTGGAGAAACAACCTTTGTTTTGTGCTGATTCTACCAACTATGTTCAGGCTTGTAATGAGCTTGAAATAGTGACCAAGTGACGACGTGTCAAATTCCCATGTTTCACTTTCCTTCTCAGTGATAAGAATCCTGTAGATGTTCATAGTTGTACTTTTATGTTCCGGAGAATCACACTGGTTTTGGTGACGTTTTCATGAATATGTTCAAGAGCATTGCCTTGTTTTCCAAAGAGAGAACCAAGTGAGGAGGACTGAGAGTCAATGTTTGGAGGGTGCACTTCTCAGGGATAAGTATCCTACAGAAGATTCTGTAGTGTTACGCTTTGTGTTCAGGAGAAGATCATCCTCGTTTTGCGATATTCGCACATAACATGTTCACGCAGGGCATGGTTTTCCAAAAGAGTGACCAAGGAGAAATTTCACATCGTCATCACTGGTTTTAGTGACTTGTTTCAGGGAATGATGTTACGCTAATGCCGTGATTTTCACAAAAGAGAGAACCAAGTGCGCAGGACTGAGAGTCTAAATGTTGGAGAAGTGCACTTCTCAGAAAGTTCATACAGAGATTCTGTAGTGGTAACTCTTTGTGATCAGGAGGAAATCACCTTGTTTTTCGACGTTTCCATGAACATGTTCAGCAGATGTTTCCCTACGAAAACAGTGAACCAAGTGAAGAGGACGCACATTCATATGTTGGCACTTTTAACTGTCATGTGCGTGATAAGTAGTCTAGAGACAGTTTCTAAACGTAACGTTTTGTAGTTCAGGCGAATCATACAGTGTTGTTCTGACATTGGAAAATGTGACAATTCAGTGTTCACACAGCCCATGAACTGTCATCAAAATAGAGGCCAAGTGCAGAGAGACTCAGTGAGTTAAATGTTGCACAGTGGACTTCTTCTCAGGAGGAAGTGATCGTACTTGAAGTTTCTAGATATGTGTGAACTCGTTGTGTGCAGGAGGAAATCACAGTCTGTTTGGCGACTTTCCAAAACATGTTCAGCATGGTTCATTCGAAAAGAGTGAACCAAGTGGAAGAGTACTCAAGTCATAGAATGTCCTTTTGGGAAGTCAGTGCAGCTGTGCATTCTTGAATAGTATACCTACAAGTTTTCTAGACTGTAACACTTTGTATCAGGCTGAGAAACAACATGTGTTTGTGCGACTATACAAGTAATGGTTAAGGCTTGTACGGAGCTTGAAAATAGTGACCAAGTTGAGTGACCGCTTCAATTCAACGTTTCCATTTCTTCTCAGGATAAAATCCTGTAGATGTTCATTATGTATGTGTAAAGTTTTATTTTCAGGAAATGCACACTGGTTTGTGACGGTTACATGAATATGTTCGCAGGCATTGATTTTTTCCAAAGCAGTGAACCAAGTGGAAGGACTGAGAGTCAAATGTTGGAGGTGCACTTCTCAGGGATAAGTATCCTACAGAAGATTCTGATTTAGCTTTGTGTTCAGGAGAAATCATCCTCGTTTTTGGACATTCGACATAACATTGACGCAGGATGTTTTCAAAAGAGTAACCAAGTGTGGAGGATTCAGAGTCAAATGTTGGCATTTCACTTCTAGGATAAGTAGCTAGAGAATTCTAAACTGTAACTTTGTGTGTTCAGGCAAAATCATACTTTTTTGACATTGGAATGGCACATGTTCACACAGGCCATGATTTCACAAAATAGAGAACCAAGTGCGAGGACGCAGAGTTAAATGTGGAAGTGCGCTTTAGGAAGTATAGTTCAGTAAGTTCTATATTGTAACTCTTTGTGGTCAGGAGGAAAATCACACTTGTTTTAACGACGTTTCCATGAACATGTTCATGATGTCGGTTCCCCTTCGAAATAGGTGAACCAAGTGAAGATGACGTCACAGATCATATGTAGCATGTGCACTCCTCTTGGGAAGTCATGTGCAGCATGTGCATTCTTTCGAAAGTATCCTACACAGGTTTCTAGAACTGTACACTTGGTATTCTGGAAAAACAACATTTGTTTGTGGTTTCTACCAACTATTCAGGCTTGTACTGAGCTTGAAATAGTGACCAATGAGGACGCGTCAAATTCCATGTTGCACTTTCTCTTCTCAAGTGATAAGAATCCTGTAGATGTTCATAGTTTGTAACTTTTTATGTTCCGGAGAATCACACTGTTTTGTGACGTTTCATGGAAGAATGTTCACAGCAGGCCTTGCTTTCCAAAAGGAGAACCAAGTGAGGAGGACTGAGAGTCAAATGTTGAAGGTGCACTTCTCAGGATAAGTATCCTACAGAAGATTCTGTAGTGTTACGCTTTGTGTTCAGGAGAAGATCATCCTCGTTTGGCGACAATTCGCACATAACATGTTCACGCAGGCATGGTTTTCCAAAAGAGTGAACCAAGTGCGGAGGATTCAGAGTCAAATGTGGGCATTTCACTTCTTAGGATAAGTATCCTAGAGAAGTTCCTAAAACTTAACTTTGTGTTCAGGCAAAATCATACTTTTTTCTGACATTGGAAATGGCATTCTTTCACACAAGCCATGATTTCACAAATAGAGAACCAAGTGCGAGGACTCAGATTAAATGTTGCAAGTGCGCTTTTTAGGAGAAGTATCGTACAAAGTTTCGTATTTGTAACTCTTTGATCAGGAGGAAATCACACTTGTTTTACGACGTTTCCATGAAACATGTTCATCATGTCGTTCTACGAAAACAGTGAACCAAGTGAAGAGACGCACAGTACATATGTAGCATGTGCCATCTTTGGGACGTCATGTGCAGCATGTGCACTTCTTCGGATAAGTATCCTACACAGGTTTCGATACTGTAAAACTTTGTATTCTGAGAAAACAACCATTTGTTTTTGTGCTGATTCTACCAACTATGTTCAGGTTGTAATGAGCTTGAAAATAGTGACCAAAGTGGGACGCGTCAAATTCCACATGTTTCACTTTCTCTTCTCAGTGATAAGAATCCTGTAGATGTTCATGTGTGTAACTTTTTATGTTCATGATAGAATTCCACTGGTGTGATTTGTTTTCATGGAATATGTTCAAGCAGGCCTTGCTTTTCAAAAAGAGGAACCAAGTGAGGAGACTGAGAGTCAAATGTTGGAGGTGCACTTCTCAGGGAAGTATCCTACAGAAGATTCTGTAGTGTTTACTGCTTGTTGTTCAGGAGAAGATCATCCTCGTTTTGCGACATTCGCACATAACATGTTCACGCAGGCTGGGTTTTCCAAAGAGTGAACCAAGTGCGGGATTCAGAGTCAAATGTTGGCATTTCACTTCTTAGGGATAAGTATCCTAGAGAAGTTCCTAACTGATAATTTTGTGTTCAGGCGAAAATCATACTTGTTTTTGACATTGGAATGCACTTTTCACACAAGCCTGATTCCACAAAATAGAGAACCAAGTGCGGAGGACTCAGAGTTAAATGTTGCAAGTGCGCTCTTTAGGAGAAGTATCGTACAGAAGTTTCTATATTGTAACTCTTTGTGTCAGGAGGAAATCACACTTGTTTGACGACGTTTCCATGAAACCATGTTCATGCATGTCGTTCCCTTCGAAAACATGAACAAGTGAAGAGACCACAGTCATATGTAGCAGTGCACTTCTTTGGGAATCAGTGCAGCATGTGCACTTCGTTCGAATAGTATCCCAACAAAGGTTTCTAGACTGTAAATTTGTATTCTGAAAAAACAACAACTTTGTTTTGTGCTGATATCTACCAAGTATGTATAGGCTTGTACTGAGCTTGAAATAGTGACCAAGTGAGGACGCGCAAATCACATGTTCACTTTCTCTTCTCGTGAAAGAATCCTGTAGATGTTCATATGTTGTAACTTTTTATGTTCCGGAGAAATTCCACACTGGTTTGACGGTTTATTCATGGAATATGTTCAAGCAGGCCTTGTTTTTCCAAAGTGAGAACCAAGTGAGGAGGACTGAGAGTCAAATGTTTGGAGGTGCACTTCTCAGGGATAAGTATCCTACAGAAAGATTCGGTAGTGGTACAGCTTTGTGTTCAGGAGAAGGATTTACAAAAGAGTCAACCAAGTGGAGGAGGACTGAGAATCAAAAGTTGGAGGTCACTTCTCAGGGAAGTATCCTACAGAGATTCTGTAGTGTTACGCTTGTGTTCAGGGAAGATCATCCTCGTTTTGCGACATTCGCACATACATGTTCAGCAGGGCATGGTTTTCCAAAAGAGTGAACCAGTGGGAGGATTCAGAGTCAAATGTTGGCATTTCACTTCTTAGGGATAAGTATCCTAGAGAAGTCTCTAAACTGTAACTTTTGTGTTCGGCTAAAATCATACTTGTTTTCTGACATTGGAATGGCATTCTTCACACAGGCCATGATTTCACAAAAAGAGAGAACCCAGTGCGGAGACTCAGAGTTAAATGTTGCAGTGCCTTCTTTAGGAAGTGTCGTACAGAAGTTTCTATATTGTAACTCTTTGTGTTAGGAGGAAATCCACAGTTGTTTTACGACGTTTCCATGAAACATGTTCATGCTGTCGTTCCCTTCAAAAACAGTGAACCAAGTGAAGGGACTCACAGTCATATGTAGCATTGCACTTCTTTGGGAAGTCTGTGCAGCCTGTGCACTTCGTTCGGTAAGTATCCTACACCGGTTTCTAGACGTAAAACTTTGTATTCTGGAGAAAACAACTTTGTTTTGTGCTGATTCTACCAACTATGTTCAGGCTTGTAATGAGCTAAAATAGTGACAAGTGGAGGATGCATCAATTCACGTTTCACTTTCTCTTCTCAGTGATAAGAATCCTGTAGATGTTCATATGTGTAACATTATGTTCCGGAGATTCACACTGGTTTTGTGACGTTTTCATGGATATGTTCAAGAGGCCTTGCTTTTCCAAAGAGAGAACCAAGTGAGGAGGACTGAGAGTCAATGTTGGAGGTGCACTTCTCAGGGATAAGTATCCTACAGAGTTCTGTTGTGTACGCTTTGTGTTCGGAGAAGATCATCCTCGTTTTGCGAATTCGCAATAACATGTTCACGCCGGGCATGGTTTTCCAAAAGAGTGAACCAAGTGCGAGGGATTCAGAGTCAAATGTTGGCATTTCACTTCTTAGGGATAGTATCCTAGAGAAGTTCCTAAACTATAACTTTTGTGTTCAGGCTAAATGATACTTGTTTTCTGACATTGGAATGGCACTTCTTCACACAGCCATGATTTCACAAAAGAGAGAACCAAGTGCGCAGGACTCCGAGTTAAATGTTGCAGTCCTTCTTTAGGAGAAGTATCGTACAGAAGTTTCTGTATTGTAACTCTTTGTGATCAGGAGGAAATCACACTTGTTTTACGAGTTTCCATGAAAACTGTTCATGCATGTCGTTCCCTACGAAAACAGTGAACCAAGTGAAGAGGACGCACATCATATGTAGCATGGGCACTTCTTTGGGACGTATGTGGCAGCATGTGCACTTCGTTTTGTAGTATCCTACACAGGTTTCTATACTGTAAACTTTGTATTTTGGAGAAAACAACCTTTGTTTGTGCTGATTCTACCAACTTTGTTCAGGCTTCTAATGGCTTGAAAATAGTGAACAAGTGACGACGCGTCAAAATCCCATGTTTCACTTTTTCTTTCAGTGATAAGAATCCTGTAGATGTTCATACGTTGTAACTTTTTATGTTCCGGAGAAATTCACACTGGTTTTGTGACTTTTTCATGGAATATGTCACGAGGCCTTGATTTTCCAAAAAGTGAACCAAGTGAGGAGGACTGAGAGTCATGTTGGAGGTGCACTTCTCAGGGTGTATCCACGAAGATTCTGTAGTGTTAGCTTTGTGTTCAGGAGAATCATCCTCGTTTTGCGACATTCGCACATAACTGTTCACGCAGGCCATGATTTTCCAAAAGAAGAGGAATATTCGCACATAACATGTTCACGCAGGCATGATTTTCCAAAGAGTGAACCAATGCAGAGGATTCAGAGTCAAATGTTGGCATTTCACTTCTTAGGGATAAGTATACTAGAGAAGTTCCTAAACTGTAACTTTTGTATTCAGGCGAAAATCATACTTGTTTTCTGACATTGGAATGGCACATGTTCACACAGGCCATGATTTCACAAAATAGAGAACCAAGTGCGGAGGACTCAGAGTTAAATGTTGCAAGTGTGCTTCTTTAGGAGAAGTATCGTAGAGAAGTTTCTATATTGTAACTCTTTGTGTTCAGGAGGAAATCACACTTGTTTTTCGACGTTTCCATGAAACATGTTCATGCATGTTGTTTCCTTCGAAAATAGTGAACCAAGTGAAGAGGACTCACAGTCATATGTAGCATGTGCACTTCTTTGGGAAGTCATGTGCAGCAGTGCACTTCTTTCGGACAAGTATCCTACACAGGTTTCTATACTGTAAACTTTGTATTCTGGAGAAAACATTTGTTTTGTGCTGATTCTACAACTATGTTAAGGCTTGTAATGAGCTTGAAAAGTGACCAAGTGAGCATGCGTCCAATTCACATGTTTCACTTTTTCTTCTCAGTGATAAGAATCCTGTAGATGTTCATATCGTTGTAACTTTTATGTTCCAGAGAAATTCACACTGTTTTGTGACGTTTCATGGAATATGTTCCCGCAGGCCTTGATTTTCCAAAAGAGTGAACCAAGTGAGGGAGGACTGAGAGTCAATGTTGGAGGTGCACCGTTCTCAGGGATAGTATCCTACAGAAGATTCTGTAGTGTTACGCTTTGTGTTCAGGAGAAGATCATCCTCGTTTTGCGACATTCGCACATAACATGTTCACGCAGGGCATGGTTTTCCAAAAGAGTGAACCAAGTGCGGAGGATTCAGAGTCAAATGTTGGCATTTCACTTCTTAAGGATAAGTATCCTAGAGAAGTTCCTAACTATAACTTTTGTGTTCAGGCTAAAATCATACTTGTTTTCTGACATTGGAATGGCACTTCTTCACACAAGGCCATGATTTCACAAAATAGAGAACCAAGTGCGAGAGGACTCAGAGTTAAATGTTTGCAAGTGCGCTTCTTTAGGAGAAGTATTCGTACAGAAGTTTCTATATTGTAAACTCTTTGTGTTCAGGAGGAAATCACACTTGTTTTACGACGTTTCCATGAAACATTTTCATGCATGTCATTCCGTTCGAAAACAGTGAACCAAGTGAAGAGGACTCACAGTCATATGTAGCATGTGCACTTCTTTGGGACGTCATGTGCAGCATGTGCACTTCGTTCGGATAAGTATCCTACACAGGTTTCTAGACTGTAAAACTTTGTATTCTGGAGAAAACAACATTTGTTTTGTGCTGATTCTACCAACTATGTTCAGGCTTGTAATGAGCTTGAAAATAGTGACCAAGTGAGGGACGCGTCAAATTCACATGTTTCACTTTCTCTTCTCAGTGATAAGAATCCTGTAGATGTTCATACGTTGTAACTTTTATATTCCGGAGAAATTCACACTGGTTTTGTGACGTTTTCATGGAATATGTTCACGCAGGCCTTGATTTTCCAAAAGAGTGAACCAAGTGAGGAGGACTGAGAGTCAAATGTTGGAGTTGAACTTCTCAGGGATAAGTATCATACAGAAGATTCTGCAGTGTTACGCTTTTTGTTCTGGAGATCATCCTTATTTTGCGACATTCGCACATAACATGTTCACGTAGGCTATGGTTTTCCAAAAGAGTGAACCAAATGTGGAGGATTCAGAGTCAAATGTTGGCATTTCACTTCTTAGGGATAAGTATCCGAGAGAAGTTCCTAAACTGTAACTTTTGTGTTCAGGGGAAAATCATACTTGTTTTCTGACATTGGAATTGCACATGTTCACACAGGCCATGATTTCACAAAATAGAGAACCAAGTGCGGAGGACTCAGAGTTAAATGTTGCAAGTGCGCTTCTTTAGGAAAAGTGTCGTACAGAAGTTTCTATATTGTAACTCTTTGTGTTCAGGAGGAATTCACAGTTGTTTTACGACGTTTCCATGAAACATGTTCATGCATGTCGTTCCCTTCGAAAACAGTGAACCAAGTGAAGAGGACTCACAGTCATATGTAGCATGTGCACTTCTTTGGGAAGTCATGTGCAGCCTGTGCACTTCGTTCGGATAAGTATCCTACACAGGTTTCTAGACTGTAATACTTTGTATTCTGGAGAAAACAACATTTGTTTTGTGCTGATTCTACCAACAATGTTCAGGCTTATTATGAGCTTGAAAATAGTGACCAAGTGAGGACGCATCAAATTCCCATGTTTCACTTTCTCCTCTCAGTGATAAGAATCCTGTAGATGTTCATACGTTGTAACTTTTTATGTTCCGGAGAAATTCACACTGGTTTTGTGACGTTTTCATGGAATATGTTCACGCAGGCCTTGATTTTACAAAAGAGTCAACCAAGTGGGGAGGACTGAGAATCAAATGTTGGAGGTGCACTTCTCAGGGATAAGTATCCTACAGAAGATTCTGTAGTGTTACGCTTTGTGTTCAGGAGAAGATCATCCTCGTTTTGCGACATTCGCACATAACATGTTCACGCAGGGCATGGTTTTCCAAAAGAGTGAACCAAGTGCGGAGGATTCAGAGTCAAATGTTGGCATTTCACTTCTTACGGATAAGTATCCTAGAGAAGTTCCTAAACTATAACTTTTGTGTTCAGGCTAAAATGATACTTTTTTTTTGACATTGGAATGGCACTTCTTCACACAAGCCATGATTTCACAAAAGAGAGAACCAAGTGCACAGGACTCAGAGTTAAATGTTGCAAGTGCGCTTCTTTAGGAGAAGTATCGTACAGAAGTTTCTGTATTGTAACTCTTTGTGATCAGGAGGAAATCACACTTGTTTTACGACGTTTCCATGAAACATGTTCATGCATGTCGTTCCCTTCGAAAACAGTGAACCAAGTGAAGAGGACTCACAGTCATATGTAGCATGTGCACTTCTTTGGGAAGTCATGTGCAGCCTGTGCACTTCGTTCGGATAAGTATCCTACACAGGTTTCTAGACTGTAATACTTTGTATTCTGGAGAAAACAACATTTGTTTTGTGCTGATTCTACCAACTATGTTCAGGCTTGTAATGAGCTTGAAAATAGTGACGAAGTGAGGATGCATCAAATTCACGTTTCACTTTCTCTTCTCAGTGATAAGAATCCTGTAGATGTTCATATGATGTAACATTTTATGTTCCAGTGAAATGCACACTGGTTTTGTGACGTTTTCATGGAATATGTTCAAGCAGGCCTTGATTTTCCAAAAGAGTGAACCAAGTGAGGAGGACTGAGAGTCAAATGTTGGAGGTGCACTTCTCAGGGATAAGTATCCTACAGAAGATTCTGTAGTGTTACGCTTTGTGTTCAGGAGAAGATCATCCTCGTTTTGCGACATTCGCACATAACATGTTCACGCAGGCCATGATTTTCCAAAAGAGTGAACCAAGTGCGGAGGATTCAGAGTCAAATGTTGGCATTTCACTTCTTAGGGATAAGTATCCTAGAGAAGTTCCTAAACTGTAACTTTTGTGTTTAGGCTAAAATCATACTTGTTTTCTGACATTGGAATGGCACATGTTCACACAGGCCATGATTTCACAAAATAGAGAACCAAGTGCGGAGGACTCAGAGTTAAATGTTGCAAGTGCGCTTATTTAGGAGAAGTATCGTTCAGAAGTTTCTATATTGTAACTCTTTGTGTTCAGGAGGAAATCACAGTTGTTTTACGACGTTTCCATGAAACATGTTCATGTATGTCATTCCCTTCGAAAGTAGTGAACCAAGTGAAGATGACTCACAGACATATGTAGCATGTGCACTTCTTTGGGAAGTCATGTGCAGCATGTGCACTTACTTCGGATAAGTATCCTACACAGGTTTCTAGACTGTAACACTTTGTATTCTGGAGAAAACAACATTTGTTTTGTGCTGATTCTACCAACTATGTTCAGGCTTGTACTGAGCTTGAAAATAGTGACCAAGTGAGGACGCGTCAAATTCACATGTTTCACTTTCTCTTCTCAGTGATAAGAATCCTGTAGATGTTCATATGTTGTAACTTTTTATGTTCCGGAGAAATTCACACTGGTTTTGTGACGTTTTCATGGAATATGTTCAAGCAGGCCTTGCTTTTCCAAAAGAGAGAACCAAGTGAGGAGGACTGAGAGTCAAATGTTGGAGGTGCACTTCTCAGGGATAAGTATCCTACAGAAGATTCTGTAGTGTTACGCTTTGTGTTCAGGAGAAGATCATCCTCGTTTTGCGATATTCGCACATAACATGTTCACGCAGGGCATGGTTTTCCAAAAGAGTGAACCAAGTGCGGAGGATTCAGAGTCAAATGTTGGCATTTCACTTCTTACGGATAAGTATCCTAGAGAAGTTCCTAAACTATAACTTTTGTGTTCAGGCTAAAATGATACTTGTTTTCTGACATTGGAATGGCACTTCTTCACACAAGCCATGATTTCACAAAAGAGAGAACCAAGTGCACAGGACTCAGAGTTAAATGTTGCAAGTGCGCTTCTTTAGGAGAAGTATCGTACAGAAGTTTCTGTATTGTAACTCTTTGTGATCAGGAGGAAATCACACTTGTTTTACGACGTTTCCATGAAACATGTTCATGCATGTCGTTCCCTTCGAAAACAGTGAACCAAGTGAAGAGGACGCACATTCATATGTAGCATGGGCACTTCTTTGGGACGTCATGTGCAGCATGTGCACTTCGTTTCGATAAGTATCCTACACAGGTTTCTATACTGTAAAACTTTGTATTCTGGAGAAAACAACCTTTGTTTTGTGCTGATTCTACCAACTATGTTCAGGCTTGTAATGAGCTTGAAAATAGTGACCAAGTGACGACGCGTCAAATTCCCATGTTTCACTTTCTCTTCTCAATGATAAGAATCCTGTAGATGTTCATATGTTGTAACTTTATATGTTCCGGAGAAATGCACACTGGTTTTGTGACTTTTTCATGGAATATGTTCAAGCAGGCCTTGCTTTTCCAAAAGAGAGAACCAAGTGAGGAGGACTGAGAGTCAAATGTTGGAGGTGCACTTCTCAGGGATAAGTATCCTACAGAAGATTCTGTAGTGTTACGCTTTGTGTTCAGGAGAAGATCATCCTCGTTTTGCGATATTCGCACATAACATGTTCACGCAGGGCATGGTTTTCCAAAAGAGTGAACCAAGTGCGGAGGATTCAGAGTCAAATGTTGGCATTTCACTTCTTACGGATAAGTATCCTAGAGAAGTTCCTAAACTATAACTTTTGTGTTCAGGCTAAAATGATACTTGTTTTCTGACATTGGAATGGCACTTCTTCACACAAGCCATGATTTCACAAAAGAGAGAACCAAGTGCGCAGGACTCAGAGTTAAATGTTGCAAGTGCGCTTCTTTAGGAGAAGTATCGTACAGAAGTTTCTGTATTGTAACTCTTTGTGATCAGGAGGAAATCACACTTGTTTTACGACGTTTCCATGAAACATGTTCATGCATGTCGTTCCCTACGAAAACAGTGAACCAAGTGAAGAGGACGCACATTCATATGTAGCATGGGCACTTCTTTGGGACGTCATGTGCAGCATGTGCACTTCGTTTCGATAAGTATCCTACACAGGTTTCTATACTGTAAAACTTTGTATTCTGGAGAAAACAACCTTTGTTTTGTGCTGATTCTACCAGCTATGTTCAGGCTTGTAATGAGCTTGAAAATAGTGACCAAGTGACGACGTGTCAAATTCCCATGTTTCACTTTCTCTTCTCAGTGATAAGAATCCTGTAGATGTTCATACGTTGTAACTTTTTATGTTCCGGAGAAATTCACACTGGTTTTGTGACGTTTTCATGGAATATGTTCACGCATGCCTTGATTTTCCAAAAGAGTGATCCAAGTGAGCAGGACTGAGAGTCAAATGTTGGAGGTGCACTTCTCAGGGATAAGTATCCTACAGAAGATTCTGTAGTGTTACGCTTTGTGTTCAGGAGAAGATCATCCTCGTTTTGCGACATTCGCACATAACATGTTCACGCAGGGCATGGTTTTCCAAAAGAGTGAACCAAGGAGAAATTCACACTGGTTTTGTGACGTTTTCATGGAATATGTTCACGCATGCCTTGATTTTCCAAAAGAGTGATCCAAGTGAGCAGGACTGAGAGTCAAATGTTGGAGGTGCACTTCTCAGGGATAAGTATCCTACAGAAGATTCTGTAGTGTTACGCTTTGTGTTCAGGAGAAGATCATCCTCGTTTTGCGACATTCGCACATAACATGTTCACGCAGGGCATGGTTTTCCAAAAGAGTGAACCAAGTGCAGAGGATTCAGAGTCAAATGTTGGCATTTCACTTCTTAGGGATAAGTATCTAGAGAAGTTCATAAACTGTAACTTTTGTGTTCAGGCGAAAATCATACTTGTTTTCTGACATTGGAATGGCACATGTTCACACAGGCCATGATTTCACAAAATAGAGAGCCACGTGCAGAGGACTCAGAGTTAAATGTTGAAAGTGCGCTTCTTTAGGAGAAGTGTCGTACTGAAGTTTCTATATTGTAACTCTTTGTGTTCAGGAGGAAATCACAGTTGTTTTATGACGTTTCCATGAAACATGTTCATGCATGCCGTTCCCTTCGAAAACAGTGAACCAAGTGAAGAGGACTCACAGTCATATGTAGCATGTGCACTTCTTTGGGAAGTCAATTGCAGCCTGTGCACTTCTTTCGAATCAGTATCCTACACAGGTTTCTAGACTGTAACACTTTGTATTCTGGAGAAAACAACATTTGTTTTGTGCTGACTATACCAAGTATGTGAAGGCTTGTACTGAGCTTGAAAATAGTGACCAAGTGAGGACGCTTCAAATTCACGTTTCACTTTCTCTTCTCAGTGATAAGAATCCTGTAGATGTTCATATGTTGTAACTTTTTATGTTCCAGCGAAATGCACACTGGTTTTGTGACGGTTTAATGGAATATGTTTACGCAGGCATTGATTTTCCAAAAGCGTGAACCAAGTGGGAAGGACTGAGAGTCAAATGTTGGAGGTGCACTTCTCAGGGATAAGTATCCTACAGAAGATTCTGTAGTGTTACGCTTTGTGTTCAGGAGAAGATCATCCTCGTTTTGTGACATTCGCACATAACATATTAACGCAGGCCATGATTTTCCAAAAGAGTGAACCAAGTGTGGAGGATTCAGAGTCAAATGTTGGCATTTCACTTCTTATGGATAAGTATCCTAGAGAAGTTCCTAAACTGTAACTTTTGTGTTCAGGCAAAAATCATACTTGTTTTCTGACATTGAAATGGCACATGTTCACACAGGCCATGATTTCACAAAATAGAGAACCAAGTGCGGAGGACTCAGAGTTAAATGTTGCAAGTGCGCTTATTTAGGAGAAGTATCGTTCAGAAGTTTCTATATTGTAACTGTTTGTGTTCAGGAGGAAATCACACTTGTTTTACGACGTTTCCATGAAACATGTTCATGTATGTCATTCCCTTCGAAAGTAGTGAACCAAGTGAAGATGACTCACAGACATATGTAGCATGTGCACTTCCTTGGGAAGTCATGTGCAGCATGTGCACTACTTTCGTATAAGTATCCTACACAGGTTTCTAGACTGTGACACTTTGTATTCTGGACAAAACAACATTTGTTTTGTGCTGATTCTACCAACTATTTTCAGGCTTGTACTGAGCTTGAAAATAGTGACCAAATGAGGACGCGTCAAATTCACATGTTTCACTTTCTCTTCTCAGTGATAAGAATCCTGTAGATGTTCATATGTTGTAACTTTTTATGTTCCGGAGAAATTCACACTGGTTTTGTGACGTTTTCATGGAATATGTTCAAGCAGGCCTTGCGTTTCCAAAAGAGAGAACCAAGTGAGGAGGACTGAGAGTCAAATGTTGGAGGTGCACTTCTCAGGGATAAGTATCCTACAGAAGATTCTGTAGTGTTACGCTTTGTGTTCAGGAGAAGATCATCCTCGTTTTGCGACATTCGCACATAACATGTTCACGCAGGGCATGGTTTTCCAAAAGAGTGAACCAAGTGCGGAGGATTCAGAGTCAAATGTTGGCATTTCACTTCTTACGGATAAGTATCCTAGAGAAGTTCCTAAACTATAACTTTTGTGTTCAGGCTAAAATCATACTTGTTTTCTGACATTGGAATGGCACTTCTTCACACAAGCCATGATTTCACAAAATAGAGAACCAAGTGCGGAGGACTCAGAGTTAAATGTTGCAAGTGCGCTTCTTTAGGAGAAGTATCGTACAGAAGTTTCAGTATTGAAACTCTTTGTGATCAGGAGGAAATCACACTTGTTTTACGACGTTTCCATGAAACATGTTCATGCATGTCGTTCAGTACGAAAACAGTGAACTAAGTGAAGTGGACGCACAGTCATATGTAGCATGTGCACTTCTTTGGGACGTCATGTGCAGCATGTGCACTTCGTTCGGATAAGTATCCTACACAGGTTTCTATACTGTAAAACTTTGTATTCTGGAGAAAACAACCTTTGTTTTGTGCTGATTCTACCAACTATGTTCAGGTTTGTAATGAGCTTGAAAATAGTGACCAAGTGAGGACGCGTCAAATTCCCATGTTTCACTTTCTCTTCTCAGTGATAAGAATCCTGTAGATGTTCATATGTTGTAACTTTTTATGTTCCAGCGAAATTCACACTGGTTTTGTGAATTTTTCATGGAATATGTTCACGCAGGCCTTGATTATACAAAAGAGTGAACCAAGTGAGGAGGACTGAGAGTCAAATGTTGGAGGTGCACTTCTCAGGGATAAGTATCCTACAGAAGATTCTGCAGTGTTACGCTTTGTGTTCAGGAGAAAATCATCCTCGTTTTGCGACAGTCGCACATAACATGTTCACGCAGGGCATGGTTTTCCAAAAGAGTGAACCAAGTGCAGAGGATTCAGAGTCAAATGTTGGCATTTCACTTCTTAGGGATAAGTATCTAGAGAAGTTCATAAACTGTAACTTTTGTGTTCAGGCGAAAATCATACTTGTTTTTTGACATTGGAATGGCACATGTTCACACAGGCCATGATTTCACAAAATAGAGAACCAAGTGCAGAGGACTCAGAGTTAAATGTTGAAAGTGCGCTTCTTTAGGAGAAGTGTCGTACAGAAGTTTCTATATTGTAACTCTTTGTGTTCAGGAGGAAATCACAGTTGTTTTACGACGTTTCCATGAAACATGTTCATGCATGCCGTTCCCTTCGAAAACAGTGAACCAAGTGAAGAGGACTCACAGTCATATGTAGCATGTGCACTTCTTTGGGAAGTCAAGTGCAGCCTGTGCACTTCTTTCGAATCAGTATCCTACACAGGTTTCTAGACTGTAACACTTTGTATTCTGGAGAAAACAACATTTGTTTTGTGCTGACTATACCAAGTATGTGAAGGCTTGTACTGAGCTTGAAAATAGTGACCAAGTGAGGACGCGTCAAATTCACATGTTTCACTTTCTCTTCTCAGTGATAAGAATCCTGTAGATGTTCATACGTTGTAACTTTTTATGTTCCAGCGAAATGCACACTGGTTTTGTGACGGTTTAATGGAATATGTTCACGCAGGCCTTGATTTTCCAAAAGCGTGAACCAAGTGAGGAGGACTGAGAGTCAAATGTTGAAGGTGCACTTCTCAGGGATAAGTATCCTACAGAAGATTCTGTAGTGTTACACTTTGTGTTCAGGAGAAGATCATCCTCGTTTTGCGACATTCGCACATAACATGTTCACGCAGGGCATGGTTTTCCAAAAGAGTGAACCAAGTGCAGAGAATTCAGAGTCAAATGTTGGCATTTCACTTCTTAGGGATAAGTATCTAGAGAAGTTCATAAACTGTAACTTTTGTGTTCAGGCGAAAATCATACTTGTTTTCTGACATTGGAATGGCACATGTTCACACAGGCCATGATTTCACAAAATAGAGAACCAAGTGCGGAGGACTCAGAGTTAAATGTTGCAAGTGCGCTTATTTAGGAGAAGTATCGTTTAGAAGTTTCTATATTGTAACTGTTTGTGTTCAGGAGGAAATCACAGTTGTTTTACGACGTTTCCATGAAACATGTTCATGTATGTCATTCCCTTCGAAAGTAGTGAACCAAGTGAAGATGACTCACAGAC
Source organism: Typhlomys cinereus (assembly GCA_023101885.1). Lineage (NCBI taxonomy): Eukaryota > Metazoa > Chordata > Mammalia > Rodentia > Platacanthomyidae > Typhlomys > Typhlomys cinereus. The sequence continues at coordinate 419,116 of JALPQD010000378.1, read as the reverse complement.
ATATGTAGCATGTGCACTTCCTTGGGAAGTCATGTGCAGCATGTGCACTACTTTCGTATAAGTATCCTACACAGGTTTCTAGACTGTGACACTTTGTATTCTGGACAAAACAACATTTGTTTTGTGCTGATTCTACCAACTATTTTCAGGCTTGTACTGAGCTTGAAAATAGTGACCAAGTGACGACGCGTCAAATTCCCATGTTTCACTTTCTCTTCTCAGTGATAAGAATCCTGTAGATGTTCATATGTTGTAACTTTTTATGTTCCGGAGAAATTCACACTGGTTTTGTGACGTTTTCATGGAATATGTTCAAGCAGGCCTTGCGTTTCCAAAAGAGAGAACCAAGTGAGGAGGACTGAGAGTCAAATGTTGGAGGTGCACTTCTCAGGGATAAGTATCCTACAGAACATTCTGGAGTATTACGCTTTGTGTTCAGGAGAAGATCATCCTGGTTTTGCGTCATTCGCACATAACATGTTCAGGCAGGGCATGGTTTACCAAAAGTGTGAACCAAGTGCGGAGGATTCAGAGTCAAATGTTGGCATTTCACTTCTTACGGATAATTATCCTAGAGAAGTTCCTAAACTGTAACTTTTGTGTTCAGGTGAAAATCATACTTGTTTTCTGACATTGGAATGGCACATGTCCACACAGGCCATGATTTCACAAAATAGAGAACCAAGTGCAGAGGACACAGAGTTAAATGTTGCAAGTGCGCTTCTTTAGGAGAAGTGTCGTACAGAAGTTTCTATATTGTAACTCTTTGTGTTCAGGAGGAAATCACAGTTGTTTTACGACGTTTCCATGAAACATGTTCATGCATGCCGTTCCCTTCGAAAACAGTGAACCAAGTGAAGAGGACTCACAGTCATATGTAGCATGTGCACTTCTTTGGGAAGTCAAGTGCAGCCTGTGCACTTCTTTCGAATCAGTATCCTACACAGGTTTCTAGACTGTAACACTTTGTATTCTGGAGAAAACAACATTTGTTTTGTGCTGATTATACCAAGTATGTGAAGGCTTGTACTGAGCTTGAAAATAGTGACCAAGTGAGGACGCGTCAAATTCACATGTTTCACTTTCTCTTCTCAGTGATAAGAATCCTGTAGATGTTCATATGTTGTAACTTTTTATGTTCCAGCGAAATTCACACTGGTTTTGTGAATTTTTCATGGAATATGTTCACGCAGGCCTTGATTATACAAAAGAGTGAACCAAGTGAGGAGGACTGAGAGTCAAATGTTGGAGGTGCACTTCTCAGGGATAAGTATCCTACAGAAGATTCTGCAGTGTTACGCTTTGTGTTCAGGAGAAAATCATCCTCGTTTTGCGACAGTCGCACATAACATGTTCACGCAGGGCATGGTTTTCCAAAAGAGTGAACCAAGTGCAGAGGATTCAGAGTCAAATGTTGGCATTTCACTTCTTGGGGATAAGTATCCTAGAGAAGTTCCTAAACTGTACTTTTGTGTTCGGGCTAAAATCATACTTGTTTTCTGACATTGGAATGGCACTTCTTCACACAAGCCATGATTTCACAAAATAGAGAACCAAGTGCGGAGGACTCAGAGTTAAATGTTGCAAGTGCGCTTCTTTAGGAGAAGTATCGTACAGAAGTTTCAGTATTGAAACTCTTTGTGATCAGGAGGAAATCACACTTGTTTTACGACGTTTCCATGAAACATGTTCATGCATGTCGTTCAGTACGAAAACAGTGAACTAAGTGAAGTGGACGCACAGTCATATGTAGCATGTGCACTTCTTTGGGACGTCATGTGCAGCATGTGCACTTCGTTCGGATAAGTATCCTACACAGGTTTCTATACTGTAAAACTTTGTATTCTGGAGAAAACAACCTTTGTTTTGTGCTGATTCTACCAACTATGTTCAGGTTTGTAATGAGCTTGAAAATAGTGACCAAGTGAGGACGCGTCAAATTCCCATGTTTCACTTTCTCTTCTCAGTGATAAGAATCCTGTAGATGTTCATACGTTGTAACATTTTATGTTCCGGAGAAATTCACACTGGTTTTGTGAATTTTTCATGGAATATGTTCACGCAGGCCTTGATTATACAAAAGAGTGAACCAAGTGAGGAGGACTGAGAGTCAAATGTTGAAGGTGCACTTCTCAGGGATAAGTATCCTACAGAAGATTCTGTAGTGTTACGCTTTGTGTTCAGGAGAAAATCATCCTCGTTTTGCGACATTCGCACATAACATGTTCACGCAGGGCATGGTTTTCCAAAAGAGTGAACCAAGTGCAGAGGATTCAGAGTCAAATGTTGGCATTTCACTTCTTGGGGATAAGTATCCTAGAGAAGTTCCTAAACTGTACTTTTGTGTTCGGGCTAAAATCATACTTGTTTTCTGACATTGGAATGGCACTTCTTCACACAGGCCATGATTTCACAAAATAGAGAACCAAGTGCGGAGGACTCAGAGTTAAATGTTGCAAGTGCGCTTCTTTAGGAGAAGTGTCATACAGAAGTTTCAGTATTGAAACTCTTTGTGATCAGGAGGAAATCACAGTTGTTTTACGATGTTTCCATGAAACATGTTCATGCATGTCGTTCCCTTCGAAAACAATGAACCAAGTGAAGAGGACGCACAGTCATATGTAGCATGGGCACTTCTTTGGGACGTCATGTGCAGCATGTGCACTTCGTTCGGATAAGTATCCTACACAGGTTTCTATACTGAAAAACTTTGTATTCTGGAGAAAACAACATTTGTTTTGTGCTGATTCTACCAACTATGTTCAGGCTTGTAATGAGCTTGAAAATAGTGACCAAGTGAGCACGCGTCAAATTCCCATGTTTCACTTTCTCTTCTCAGTGATAAGAATCCTGTAGATGTTCATATGTTGTAACTTTTTATGTTCCAGCGAAATGCACACTGGTTTTGTGACGTTTTCTTGGAATATGTTCACGCAGGCCTTGCTTTTCCAAAAGAGTGAACCAAGTGAGGAGGACTGAGAGTCAAATGTTGGAGGTGCACTTCTCAGGGATAAGTATCCTACAGAACATTCTGGAGTATTACGCTTTGTGTTCAGGAGAAGATCATCCTGGTTTTGCGTCATTCGCACATAACATGTTCAGGCAGGGCATGGTTTACCAAAAGTGTGAACCAAGTGCGGAGGATTCAGAGTCAAATGTTGGCATTTCACTTCTTACGGATAATTATCCTAGAGAAGTTCCTAAACTGTAACTTTTGTGTTCAGGCGAAAATCATACTTGTTTTCTGACATTGGAATGTCACATGTTCACACAGACCATGATTTCACAAAATAGAGAACCAAGTGCGGAGGAGTCAGAGTTAAATGTTGCTAGTGCGCTTATTTAGGAGAAGTATCGTTCAGAAGTTTCTATATTGAAACTGTTTGTGTTCAGGAGGAAATCACAGTTGTTTTACGACGTTTCCATGAAATATGTTCATGTATTTCATTCCCTTCGAAAATAGTTAACCAAGTGAAGATGACTCACAGACATAAGTAGCATGTGCACTTCTTTAGGAAGTCATGTGCAGCATGTGCACTTCTTTCGGATAAGTATCCAACACAGGTTTCTAGACTGTAACACTTTGTATTCTGGAGAAAACAACATTTGTTTTGTGCTGATTCTACCAACTATTTTTAGGCCTGTACTGAGCTTGAAAATAGTGACCAAATGAGGATGCGTCAAATTCACATGTTTCACATACTCTTCTCAGTGATAAGAATCCTGTAGATGTTCATATGTTGTAACTTTTTATGTTCCGGAGAAATTCACACTGGTTTTGTGACTTTTCATGGAATATGTTCACGCAGGCCTTGATTTTACAAAAGAGTGAACCAAGTGGGGAGGACTGAGAGTCAAATGTTGGAGGTGCACTTCTCAGGGATAAGTATCCTACAGAAGATTCTGTAGTGTTACGCTTTGTGTTCAGGAGAAGATCATCCTCGTTTTGCGACATTCGCACATAACATGATCACGCAGGGCATGGTTTTCCAAAAGAGTGAACCAAGTGCAGAGGATTCAGAGTCAAATGTTGGCATTTCACTTCTTGGGGATAAGTATCCTAGAGAAGTTCCTAAACTGTAACTTTTGTGTTCAGGCGAAAATCATACTTGTTTTCTGACATTGGAATGGCACTTCTTCACACAAGCCATGATTTCACAAAATAGAGAACCAAGTGCGGAGGACTCAGAGTTAAATGTTGCAAGTGCGCTTCTTTAGGAGAAGTGTCATACAGAAGTTTCAGTATTGAAACTCTTTGTGATCAGGAGGAAATCACAGTTGTTTTACGATGTTTCCATGAAACATGTTCATGCATGTCGTTCCCTTCGAAAACAGTGAACCAAGTGAAGAGGAGTCACAGTCATACGTAGCATGTGCACTTCTTTGGGAAGTCATGTGCAGCATGTGCACTTCGTTCAGATAAGTATCCTACACAGGTTTCTAGACTGTAAAACTTTGTATTCTGGAGAAAACAACATTTGTTTTGTGCTGATTCTACCAACTATGTTCAGGCTTGTAATGAGCTTGAAAATAGTGACGAAGTGAGGACGCGTCAAATTCACATGTTTCACTTTCTCTTCTCAGTGATAAGAATCCTGTAGATGTTCATATGATGTAACATTTTATGTTCCAGTGAAATGCACACTGGTTTTGTGACGTTTTCATGGAATATATTCAAGCAGGCCTTGATTTTCCAAAACAGTGAACCAAGTGAGGAGGACTGAGAATCAAATGTTGGAGGTGCACTTCTCAGGGATAAGTATCCTACAGAAGATTCTGTAGTGTTACGCTTTGTTTTCAGGAGAAGATCATCCTCGTTTTGCGACATTCGCACATAACATGTTCACGCAAGCCATGATTTTCCAAAAGATTGAACCAAATGCGGAGGATTCAGAGTCAAATGTTGGCATTTCACTTCTTACGGATAAGTATCCTAGAGAAGTTCCTAAACTGTAACTTTTGTGTTCAGGCTAAAATCATACTTGTTTTCTGACATTGGAATGGCACATGTTCACACAGGCCATGATTTCACAAAATAGAGAGCCAAGTGCAGAGGACTCAGAGTTAAATGTTGAAAGTGCGCTTCTTTAGGAGAAGTGTCGTACAGAAGTTTCTATATTGTAACTCTTTGTGTTCAGGAGGAAATCACAGTTGTTTTACGACGTTTCCATGAAATATGTTCATGTATTTCATTCCCTTCGAAAATAGTTGACCAAGTGAAGATGACTCACAGACATATGTAGCATGTGCACTTCTTTGGGAAGTCATGTGCAGCATGTGTACTACCTTCGGATAAGTATCCTACACAGGTTTCTAGACTGTGACACTTTGTATTCTGGAGAAAACAACATTTGTTTTGTGCTGATTCTACCAACTATGTTCAGGCTTGTAATGAGCTTGAAAATAGTGACCAATGAGGACGCCTCAAATTCCCATGTTTCACTTTCTCTTCTCAGTGATAAGAATCCTGAAGATGTTCATATGTTGTAACATTTTATGTTCCAGCGAAATGCACACTGGTTTTGTAATGTTTTCATGGAATATGTTCAAGCAGGCCTTGATTTTCCAAAAGAATGAACCAAGTGAGGAGGACTGAGAGTCAAATGTTGGAGGTGCACTTCTCAGGGATAAGTATCCTACAGAAGATTCTGTAGTGTTACGCTTTGTTTTCAGGAGAAGATCATCCTCGTTTTGCGACATTCGCACATAACATGTTCACGCAGGGCATGGTTTTCCAAAAGAGTGAACCAAGTGCGGAGGATTCAGAGTCAAATGTTGGCATTTCACTTCTTACAGATAAGTATCCTAGAGAAGTTCCGCTAAAATGATACTTGTTTTCTGACATTGGAATGGCACTTCTTCACACAAGCCATGATTTCACGAAAGAGAGAACCAAGTGCGCAGGACTCAGAGTTAAATGTTGCAAGTGCGCTTCTTTAGGAGAAGTATCGTACAGAGGTTTCTGTATTGTAACTCTTTGTGATCAGGAGGAAATCACACTTGTTTTACAACGTTTCCATGAAACATGTTCATGCATGTCGTTCCCTACGAAAACAGTGAACCAAGTGAAGAGGACGCACATTCATATGTAGCATGGGCACTTCTTTGGGACGTCATGTGCAGCATGTGCACTTCGTTCGGATAAGTATCCTACACAGGTTTCTATACTGTAAAACTTTGTATTCTGGAGAAAACAACCTTTGTTTTGTGCTGATTCTACCAACTATGTTCAGGCTTGTAATGAGCTTGAAAATAGTGACCAAGTGACGACGCGTCAAATTCCCATGTTTCACTTTCTCTTCTCAGTGATAAGAATCCTGTAGATGTTCATATGTTGTAACTTTATATGTTCTGGAGAAATGCACACTGGTTTTTTGACGTTTTCATGGAATATGTTCACGCATGCCTTGATTTTCCAAAAGAGTGATCCAAGTGAGCAGGACTGAGAGTCAAATGTTGGAGGTGCACTTCTCAGGGATAAGTATCCTACAGAAGATTCTGTAGTGTTATGCTTTGTGTTCAGGAGAAGATCATCCTCGTTTTGCGACAGTCGCACATAACATGTTCACGCAGGGCATGGTTTTCCAAAAGAGTGAACCAAGTGCAGAGGATTCAGAGTCAAATGTTGGCATTTCACTTCTTAGGGATAAGTATCTAGAGAAGTTCCTAAACTGTAACTTTTGTGTTCAGGCTAAAATCATACTTGTTTTCTGACATTGGAATGGCACATGTTCACACAGGCCATGATTTCACAAAATAGAGAGCCAAGTGCAGAGGACTCAGAGTTAAATGTTGAAAGTGCGCTTCTTTAGGAGAAGTGTCGTACAGAAGTTTCTATATTGTAACTCTTTGTGTTCAGGAGGAAATCACAGTTGTTTTACGACGTTTCCATGAAACATGTTCATGTATGTCATTCCCTTCGAAAGTAGTGAACCAAGTGAAGATGACTCACAGACATATGTAGCATGTGCACTTCTTTGGGAAGTCATGTGCAGCATGTGTACTACCTTCGGATAAGTATCCTACACAGGTTTCTAGACTGTGACACTTTGTATTCTGGAGAAAACAACATTTGTTTTGTGCTGATTCTACCAACTATGTTCAGGCTTGTAATGAGCTTGAAAATAGTGACCAAGTGAGGACGCGTCAAATTCACATGTTTCACTTTCTCTTCTCAGTGATAAGAATCCTGTAGATGTTCATATGTTGTAACTTTATATGTTCTGGAGAAATGCACACTGGTTTTTTGACGTTTTCATGGAATATGTTCACGCATGCCTTGATTTTCCAAAAGAGTGATCCAAGTGAGCAGGACTGAGAGTCAAATGTTGGAGGTGCACTTCTCAGGGATAAGTATCCTACAGAAGATTCTGTAGTGTTACGCTTTGTGTTCAGGAGAAGATCATCCTCGTTTTGCGACATTCGCACATAACATGTTCACGCAGGGCATGGTTTTCCAAAAGAGTGAACCAAGTGCAGAGGATTCAGAGTCAAATGTTGGCATTTCACTTCTTGGGGATAAGTATCCTAGAGAAGTTCCTAAACTGTAACTTTTGTGTTCAGGCGAAAATCATACTTGTTTTCTGACATTGGAATGGCACTTCTTCACACAAGCCATGATTTCACGAAAGAGAGAACCAAGTGCGCAGGACTCAGAGTTAAATGTTGCAAGTGCGCTTCTTTAGGAGAAGTATCGTACAGAGGTTTCTGTATTGTAACTCTTTGTGATCAGGAGGAAATCACACTTGTTTTACAACGTTTCCATGAAACATGTTCATGCATGTCGTTCCCTACGAAAACAGTGAACCAAGTGAAGAGGACGCACATTCATATGTAGCATGGGCACTTCTTTGGGACGTCATGTGCAGCATGTGCACTTCGTTCGGATAAGTATCCTACACAGGTTTCTATACTGTAAAACTTTGTATTCTGGAGAAAACAACCTTTGTTTTGTGCTGATTCTACCAACTATGTTCAGGCTTGTAATGAGCTTGAAAATAGTGACCAAGTGAGGACGCGTCAAATTCCCATGTTTCACTTTCTCTTCTCAGTGATAAGAATCCTGTAGATGTTCATACGTTGTAACTTTTTATGTTCCGGAGAAATGCACACTGGTTTTGTGATGTTTTCATGAAATATGTTCACGCAGGCCTTGATTTTACAAAAGAGTGAACCAAGTGGGGAGGACTGAGAGTCAAATGTTGGAGGTGCACTTCTCAGGTATAAGTATCCTACAGAAGATTCTGTAGTGTTACGCTTTGTGTTCAGGAGAAGATCATCCTCGTTTTGCGACATTCGCACATAACATGTTCACGCAGGCCATGGTTTTCCAAAAGAGTGAACCAAGTGCGGAGAATTCAGAGACAAATGTTGGCATTTCACTTCTTACGGATAAGTATCCTAGAGAAGTTCCTAAACTGTAACTTTTGTGTTCAGGCTAAAATCATACTTGTTTTCTGACATTGGAATGGCACATGTTCACACAGGCCATGATTTCACAAAATAGAGAACCAAGTGCGGAGGACTCAGAGTTAAATGTTGCGAGTGCGCTTATTTAGGAGAAGTATCATTCAGAAGTTTCTATATTGTAAATGTTTGTGTTCAGGAGGAAATCACAGTTGTTTTACGACGTTTCCATGAAACATGTTCATGCATGTCATTCCCTTCGAAAACAGTGAACCAAGTGAAGAGGACTCACAGTCATATATAGCATGTGCACTTCTTTGGGAAGTCAAGTACAGCCTGTGCACGACTTTCGAATCAGTATCCTACACAGTTTTCTAGATTGTAACACTTTGTATTTTGGAGAAAACAACATTTGTTTTGTGCTGATTATACCAAGTATATTCAGGCTTGTACTGAGCTTGAAAATAGTGACCAAGTGAGGACGCGTCAAATTCACATGTTTCACTTTCTCTTCTCAGTGATAAGAATCCTGTAGATGTTCATATGTTGTAACATTTTATGTTCCAGAGAAATTCACACTGGTTTTGTGACGTTTTCATGGAATATGTTCAAGCAGGCCTTGCTTTTCCAAAAGAGAGAACCAAGTGAGGAGGATTGAGAGTCAAATGTTGGAGGTGCACTTCTCAGGGATAAGTATCCTACAGAAGATTCTGTAGTGTTACGCTTTGTGTTCAGGAGAAGATCATCCTCGTTTTGCGACATTCGCACATAACATGTTCACGCAGGCCATGATTTTCCAAAAGAGTGAACCAAGGGCGGAGGATTCAGAGTCAAATGTTGGCATTTCACTTCTTAGGGAGAAGTATCCTAGAGAAGTTCCTAAACTGTAACTTTTGTGTTCAGGCTAAAATCATACTTGTTTTCTGACATTGGAATGGCACATGTTCACACAGGCCATGATTTCACAAAATAGAGAACCAAGTGCGGAGGACTCAGAGTTAAATGTTGCGAGTGCGCTTATTTAGGAGAAGTATCATTCAGAAGTTTCTATATTGTAAATGTTTGTGTTCAGGAGGAAATCACAGTTGTTTTACGACGTTTCCATGAAACATGTTCATGCATGTCGTTCCCTACGAAAACAGTGAACCAAGTGAAGAGGACGCACATTCATATGTAGCATGGGCACTTCTTTGGGACGTCATGTGCAGCATGTGCACTTCGTTCGGATAAGTATCCTACACAGGTTTCTATACTGTAAAACTTTGTATTCTGGAGAAAACAACCTTTGTTTTGTGCTGATTCTACCAACTATGTTCAGGCTTGTAATGAGCTTGAAAATAGTGACCAAGTGAGGACGCGTCAAATTCCCATGTTTCACTTTCTCTTCTCAGTGATAAGAATCCTGTAGATGTTCATACGTTGTAACTTTTTATGTTCCGGAGAAATGCACACTGGTTTTGTGATGTTTTCATGAAATATGTTCACGCAGGCCTTGATTTTACAAAAGAGTGAACCAAGTGGGGAGGACTGAGAGTCAAATGTTGGAGGTGCACTTCTCAGGTATAAGTATCCTACAGAAGATTCTGTAGTGTTACGCTTTGTGTTCAGGAGAAGATCATCCTCGTTTTGCGACATTCGCACATAACATGTTCACGCAGGCCATGATTTTCCAAAAGAGTGAACCAAGGGCGGAGGATTCAGAGTCAAATGTTGGCATTTCACTTCTTAGGGAGAAGTATCCTAGAGAAGTTCCTAAACTGTAACTTTTGTGTTCAGGCTAAAATCATACTTGTTTTCTGACATTGGAATGGCACATGTTCACACAGGCCATGATTTCACAAAATAGAGAACCAAGTGCGGAGGACTCAGAGTTAAATGTTGCAAGTGCGCTTCTTTAGGAGAAGTGTCGTACAGAAGTTTCTATATTGTAATTCTTTGTGTTCAGGAGGAAATCACAGTTGTTTTACGACGTTTCCATGAAACATGTTCATGCATGTCATTCCCTTCGAAAACAGTGAACCAAGTGAAGAGGACTCACAGTCATATATAGCATGTGCACTTCTTTGGGAAGTCAAGTACAGCCTGTGCACGACTTTCGAATCAGTATCCTACACAGTTTTCTAGACTGTAACACTTTGTATTTTGGAGAAAACAACATTTGTTTTGTGCTGATTATACCAAGTATATTCAGGCTTGTACTGAGCTTGAAAATAGTGACCAAGTGAGGACGCGTCAAATTCACATGTTTCACTTTCTCTTCTCAGTGATAAGAATCCTGTAGATGTTCATACATTGTAACTTTTTATGTTCCCGCGAAATGCACACTGGTTTTGTGACGTTTTTATGGAATATGTTCACGCAGGCCTTGATTTTTCAAAATAGTGAACCAAGTGAGGAGGACTGAGAGTCAAATGTTGGAGGTGAACTTCTCAGGGATAAGTATCCTACAGAAGATTCTGCATTGTTACGCTTTGTTTTCAGGAGATCATCCTCGTTTTGCGACATTCGCACATAACATGTTCACGCAGGCTATGGTTTTCCAAAAGAGTGAACCAAATGCGGAGGATTGAGAGTCAAATGTTGCCATTTCACTTCTTAGGGATAAGTATCCTAGAGAAGTTCCTAAATTGTAACTTTTGTGTTCAGGGGAAAATTATACTTGTTTTCTGACATTGGAATGGCACATGTTCACACAGGCCATGATTTCACAAAATAGAGAACCAAGTGCGGAGGACTCAGAGTTAAATGTTGCAAGTGCGCTTCTTTAGGGGAAGTGTCGTACAGAAGTTTCTATATTGTAATTCTTTGTGTTCAGGAGGAAATCACAGTTGTTTTACGACGTTTCCATGAAACATGTTCATGCATGTCGTTCCCTTCGAAAACAGTGAACCAAGTGAAGAGGAGTCACAGTCATACGTAGCATGTGCACTTCTTTGGGAAGTCATGTGCAGCATGTGCACTTCGTTCGGATAACTATCCTACACAGGTTTCTAGACTGTAAACTTTGTATTTTGGGGAAAACAACATTTGTTTTGTGCTGATTCTACCAACTATGTTCAGGCTTGTTATGAGCTTGAAAATAGTGACCAAGTGAGGATGCGTCAAATTCACATGTTTCACTTTCTCTTCTCAGTGATAAGAATCCTGTAGATGTTCATACGTTGTAACTTTTTATGTTCCGGAGAAATTCACACTGGTTTTGTGACGTTTTCATGGAATATGTTCAAGCAGGCCTTGATTTTCCAAAAGAGTGAACCAAGTGGGGAGGACTGAGAGTCAAATGTTGGAGGTGCACTTCTCAGGGATAAGTATCCTACAGAAGATTCTGTAGTGTTACACTTTGTGTTCAGGAGAAGATCATCTTCGTTTTGCGACATTTGCACATAACATGTTCACGCAGGCCATGGTTTTCCAAAAGAGTGAACCAAGTGCGGAGAATTCAGAGACAAATGTTGGCATTTCACTTTTACGGATAAGTATCCTAGAGAAGTTCCTAAACTGTAACTTTTGTGTTCAGGGGAAAATCATACTTGTTTTCTGACATTGGAATGGCACTTCTTCACACAGGCTATGATTTCACAAAATAGAGAACCAAGTGCGGAGGACTCAGAGTTAAATGTTGCAAGTGCGCTTCTTTAGGAGAAGTGTCGTACAGAAGTTTCTGTATTGTAACTCTTTGTGATCAGGAGGATATCACAATTGTTTTACGAAGTTTCCATGAAACATGTTCATGCATGTCGTTCCCTTCGAAAAGAGTGAACCAAGTGAAGAGGAGTCACAGTCATACGTAGCACATGCACTTCTTTGGGAAGTCATGGGCAGCATGTGCACTTCGTTCCCATAAGTATCCTACACAGGTTTCTATACTGTAAACTTTGTATTCTGGAGAAAACAACATTTGTTTTGTGCTGATTCTACCAACTATGTTCAGGCTTGTAATGAGCTTGAAAATAGTGACCAAGTGAGGACGCGTCAAATTCCCATGTTTCACTTTCTCTTCTCAGTGATAAGAATCCTGTAGATGTTCATATGTTGTAACTTTTTATGTTCCGGAGAAATGCACACTGGTTTTTGACGTTTACATGGAATATGTTCAAGCAGGCCTTGATTTTCCAAAAGAGTGAACCAAGTGAGGAGGACTGAGAGTCAAATGTTGGAGGTGCACTTCTCAAGGATAAGTATCCTACAGAAGATTCTGTTGTGTTACGCTTTGTGTTCAGGAGAAGATCATCCTCGTTTTGCGACATTCGCACATAACATGTTCACGCAGGGCATGGTTTTCCAAAAGAGTGAACCAAGTGCAGAGGATTCAGAGTCACATGTTGGCATTTCACTTCTTACGGATAAGTATCCTAGAGAAGTTCCTAAACTATAACTTTTGTGTTCAGGCTAAAATCATACATGTTTTCTGACATTGGAATGGCACTTCTTCACACAAGCCATGATTTCACAAAATAGATAACCAAGTGCGGAGGACTCAGAGTTAAATGTTGCAAGTGCGCTTCTTTAGGACAAGTGTCGTACAGAAGTTTCAGTATTGAAACTCTTTGTGATCAGGAGGAAATGACACTTGTTTTACGACGTTTCCATGAAACATGTTCATGCATGTCGTTCAGTACGAAAACAGTGAACCAAGTGAAGAGGACTCACAGTCATATATAGCATGTGCACTTCTTTGGGAAGTCAAGTACAGCCTGTGCACGACTTTCGAATCAGTATCCTACACAGTTTTCTAGACTGTAACACTTTGTATTTTGGAGAAAACAACATTTGTTTTGTGCTGATTATACCAAATATATTCAGGCTTGTACTGAGCTTGAAAATAGTGACCAAGTGAGGACGCGTCTAATTCAAGTTTCACTTTCTCTTCTCAGTGATAAGAATCCTGTAGATGTTCATACATTGTAACTTTTTATGTTCCCCCCGCGAAATGCACATGGTTTTGTGACGTTTTTATGGAATATGTTCACGCAGGCCTTGATTTTTCAAAATAGTGAACCAAGTGAGGAGGACTGAGAGTCAAATGTTGGAGGTGAACTTCTCAGGGATAAGTATCCTACAGAAGATTCTGCATTGTTACGCTTTGTTTTCAGGAGATCATCCTCGTTTTGCGACATTCGCACATAACATGTTCACGCAGGCTATGGTTTCCAAAAGAGTGAACCAATGCGGAGGATTGAGAGTCAAATGTTGCCATTTCACTTCTTAGGGATAAGTATCCTAGAGAAGTTCCTAAATTGTAACTTTTGTGTTCAGGGGAAAATCATACTTGTTTTCTGACATTGGAATGGCACATGTTCACACAGGCCATGATTTCACAAAATAGAGAACCAAGTGCGGAGGACTCAGAGTTAAATGTTGCAAGTGCGCTTCTTTAGGGGAAGTGTCGTACAGAAGTTTCTATATTGTAACACTTTGTGTTCAGGAGTAAATCACAGTTGTTTTACGACGTTTCCATCAAACATGTTCATGCATGTCGTTCCCTTCGAAAACAGTGAACCAAGTGAAGAGGAGTCACAGTCATACGTAGCATGTGCACTTCTTTGGGAAGTCATGTGCAGCATGTGCACTTCGTTCATATAAGTATCCTACACAGATTTCTAGACTGTTTGGGAACTTCTCTAGGATACTTATCCCTAAGAAGTGAAATGCCAAAATTTGACTATGAATGCTCCGCACTTAGTTCACAGTTTGGGAAAATCATGGCATGCGTGAACATGTTATGTGCGAATGTCGCCATACGAGTATGATCTTCTCCTGAACTCAAAGTGTAACACTACAGAATCTTATGTAGGATACTTATCCCTGAGAAGTGCACCTCCAACATTTGACTCTCAGTCTTCCTCACGTGGTTCACTATTTTGGATAATCAAGGCCTGCGTGAACATATTCCATGAAAACGTCACAAAACCAGTGTGAATTTCTCCTGAAAATAAAAAGTTACAACGTATGAAGATCTACAGGATTCTTATCACTGAGAAGAGGAAGTGAAACATGTGAATTTGACGCGTCCTCACTTGGTCGTTATTTTCCAGCTAATTACAAGCCTGAACATAGTTGGTAGAATCAGCACAAAACAAATGTTTTTTTCCAGAATACAAAGTTTTACAGTCCAGAAACCTGTGTAGGATACTTATCCTAAAGAAGTGCACATGGTGGACATGTCTTCCCAAAGAAGTGCACATGCTACATATGACCGTGAGTCCTCTTCACTTGGTTCACTATTTTCGAAGGGAATGACATGCATGAACATGTTTCATGGAAACGTCATAAAACATGTGTGATTTCCTTCTGAACACAAAGAGTTACAATATAGAAACTTCTGTATGATACTTCATCCAAGAAGTGCACTTGCAACATTTAACTCTGAGTCCTCCGCACTTGGTTCTCTATTTTGTGAAATCATGGCCTGTGTGAACATGTGCCATTCAAATGTCAGAAAACAAGTATGATTTTCGCCTGAACACAAAAGTTACAGTTTAGAAACTTCTCTAGGATACATATCCCTAAGAATGTGAAATGCCAACTTTTCACTCGGAATGCTCCGCACTTGATTCACTCTTTTGGAAAATCATGGCCTGCGTGAACATGTTATATGCGAATATCGCAAAACGAGTATGATCTTCTCCTGAGCACAAAGTGTAACACTACAGAATCTTCTGTAGGATACTTTTCCCTGAGAAGTGCACCTCCACCATTTGACTCTCAGTCCTCCTCACTTGGTTCACTATTTTGGAAAATCAAGGCCTGCGTGAATATATTCCATGAAAACGTCACAAAACCAGTGTGAATTTCTCCTCAACATAAAAAGTTACAACGTATGAACATCTACAGGATTCTTATCACTGAGAAGAGGAAGTGAAACATGTGAATTTGACGCGTCCTCACTTGGTCACTATTTTCAAGCTCATTACAAGCCTGAACATACTTGGTAGAATCAGCACAAAACAAATGTTGTTTTCTCCAGAATACAAAGTTTTACAGTCTAGAAACCTGTGTAGTATACTTATCATAAAGAAGTGCACATGCTGCACATGACTTCCCCAAGAAGTGCACATGCTACATATGACTGTGAGTCCTCTTCACTTGGTTCAATATTTTCGAAGGGAACGACATGCATGAACATGTTTCATAGAAACATTGTAAAACAAGTGTGATTTCCTCCTGAACACAAGGAGTTGTAATACAGAAACTTCTGTACGATACTTCTCCTAAAGAAGCGTACTTGCAACATTTAACTCTGAGTCCTCCGCACTTGGCTCTCTATTTTGTGAAATCATTGCCTGTTTGAACATGTGCCATTCAAATGTCAGAGAACAAGTATGATTTTCGCCTGAACACAAAAGTTACAGTATAGGAACTTCACTAGGATACTTATCCCTAAGAATTGAAATGACAACATTTGACTCCAAATCCTCTACACTTGGTTCACTCTTTTGGAAAATCATGGCCTGCGTGAACATGTTATATGCGAATGTCGCAAAACGAGTATGATCTTCACCTGAACAAAAGCGTAACACTACAGAATCTTCTTTAGTATACTTATCCCTGAGAAGAGCAAATCCAACATTTGACTGTCAGTCCTCTTCACTTGGTTCACTATTTTCGAAAATCAAGACCTGCATGAACATATTCTATGAAAACATCACAAAACCATTGTGAATTTCTCCTGAACATAAAAAGTTACAACGTATGAAAATCTACAGGAATCTTATCATGGAGAAGAGAAAGTGAAACATGTGAATTTGACGCATCCTCACTTGGTCACTATTTTCAAGCTCATTACAAGCCTGAACATAGTTGGTAGAATCAGCAAAAAACGAATGTTTCTTTCTCCAGAATACAAAGTTTTACAGTCTAGAAACCTGTGTAGGATACTTATCCGAAAGGAGTGCACATGCTGAACATGACTTCCCAAAGAAATGCACATGCTACATATGACTGTGAGTCCTCTTCACTTGGTTCACTATTTTCGAAGGGAACGACATGCATGAACATGTTTCATGGAAACGTCGTAAACATGTGTGATTTCCTTCTGAACAAAAAGAGTTACAATATAGAAACTTCTGTATGATACTTCTCCCACGAAGTGTACTTGCAACATTTAACTCTGAGTCCTCGGCACTTGGTTCTCTATTTTGTGAAATCATGGCCTGTGTGTACATGTGTCATTCAAATGTCATTAAAAAAAGTATGATTTTCGCCTGAACACAAAAGTTACAGTTTAGGAACTGCTCTAGCGTTCTTATCCCTAAGAAGTGAAATGCCAATATTTGACTCTGAATGCTCCGCACTTGGTTCACTCTTTTGGAAAAGCATGGCCTGCGTGAATGTGTTATATGCGAATGTCGCAAAACGAGTATGATCTTCTCCTGAACATAAAGCTTATCACTACAGAATCTTCTGTAGGATACTTATCCCTTAGAAGTGCACCTCCAACATTTGACTCTCAGTCCTCTTCACTTGGTTCACTATTTTGGAAAATCAAGACCTGCATGAACATATTCTATGAAAACATCACAAAACCATTGTGAATTTCTTCTGAACATAAAAAGTTACAACGTATGAAAATCTACAGGATTCTTATCACTGAGAAGAGAAAGTGAAACATGTGAATTTGACGCGTCCTCACTTGGTCACTATTTTCAAGCTCATTACAAGCCTGAACATAGTTGGTAGAATCAGCACAAAACAAATGTTGCTTTCTCCAGAATACAAAGTTTTACAGTCTAGAAATCTGTGTAGGATACTTATCCGAAAGAAGTGCACATGCTGCACATGACTTCCCAAATACATGCACATGCTACATATGACTGTGAGTTCTTTTCAATTGGTTCACTATTTTCGAAGGGAACGACATGCATGAACATGTTTCATGGAAACGTCGTAAAACAAGTGTGATTTCCTCCTGAACACAAAGAGTTACAATATAGAAACTTCTGCACGATACTTCTCCTGAAGAAGCGCACTTGCAACATTTAACTCTGAGTCCTCCGCACGTGGTTCTCTATTTTGTGAAATCATGGCCTGTGTGAACATGTGCCATTCAAATGTGAGAAAACAAGTATGATTTTCGCCTGAACACCAATTTGCAGTTTAGGAACTTCTCTAGGATACTTATCTCCAAGAAGTGAAATGCCAACATTTGACGCTGAATGCTCCGCACTTGGTTTACTCTTTTGGAAAATCATGGCCTGGGTGTACATGTTCTATGCGAATGTCCCAAAACGAGTATGATCTTCTCCTGAACACACAGCGTAACACTACAGTATCTTCTGTTGGATACTTATCCCTGAGAAGTGCACCTCCACCATTTGACTCTCAGTCCTCCTCACTTGGTTCACTATTTTGGACAATCAAGGCCTGCGTGAACATATTCCATGAAAACGTCACAAAACCAATGTGAATTTCTCCTGAACACAAAAAGTTACAACGTATGAACATCTACAGGATTCTTATCACTGAGAAGAAGAAGTGAAACATGTGAATTTGACGCGTCCTCACTTGGTCACTATTTTCAAGCTCATTACAAGCCTGAACATAGTTGATAGGATCCGCACAAAACAAATGTTGTTTTCTCCAGAATACAAAGTTTTATAGTCTAGAAACCAGTGTAGGATACTTATCCGAAAGAAGTGCACATGCTGCACACAACTTCCCAAAAAATTGCACATGCTACATATGACTGTGAGTCTTCTTCACTTGTTTCACTATTTTCGAAGGGAACGACATGCATGAACATGTTTCATGGAAACGTCGTAAAACAAGCGTGATTTCCTCCTGTACACAAAGAGTTACAATATAGAAACTTCTGTTCGATACTTCTCCTAAGGAAGTGCACTTGCAACATTTAACTCTGAGTCCTCCGAACTTGGTTCTCTATTTTGTGAAATGATGGCCTGTGTGAACATGTGCCATTCAAATGTCAGAAAACAAGTATGATTTTCGCCTGAACACAAAAGTTACAGTTTGGGAACTTCTCTAGGATACTTATCTGTAAGAAGTGAAATGCCAAAATTTGACTATGAATGCTCCGCACTTAGTTCACAGTTTGGGAAAATCATGGCATGCGTGAACATGTTATATGCGAATGTCGCCATACGAGTATGATCTTCTCCTGAACTCAAAGTGTAACACTACAGAATCTTCTGTAGGATACTTATCCCTGAGAAGTGCACCTCCAACATTTGACTCTCAGTCTTCCTCACGTGGTTCACTATTTTGGAAAATCAAAGCCTGCGTGAACATATTCCATGAAAACGTCACAAAACCAGTGTGAATTTCTCCTGAAAATAAAAAGTTACAACGTATGAAGATCTACAGGATTCTTATCACTGAGAAGAGGAAGTGAAACATGTGAATTTGACGCGTCCTCACTTGGTCGTTATTTTCCAGCTAATTACAAGCCTGAACATAGTTGGTAGAATCAGCACAAAACAAATGTTTTTTTCCAGAATACAAAGTTTTACAGTCCAGAAACCTGTGTAGGATACTTATCCGAAAGAAGTGCACATGCTGCACATGACTTCCCGAAAAGTGCACATGCTACATATGACTGTGAGTCCTCTTCACTTGCTTCACTATTTTCGAAGGGAACGACATGCATGAACATGTTTCATGGAAACGTCGTAAAACAAGTGTGACTTCCTCCTGAACACAAAGATTTTCAATACAGAAACTTCTGTACGATACTTCTCCTAAAGAAGCGTACTTGCAACATTTAACTCTGAGTCCTCCGCACTTGGCTCTCTATTTTGTGAAATCATCGCCTGTGTGAATATGTGCCATTCAAATGTCAGAGAGCAAGTATGATTTTTGCCTGAACACAAAAGTTACAGTATAGGAACTTCTCTAGGATACTTTTCCCTAAGAATTGAAATGACAACATTTGACTCTGAATCCTCCGCACTTGGTTCACACTTTTGGAAAATCATGGCCTGCTTGAACATGTTATATGCGAATGTCGCAAAACGAGTATGATCTTCACCTGAACACAAAGCGTAACACTACAGAATCTTCTGTAGGATACTTATGCCTGAGAAGTGCACCTCCAACATTTGACTCTCAGTCCTCTTCACTTGGTTCACTATTTTGGAAAATCAAGACCTGCATGAAGATATTCCATGAAAACATCACAAACCAGTGTGAATTACTCCTGAACATAAAAAGTTACACCATATGAACATCTATAGGATTCTTATCACTGAGAAAAGAAAGTGAAACATGTGAATTTGACACGTCCTCACTTGGTCACTATTTTCAAGCTCATTACAAGCCTGAACATAGTTGGTAGAATCAGCACAAAACGAATGTTGCTTTCTCCAGAATACAAAGTTTTACAGTCTAGAAACCTGTGTAGGATACTCATCCGAACGAAGTGCACATGCTGCACATGACTTCCCAAAGAAGTGCACATGCTACATATGACTGTGAGTCCTCTTCACTTGGTTCACTATTTTCGGAGGGAACGACATGCATGAACATGTTTCATGGAAACGTCGTAAACATGTGTGATTTCCTTCTGAACAAAAAGAGTTACAATATAGAAACTTCTGTATGATACTTCTCCCACGAAGTGCACTTGCAACATTTAACTCTGAGTCCTCCGCACTTGGTTCTGTATTTTGTGAAATCATGGCCTGTGTGTACATGTGTCATTCAAATGTCATAAAAAAAGTATGATTTTCGCCTGAACACAAAAGTTACAGTTTAGGAACTGCTCTAGGGTACTTATCCCTAAGAAGTGAAATGCCAACATTTCACTCTGAATGCTCCGCACTTGGTTCACTCTTTTGGAAAAGCATGGCCTGCGTGAACGTGTTATATGCGAATGTCGCAAAACGAGTATGATCTTCTCCTGAACATAAAGCTTATCACTACAGAATCTTCTGTAGGATACTTATCCCTTAGAAGTGCACCTCCAACATTTGACTCTCAGTCCTCTTCACTTGGTTCACTATTTTGGAAAATCAAGGCCTGCTTGAATATATTCCATGAAAACGTCACAAAACCAGTTTGCATTTCACTGGAACATAAAATGTTACATCATATGAACATCTACAGGATTCTTATCACTGAGAAGAGAAAGTGAAACATGTGAATTTGACGCATCCTCACTTGGTCACTATTTTCAAGCTCATTACAAGCCTGAACATAGTTGGTAGAGTCAGCACAAAACAAATGTTGCTTTCTCCAGAATACAAAGTTTTACAGTCTAGAAATCTGTGTAGGATACTTATCCGAAAGAAGTGCACATGCTGCACATGACTTCCCAAATAAATGCACATGCTACATATGACTGTGAGTTCTTTTCAATTGGTTCACTATTTTCGAAGGGAACGACATGCATGAACATGTTTCATGGAAACGTCGTAAAACAACTGTGATTTCCTCCTGAACACAAAGAGTTACAATATAGAAACTTCTGCACGATACTTCTCCTGAAGAAGCGCACTTGCAACATTTAAATCTGAGTCCTCCGCACGTGGTTCTCTATTTTGTGAAATCATGGCCTGTGTGAACATGTGCCATTCAAATGTGAGAAAACAAGTATGATTTTCGCCTGAACACCAATTTGCAGTTTAGGAACTTCTCTAGGATACTTATCCCTAAGAAGTGAAATGCCAACATTTGACGCTGAATGCTCCGCACTTGGTTTACTCTTTTGGAAAATCATGGCCTGGGTGTACATGTTCTATGCGAATGTCCCAAAACGAGTATGATCTTCTCCTGAACACACAGCGTAACACTACAGTATCTTCTGTTGGATACTTATCCCTGAGAAGTGCACCTCCACCATTTGACTCTCAGTCCTCCTCACTTGGTTCACTATTTTGGACAATCAAGGCCTGCGTGAACATATTCCATGAAAACGTCACAAAACCAATGTGAATTTCTCCTGAACACAAAAAGTTACAACGTATGAACATCTACAGGATTCTTATCACTGAGAAGAAGTGAAACATGTGAATTTGACGCGTCCTCACTTGGTCACTATTTTCAAGCTCATTACAAGCCTGAACATAGTTGATAGGATCCGCACAAAACAAATGTTGTTTTCTCCAGAATACAAAGTTTTATAGTCTAGAAACCAGTGTAGGATACTTATCCGAAAGAAGTGCACATGCTGCACACAACTTCCCAAAAAATTGCACATGCTACATATGACTGTGAGTCTTCTTCACTTGTTTCACTATTTTCGAAGGGAACGACATGCATGAACATGTTTCATGGAAACGTCGTAAAACAAGCGTGATTTCCTCCTGTACACAAAGAGTTACAATATAGAAACTTCTGTTCGATACTTCTCCTAAGGAAGTGCACTTGCAACATTTAACTCTGAGTCCTCCGAACTTGGTTCTCTATTTTGTGAAATGATGGCCTGTGTGAACATGTGCCATTCAAATGTCAGAAAACAAGTATGATTTTCGCCTGAACACAAAAGTTACAGTTTGGGAACTTCTCTAGGATACTTATCTGTAAGAAGTGAAATGCCAAAATTTGACTATGAATGCTCCGCACTTAGTTCACAGTTTGGGAAAATCATGGCATGCGTGAACATGTTATATGCGAATGTCGCCATACGAGTATGATCTTCTCCTGAACACAAAGTGAAACACTAAAGAATCTTCTGTAGGATACTTATCCCTGAGAAGTGCACCTCCAACATTTGAATCTCAGTCCTCCTCACGTGGTTCACTATTTTGGAAAATCAAGGCCTGCATGTACATATTCCATGAAAACGTCACAAAACCAGTGTGAATTTCTCCTGAACATAAAAAGTTACAACGTATGAAGATCTACAGGATTCTTATCACTGAGAAGAGGAAGTGAAACATGTGAATTTGACGCGTCCTCACTTGGTCGTTATTTTCCAGCTCATTACAAGCCTGAACATAGTTGGTAGAATCAGCACAAAACAAATGTTGTTTTCTCCAGAATACAAAGTTTTACAGTCCAGAAACCTGTGTAGGATACTTATCCGAAAGAAGTGCACATGCTGCACATGACTTCCCGAAAAGTGCACATGCTACATATGACTGTGAGTCCTCTTCACTTGCTTCACTATTTTCGAAGGGAACGACATGCATGAACATGTTTCATGGAAACGTCGTAAAACAAGTGTGACTTCCTCCTGAACACAAAGATTTTCAATACAGAAACTTCTGTACGATACTTCTCCTAAAGAAGCGTACTTGCAACATTTAACTCTGAGTCCTCCGCACTTGGCTCTCTATTTTGTGAAATCATCGCCTGTGTGAATATGTGCCATTCAAATGTCAGAGAGCAAGTATGATTTTTGCCTGAACACAAAAGTTACAGTATAGGAACTTCTCTAGGATACTTTTCCCTAAGAATTGAAATGACAACATTTGACTCTGAATCCTCCGCACTTGGTTCACACTTTTGGAAAATCATGGCCTGCTTGAACATGTTATATGCGAATGTCGCAAAACGAGTATGATCTTCACCTGAACACAAAGCGTAACACTACAGAATCTTCTGTAGGATACTTATGCCTGAGAAGTGCACCTCCAACATTTGACTCTCAGTCCTCTTCACTTGGTTCACTATTTTGGAAAATCAAGACCTGCATGAAGATATTCCATGAAAACATCACAAACCAGTGTGAATTACTCCTGAACATAAAAAGTTACACCATATGAACATCTATAGGATTCTTATCACTGAGAAAAGAAAGTGAAACATGTGAATTTGACACGTCCTCACTTGGTCACTATTTTCAAGCTCATTACAAGCCTGAACATAGTTGGTAGAATCAGCACAAAACGAATGTTGCTTTCTCCAGAATACAAAGTTTTACAGTCTAGAAACCTGTGTAGGATACTCATCCGAACGAAGTGCACATGCTGCACATGACTTCCCAAAGAAGTGCACATGCTACATATGACTGTGAGTCCTCTTCACTTGGTTCACTATTTTCGGAGGGAACGACATGCATGAACATGTTTCATGGAAACGTCGTAAACATGTGTGATTTCCTTCTGAACAAAAAGAGTTACAATATAGAAACTTCTGTATGATACTTCTCCCACGAAGTGCACTTGCAACATTTAACTCTGAGTCCTCCGCACTTGGTTCTGTATTTTGTGAAATCATGGCCTGTGTGTACATGTGTCATTCAAATGTCATAAAAAAAGTATGATTTTCGCCTGAACACAAAAGTTACAGTTTAGGAACTGCTCTAGGGTACTTATCCCTAAGAAGTGAAATGCCAACATTTCACTCTGAATGCTCCGCACTTGGTTCACTCTTTTGGAAAAGCATGGCCTGCGTGAACGTGTTATATGCGAATGTCGCAAAACGAGTATGATCTTCTCCTGAACATAAAGCTTATCACTACAGAATCTTCTGTAGGATACTTATCCCTTAGAAGTGCACCTCCAACATTTGACTCTCAGTCCTCTTCACTTGGTTCACTATTTTGGAAAATCAAGGCCTGCTTGAATATATTCCATGAAAACGTCACAAAACCAGTTTGCATTTCACTGGAACATAAAATGTTACATCATATGAACATCTACAGGATTCTTATCACTGAGAAGAGAAAGTGAAACATGTGAATTTGACGCATCCTCACTTGGTCACTATTTTCAAGCTCATTACAAGCCTGAACATAGTTGGTAGAGTCAGCACAAAACAAATGTTGCTTTCTCCAGAATACAAAGTTTTACAGTCTAGAAATCTGTGTAGGATACTTATCCGAAAGAAGTGCACATGCTGCACATGACTTCCCAAATAAATGCACATGCTACATATGACTGTGAGTTCTTTTCAATTGGTTCACTATTTTCGAAGGGAACGACATGCATGAACATGTTTCATGGAAACGTCGTAAAACAACTGTGATTTCCTCCTGAACACAAAGAGTTACAATATAGAAACTTCTGCACGATACTTCTCCTGAAGAAGCGCACTTGCAACATTTAAATCTGAGTCCTCCGCACGTGGTTCTCTATTTTGTGAAATCATGGCCTGTGTGAACATGTGCCATTCAAATGTGAGAAAACAAGTATGATTTTCGCCTGAACACCAATTTGCAGTTTAGGAACTTCTCTAGGATACTTATCCCTAAGAAGTGAAATGCCAACATTTGACGCTGAATGCTCCGCACTTGGTTTACTCTTTTGGAAAATCATGGCCTGGGTGTACATGTTCTATGCGAATGTCCCAAAACGAGTATGATCTTCTCCTGAACACACAGCGTAACACTACAGAATCTTCTGTTGGATACTTATCCCTGAGAAGTGCACCTCCACCATTTGACTCTCAGTCCTCCTCACTTGGTTCACTATTTTGGAAAATCAAGGCCTGCGTGAACATATTCCATGAAAACGTCACAAAACCAATGTGAATTTCTCCTGAACACAAAAAGTTACAACATATGAACATCTACAGGATTCTTATCACTGAGAAGAAGAAGTGAAACATGTGAATTTGACGCGTCCTCACTTGGTCACTATTTTCAAGCTCATTACAAGCCTGAACATAGTTGATAGGATCCGCACAAAACAAATGTTGTTTTCTCCAGAATACAAAGTTTTATAGTCTAGAAACCAGTGTAGGATACTTATCCGAAAGAAGTGCACATGCTGCACACAACTTCCCAAAAAATTGCACATGCTACATATGACTGTGAGTCCTCTTCACTTGTTTCACTATTTTCGAAGGGAACGACATGCATGAACATGTTTCATGGAAACGTCGTAAAACAAGTGTGATTTCCTCCGGTACACATAGAGTTACAATATAGAAACTTCTGTTCGATACTTCTCCTAAGGAAGTGCACTTGCAACATTTAACTCTGAGTCCTCCGAACTTGGTTCTCTATTTTGTGAAATGATGGCCTGTGTGAACATGTGCCATTCAAATGTCAGAAAACAAGTATGATTTTCGCCTGAACACAAAAGTTACAGTTTGGGAACTTCTCTAGGATACTTATCCCTAAGAAGTGAAATGCCAAAATTTGACTATGAATGCTCCGCACTTAGTTCACAGTTTGGGAAAATCATGGCATGCGTGAACATGTTATATGCGAATGTCGCCATACGAGTATGATCTTTTCCTGAACTCAAAGTGTAACACTACAGAATATTCTGTAGGATACTTATCCCTGAGAAGTGCACCTCCAACATTTGACTCTCAGTCTTCCTCACGTGGTTCACTATTTTGGAAAATCAAGGCCTGCGTGAACATATTCCATGAAAACGTCACAAAACCAGTGTGAATTTCTCCTGAAAATAAAAAGTTACAATGTATGAAGATCTACAGGATTCTTATCACTGAGAAGAGGAAGTGAAACATGTGAATTTGACGCGTCCTCACTTGGTCGTTATTTTCCAGCTAATTACAAGCCTGAACATAGTTGGTAGAATCAGCACAAAACAAATGTTTTTTTCCAGAATACAAAGTTTTACAGTCCAGAAACCTGTGTAGAATACTTATCCTAAAGAAGTGCACATGGTGGACATGTCTTCCCAAAGAAGTGCACATGCTATATATGACCATGAGTACTCTTCACTTGGTTCACTATTTTCGAAGGGAATGACATGCATGAACATGTTTCATGGAAACGTCGTAAAACATGTGTGATTTCCTTCTGAACACAAAGAGTTACAATATAGAAACTTCTGTATGATACTTCATCCAAGAAGTGCACTTGCAACATTTAACTCTGAGTCCTCCGCACTTGGTTCTCTATTTTGTGAAATCATGGCCTGTGTGAACATGTGCCATTCAAATGTCAGAAAACAAGTATGATTTTCGCCTGAACACAAAAGTTACAGTTTAGAAACTTCTCTAGGATACTTATCCCTAAGAAGTGAAATGCCAACATTTGACTCTGAATGCTCTGCACTTGGTTCACTCTTTTGGAAAATCATGGCCTGCGTGAACATGTTATATGCGAATGTCGCAAAATGAGTATGATCTTCACCTGAACACAATGTGCAACACTACAGAATCTTCTGTAGGATACTTATCCCTTAGAAGTGCACCTCCAACATTTGACTCTCAGTCCTCTTCACGTGGTTCACTATTTTCGAAAATCAAGACCTGCATGAACATATTCTATGAAAACATCACAAAACCATTGTGAATTTCTTCTGAACAGAAAAAGTTACAACGTATGAAAATCTACAGGATTCTTATCACTGAGAAGAGAAAGTGAAACATGTGAATTTGACGCATCCTCACTTAGTCACTATTTTCAAGCTCATTACAAGCCTGAACATAGTTGGTAGAATCAGCACAAAAAAAATGTTGCTTTCTCCAGAATACAAAGTTTTACAGTCTAGAAATCTGTGTAGGATACTTATCCGAAAGAAGTGCACATGCTGCACATGACTTCCCAAATAAATGCACATGCTACATATGACTGTGAGTTCTTTTCAATTGGTTCACTATTTTCGAAGGGAACGACATGCATGAACATGTTTCATGGAAACGTCGTAAAACAAGTGTGATTTCCTCCTGAACACAAAGAGTTACAATATAGAAACTTCTGCACGATACTTCTCCTGAAGAAGCGCACTTGCAACATTTAACTCTGAGTCCTCCGCACTTGGTTCTCTATTTTGTGAAATCATGGCCTGTGTGAATATGTGCCATTCAATTGTCAGAAAACAAGTATGATTGTCGCCTGAACAAAAAGTTACAGTTTAGGAACTTCTCTAGGATACTTATCCCTAAGAAGTGAAATGCCTACATTTGACTCTGAATGCTCCGCACTTGGTTCACTCTTTTGGAAAATCATGGCCTGCGTGAACATGTTATATGCGAATGTCGCAAAACGAGTATGATCATCTCCTGAACATAAAACGTAACAGTACAGAATCTTCTGTAGGATACTTATGCCTGAGAAGTGCACCTCCAACATTTGACTCTCAGTCCTCCTCACTTGGTTCACTATTTTGGAAAATCAAGGCCTGCGTGATCATATTCCATGAAAACCTCAGAAAACCAGTGTGAATTTCTCCTGAACATAAAAAGTTACAAGGTAAGAACATCTACAGTATTCTTATCACTGAGAAGAGAAAGTGAAACATGTGAATTTGACGCGTCCTCACTTGGTGACTATTTTGAAGCTCATTACATGCCTGAACATAGTTGGTAGAATCAGCACAAAACAAATGTTGTTTTCTCCAGAATACCAAGTTTTACAGTCTAGAAACCTGTGTAGGATACTTATCACAAAGAAGAGCACATGCTGCACATGACTTCCCAAAGAAGTGCACATATGCTACATATTACTGTGAGTCCTATTCACTGGGTTCACTAATTTCGAAGGGAATGACATGCATGAACATGTTTTATGGAAACGTCGTAAAACAAGTGTGATTTCCTCCTGAACACAAAGAGTTACAATACAGAAACTTCTGTACGATACTTCTCCTAAAGAAGCATACTTGCATCATTTATCTCTGAGTCCTCCGCACTTGGCTCTCTATTTTGTGAAATCATGGCCTGTGTGAACATGTGCCATTCAAATGTCAGAGAGGAAGTATGAATTTGCCTGAACACAAAAGTTACAGTATAGGAACTTCTCTAGGATACTTATCCCTAAGAATTGAAATGGCAACATTTGACTCCGAATCCTCCGCACTTGGTTCACTCTTTTGGAAAATCATGGCCTGCGTGAAGATGTTATATGCGAATTTCGCAAAACGAGTATGATCTTCACCTGAACACAAAGCATAATACTACAGAATCTTCTGTAGGATACTTATGCCTGAGAAGTGCACCTCCAACATTTGACTCTCAGTCCTCTTCACTTGGTTCACTATTTTGGAAAATCAAGACCTGCATGAACATATTCCATGAAAACATCACAAACAAGTGTGAATTACTCCTGAACATAAAAAGTTACACCTTATGAACATCTACAGGATTCTTATCACTGAGAAAAGAAAGTGAAACTTGTGAATTTGAGGCGTCCTCACTTGATCACTATTTTCAAGCTCATTACAAGCCTGAACATAGTTGGAAGAATCAGCACAAAACAAATGTTGCTTCCTCCAGAATACAAAGTTTTACAGTCTAGGAACCTGTGTAGGATACTTATCCGAAAGAAGTGCACATGCTGCACATGACTTCCCAAAGAAATGCACATGCTACATATGACTGTGAGTCCTTTTCAATTGGTTCACTATTTTCGAAGGGAACGACATGCATGAATATGTTTCATGGAAACGTCGTAAAACTTGTGTGATTTCCTCCTGAACACAAAGAGTTACAGTATAGAAACTTCTGTACGATACTTCTCCTAAAGAAGCGCACTTGCAACATTTAACTCTGAGTCCTCCGCACGTGGTTATCTATTTTGTGAAATCATGGCCTGTGTGAACATGTGCCATTCAAATGTCAGAAAACAAGTATGATTTTCGTCTGAACAGAAAGTTGCAGTTTAGGAACTTCTCTAGGATACTTATCCCCAAGAAGTGAAATGCCAACATTTGACCCTGAATGCTCCGCACTTGGTTAACTCTTTTGGAAAATCATGGCCTGCGTGAACATGTTATATGCGAATGTCGCAAAACTAGTATGATCTTCTCCTGAACATAAAGCGTAACACTACAGAATCTTCTGTAGGATACTTATGCCTGAGAAGTGCACCTCCAACATTTGACTCTCAGTCCTCCTCACTTGGTTCACTATTTTGGAAAATCAAGGCCTGCATGATCATATTCCATGAAAACCTCACAAAACCAGTGTGAATTTTTCCTGAACATAAAAAGTTACAACGTATGAACATCTACAGGATTCTTATCACTGAGAAGAGAAAGTGAAACATGTGAATTTGACGCGTCCTCACTTGGTCACTATTTTGAAGCTCAAGAAGCCTGAACATAGTTGGTAGAATCAGCACAAAACAAATGTTGTTTTCTCCAGAATACAAAGTTTTACAGTCTAGAAACCTGTGTAGGATACTTATCCGAAAGAAGTGCACATGCTGCACATGACTTCCCAAAGAAATGCACATGCTACATATGACTGTGAGTCCTTTTCAGTTGATTCACTATTTTCGAATGGAACAACATGCATGAAAATGTTTCATGGAAACATCGTAAAACAAGTGTGATTTCCTCTGAACAAAAAGAGTTACAATATAGAAACTTCTCTACGATACTTCTCCTAAAGAAGCACACTTGCATCATTTAACTCTGAGTCCTCCGCACTAGGTTCTCTATTTTGTGTAATCATAAACTGTGTGAATATGTGCCATTCAAATGTCAGAAAACAAGTATGATTTTTGCCTGAACACAAAACTTACAGTTTAGGAACTTCTCTAGGATACTTATCGCTAAGAAGTGAAATGCCAACTTTGACTTGAACGCTCCGCACTTGGTTCACTCTTTTGGGAAATCATGGCCTGCGTGAACATGTTACAGAGAATGTCGCAAAACGAGTATGATCTTCTCCTGAGCACAAAGTGTAACACTACAGAATCTTCTGTAGGATACTTATCCCTGAGAAGTGCACCGCCATCCTTTGACACTCAGTCCTCCTCACTTGGTTCACTATTTTGGAAAATCACGGCCTGCATGAACATATTCATTGAAAACGTCACAAAACCAGTGTGAATTTCTCCTGAACATAAAAAGTTACAACGTATGAACATCTACAGGATTCTTATCACTGAGCAGAGAAAGTGAAACATGTGAATTAGTCGCGTCCTCACTTGGTGGCTATTTTCAAGCTCGTTACAAGCCTGAACATAGTTGGGAGAATCAGCACAAAACAAATGTTGTTTTCTCCAGAATACAAAGTTTTACAGTCTAGAAACCTGTGTAGGATACTTATCCGAAAGAAGTGCACATGCTGCACATGACTTCCCAAAGAAGTGCACATGCTACATATGACTGTGAGTCTTCTTCACTTGGTTCACTATTTTCGAAGGGAACGACATGCATGAACATGTTTCATGGAAACGTCGTAAAACAAGTGTGATTTCCTCCTGAACACAAAGAATTACAATATAGAAACCTCTGTACGATACTTCTCCTAAAGAAGCACACATGCAACATTTAATTCTGAGTCTTCCGCACATGGTTCTCTATTTTGTGAAATCATGGCCTGTATGATCATGTGCCATTCAAATGTCAGAAAGCAAGTATGATTTTCTCCTGAACACAAAAGTTACAGTTTAGGAACTTCTCTAAATACTTATCCCTAAGAAGTAAAATGCCAACATTTGACTCTGAATCCTCCGCTCTTGGCTCACTCTTTTGGAAAATCATGGCCTGCATTTACGTGTTATACGCGAATTTCGCAAAAGGAGTATGATCTCCTGAACACAAAGCATAACACTACAGAATCTTCTGTAGGATACTTATGCCTGAGAAGTGCACCTCCAACATTTGACTCTCAGTCATCCTCACTTGGTTCACTATTTTGGAAAATCAAGGCCTGCGTGAACATATTCCATGAAAACTTTTTGTGAAACCAGTGTGAATTTCTCCTGAACATAAAATGTTACAACGTATGAACATCTACAGGATTCTTATCACTGAGAAGAGAAAGTGAAACATGTGAATTTGATGCGTCCTCACTTGTTCGCTATTTTCAAGCTCATTACAAGCCTGAACATATTTGGTAGAATCAGCACAAAACAAATGTTGTTTTCTCCAGAATACAAAGTTTTACAGTTAGAAACCTGTGTAGGATACTTATCTGAAAGTAGTGCACATGCTGCACATGACTTCCCAAAGAAGTGCACATGGTACATATGACTGTGAGTCCTCTTCTCTTGGTTCACTATTTTCGAAGGGAACGACATGCATTAACATGTTTCATGGAAACGTTGTAAAACAAGTGTGATTTCCTACTGAATACAAAGAGTTGCAATACAGAAACTTCTGTACGATACTTCTCCTAAAGAAGCGCACTTGCAACATTTAACTCTGAGTCCTCCGCACTTGGTTCTCTATTTTGTGAAATCATGGCCTGTGTGAACATGTGCCATTCAAATGTCAGAAATCAAGTATGATTTTCGCCTGAACACAAAAGTTACAGTTTAGGAACTTCTCTACGATACTTATCCCTAAGAAGTGAAATGCCAACATTTGACTCTGAATCCTCCGCATTTGGTTCACTCTTTTGGAAAGTCATGGCCTGCATGAACATGTTAAATGGGATTGTCTCAAAACGAGTATGAACTTCCCCCGAACACACAGCGTAACACTACAGAATCTTCTGTAGGATACTTATCCCTGAGAAGTGCACCTCCAACATTTGACTCTCAGTCCTCCTCACTTGGTTCACTGTTTTGGAAAATCAAGGCCTGTGTGAACATATTCCATGAAAACCTCACAAAACCAGTGTGAATTTCTCCTGAACATAAAAAGTTACAACGTATGAACATCTACAGGATTCTTATCACTGAGAAGAGAAAGTAAAACATGTGTATTTGACGCATCCTCACATTGTCACTATTTTCAAGCTCATTACAAGCCTGAACATAGTTGGTAGAATCAGCACAAAGCAAATATTGCTTTCTGCAGAATACAATGTTTTACAGTCTAGAAACCTGTGTAGGATACTTATCTGAAAGAAGTGCACATGCTGCACATGACTTCCTAAAGAAATGCACATGCTACATATGACTGTGAGTCCTTTTCAATTGGTTCACTGTTTCGAAGGGAATGACATGCATGAACATGTTTCATGGAAACGTTGTAAAACAAGTGTGATTTCCTCCTGAACACAAAGATTTACAATACAGAAACTTCTGTACAATACTTCTAAAGAAGCGTACTTGCAACATTTAACTCTGAGACTCCGCACTTGGCTCTCTATTTTGTGAAATCACGGCTTTTTGAACATGTGCCTTTCAAATGTCAGAGAGCAAGTATGATTTTTGCCTGAACACAAAAGTTACAGTATAGGAACTTCTCTAGGATACTTTTCCCTAAGAATTGAAATGCCAACATTTGACTCTGAATCCTCCGCACTTGGTTCACTCTTTTGGAAAATCATGGCCTGCGTGAACATATTATATGTGAATGTCGCAAAACGAGTATGATCTTCTCCTGAACACAAACCGTAACACTACAGAATCTTCTGTAGAATACTTATGCCTGAGAAGTGCACCTCCAACATTTGACTCTCAGTCCTCTTCTCTTGGTTCACTATTTTGGAAAATCAAGACCTGCATGAACATATTCCATGAAAACATCACAAACCAGTGTGAATTACTCCTGAACATAAAAAGTTACACCGTATGAACATCTATAGGATTCTTATCACTGAGAAAAGAAAGTGAAACATGTGAATTTGACGCATCCTCACTTGGTCACTATTTTCAAGCTCATAACAAGCCTGAACATAGTTGGTAGAATCAGCACAAAACAAATGTTGTTTTCTCCAGAATACAAAGTTTTGCAGTCTAGAAACCTGTGTAGGATACTTATCCGAAAAAAGTGCACATGCTGCACATGACTTCCCAAAGAAGTGCACATGCTACAATGACTGTGAGTCCTCTTCACTTGGTTCACTATTTTCAAAGGGCACGACATGCATGGACATGTTTCATGGAAATGTCGTAAATCAGGTGTGATTTCCTCCTGAACACAAAGAGTTACAATACAGAAACTTATGTATGATACTTCTACTAAAGAAGCGCACTTGCAACATTTAACTCTGAGTACTCCGCACTTGGTTCTGTATTTTGTGAAATCATGGCCTGTGAGAACATGTGCCATTCAAATGTCATAAAAACAAGTATGATTTTCGCCTGAACACAAAAGTTACAGTTTAGGAACTGCTCTAGGGTACTTATCCCTAAGAAGTGAAATGCCAATATTTGACTCTGAATGCTCCGCACTTGGTTCACTCTTTTGGAAAAGCATGGCCTGCGTGAATGTGTTATATGCGAATGTCGCAAAACGAGTATGATCTTCTCCTGAACATAAAGCTTATCACTACAGAATCTTCTGTAGGATACTTATCCCTTAGAAGTGCACCTCCAACATTTGACTCTCAGTCCTCCTCTCTTGGTTCACTATTTTCAAAACTCAAGACCTGCATGAACATATTCTATGAAAACATCACAAAACCATTATGAATTTCTCCTGAACATAAAAAGTTACAACGCATGAAAATCTACAGATTTCTTATCACTGAGAAGAGAAAGTGAAACGTGAATTTGACGCATCCTCACTTGGTCACTATTTTCAAGCTCATTACAAGCCTGATCATAGTTGGTAGAATCAGCACAAAACAAATGTTGCTTCCTCCAGAATACAAAGTTTTACAGTCTAGAAACCTGTGTAGGATACTTATCTGAAAGAAGTGCACATGCTGCACATGACTTCCCAAAGAAATGCACATGCTACATATGACTGTGAATCCTTTTCAATTGGTTCACTATTTTCGAAGGGAACGACATGCATGAACATGTTTCATGGAAACGTCGTAAAACAAGTGTGATTTCCTCCTGAACACAGAGAGTTACAATATAAAAACTTCTGTACGATACTTCTCCTAAAGAAGCGCATTTGCAACATTTAACTCTGAGTCTTCCGCACGTGGTTCTCTATTTTGTGAAATCATGGCCTGTGTGAACATGTGCCATTCAAATGTCAGAAAATAAATATGATTTTCGCCTGAACACAAAGTTGCAGTTTAGGAACTTCTCTAGGATACTTATCCCCAAGAAGTGAAATGCCAACATTTGACTCTGAATGCTCCGCAATTGGTTAACTCTTTTGGAAAATCATGGCCTGTGTGTACATGGTATATGCGAATGTCGCAAAATGAATATGATCTTCTCCTGAACACACAGCGTAACACTACAGAATCTTCTGTAGGATACTTATCCCTGAGAAGTGCACCTCTAACATTTGACTCTCAGTCCTCCTCACTTGGTTCACTATTTTGGAAAATCAAGGCCTGCGTGAGCATATTCCATGAAAACGTCACAAAACCAGTGTGAAATTCTCCTGAAAATAAAAAGTTACAACATATGAACATCTAGAGGAGTCTTATCACTGAGAAGAGGAACTGAAACATGTGAATTTGATGCGTACTCACTTGGTCACTATTTTCAAGCTCATTACAAGCCTGGACATAGTTGGTAGGATCCGCACAAAACAAATGTTGTTTTTTCCAGAATACAAAGTTTTATAGTCTAGAAACCAGTGTAGGATACTTATCCGAAAGACGTGCACATGCTGCACATGACTTCCCAAAAAGTGCACATGCTACATATGACTGTGAGTCCTCTTCACTTGCTTCACTATTTTCGAAGGGAACGACATGCATGAACATGTTTCATGGAAACGTCATAAAACAAGTGTGACTTCCTCCTGAACACAAAGATTTTCAATACCGAAACTTCTGTACGATACTTCTCCTAAAGAAGCATACTTGCAACATTTAACTCTGAGTCCTCCGCACTTGGCTCTCTATTTTGTGAAATCATGGCCTGTGTGAATATGTGCCATTCAAATGTCAGAGAGCAAGTATGATTTTTGCCTGAACACAAAAGTTACAGTATAGGAACTTCTCTAGGATACTTTTCCCTAAGAATTGAAATGACAACATTTGACTCTGAATCCTCCGCACTTGGTTCACTCTTTTGGAAAATCATGGCCTGCGTGAACATGTTATATGCGAATGTCGCAAAACGAGTATGATCTTCACCTGAACACAAAGCGTAACACTACAGATTCTTCTGTAGGATACTTTTGCCTGAGAAGTGCACCTCCAACATTTGACTCTCAGTCCTCTTCACTTGGTTCACTATTTTGGAAAATC
Organism: Typhlomys cinereus; assembly: GCA_023101885.1. NCBI lineage: Eukaryota > Metazoa > Chordata > Mammalia > Rodentia > Platacanthomyidae > Typhlomys > Typhlomys cinereus. The sequence continues at coordinate 383,932 of JALPQD010000378.1, read as the reverse complement.
AAGACCTGCATGAACATATTCCATGAAAACATCACAAACCAGTGTGAATTACTCCTGAACATAAAAAGTTACACCATATGAACATCTATAGGATTCTTATCACTGAGAAAAGAAAGTGAAACATGTGAATTTGACGCGTCCTCACTTGGTCACTATTTTCAAGCTCATTACAAGCCTGAACATAGTTGGTAGAATCAGCACAAAACAAATGTTGCTTTCTCCAGAATACAAAGTTTTACAGTCTAGAAACCTGTGTAGGATACTCATCCGAAAGAAGTGCACATGCTGCACATGACTTCCCAAAGAAGTGCACATGCTACATATGACTGTGAGTCCTCTTCACTTGGTTCACTATTTTCGGAGGGAACGACATGCATGAACATGTTTCATGGAAACGTCGTAAAACAAGTGTGATTTCCTCCTGAACACAAAGAGTTACAGTATAGAAACTTGTGTACGATACTTCTCCTAAAGAAGCGCACTTGCCACATTTAACTCTGAGTCCTCCGCACGTGGTTATCTATTTTGTGAAATCATGGCCTGTGTGAACATGTGCCATTCAAATGTCAGAAAACAAGTATGATTTTCGTCTGAACAGAAAGTTGCAGTTTAGGAACTTCTCTAGGATACTTATCCCCAAGAAGTGAAATGCCAACATTTGACTCTGAATGCTCCGCACTTGGTTAACTCTTTTGGGAAATCATGGCCTGGGTGTACATGTTATATGCGAATGTCGCAAAACGAGTATGATCTTCTCCTGAACACACAGCGTAACACTACAGAATCTTCTGTAGGATACTTATCCCTGAGAAGTGCACCTCCAACATTTGACACTCAGTCCTCCTCACTTGGTTCACTATTTTGGAAAATCAAAGCCTGCGTGAGCATATTCCATGAAAACGTCACAAAACCAGTGTGAATTTCTCCTGAACTTAAAAAGTTACAACTTATGAACATCTAGAGGATTCTTATCACTGAGAAGAGGAAGTGAAACATGTGAATTTGACGCGTCCTCACTTGGTCACTATTCTCAAGCTCATTACAAGCCTGAACATAGTTGGTACAATAACCCCAGGTAAATGTTTTTTTCTCCAGAATACAAAGTTTACAGTCTAGAAACCTGTGTAGGATACTTATCCCAAAGAGGTGCACATGCTGCATATGACTTCCCTAAGAAGTACACATGCTACATATGACTGTGAGTCCTCTTCACTTGGTTCACTATTTTCGAATGGAACGACATGCATGAACATGTTTCATTGAAACGTCATAAAACAAGTGTGATTTCGTCCTGAACAAAAGAGTTACAATATAGAAACTTCTGTACGATATTTCTCCAAAAGAAGTGCACTTGCAACATTATACTCTGAGTCCTCCGCACTTGGTTCTGTATTTTGTAAAATCATGCCCTGTGTGAACATGTGCCATTCAAATTTCAGAAAACAAGTTTGATTTTCGCCTGAACACAAAAGTTACAGTTTAGGAACTTCTAGGATACTTATCCCTAAGAAGTGAAATGACAACATTTGACTCTGAATGCTCCGCACTTGGTTCACTGTTTTGGAAAATCATGGCCTGCCTGAACATGTTATATGCAAATGTCACAATACGAGTATGATCTTCTCCTGAACACAAAGTGTAACACTACAGAATCTTCTAAAGGATACTTACCCCTGAGCATTGCACCTCAAACTTTTGACTCTCAGTCCTCTTCACTTGATTCACTGTTTTGGCAAATCAAGGCCTGCGTGAACAGAGTCCACAAAAACTTCACAAAACCAGTGTGAATTTCTCCTGAACATAAAAAAGTTACAGCGTATGAACATCTACAGGATTCTTATCACTGAGCAGAGAAAGTGAAACATGTGAATTTGACGCGTCCTCACTTGGTCACTATTTTCAAGCTCATTACAAACCTGAACATAGATGGTAGAATCAGCAAAAAACAAATGTTCTTTTCTCTAGAATTCAAAGTTTTACAGTCCAGAAACCTGTGTAGGATACTTATCCCAAAGAAGTGCACATGCTGCATATGACTTCCCAAAGAAGTGCACATGCTACATATGACTGTGAGTCCTCTTCCCTTGGTTCACTATTTTGGAGGGAACGACATGCATGAACATGTTTCATGGAAACGTCCTAAAACAAGTGTGATTTCCTCCTGAACACAAAGAGTTACAATATAGAAACTTCTATACGATACTTCTCCTAAAGAAGTGCCCTTGCAACATTTAAGTCTGAGTCTTCCGCACTTGGTTCTCTATTTTGTAAAATCATGGCCTATGTGAACATGTGCCATTCATATGTCAAAAAACAAGTATGATTTTCGCCTGAACACAAAAGTTACAGTTTAGGAACTTCTTTAGGATACTTATCCCTAAGAAGTGAAATGCCAACATTTGACTCTGAAAGCTCCGCACTTGGTTCACGCTTTTGTAAAATCATGGCGTGCGTGAACATGTTATATGCGAATGTCGCAAACATGTATGATCTTCTCCTGAACACAAAGTGAAACACTAGAGAATCTTCTATAGGATACTTATCCCTGAGCAGTGCACCTCCAATATTTGACTCTCAGTCCTCCTCTCTTGGTTCACTGTTTTGGAAAATCAAGGCCTGCGTGAACATAGTCCATGAAAACCTCACAAAACCAGTGTGAATTTCTCCTCAACATGAAAAGTTACAACGTATGAACATCTACAGGATTCTTATCACTGAGCAGAGAAAGTGAAACGTGAATTTGACGCGTCCTCACTTGGTCACTATTTTCAAGCTCATTACAAGCCTGAACATATTTGGTAGAATAACCCCAAATAACTGTTTTTTTTCTCCAGAATACAAAGTTTTACAGCCTAGAAACCCGTGTAGGATACTTATCCGTAAGAAGTGCACATGCTGCACATGACTTCCCAAAGAAGTGCACATGCTACATATGACTGTGAGTCCTCTTCACTTGGTTGACTATTTTCGAATGGAACGACATGCATGAACATGTTTCATGGAAACGTCACAAAACAAGTGTGATTTCCTCCTGAACACAAAGAGTTACAATATCGAAACTTCTGTACGATACTTCTCCAAAAGAAGTGCACTTGCAACATTTAACTCTGAGTCCTCCGCCCTTGGTTCTCTATTTTGTAAAATCATGGCCTGTGTGAACATGTGCCATTCAAATGTCAGAAAACAAGTATGATTTTCGCCTGAACACAAAAATTACAGTTTAGGAACTTCTCTAGGGTACTTATCCCTAAGAAGTGAAATACTTTAAAGTTTTCATTGTAAAGGTCTTTTACCTCCTTAGTTAGGTTTATACAAAGGTATTTCATTTTTTTAGGGGCTATAATAAATGGTATTGTTTCTCTCAAGGCTTTTTCACTTCTTCCATTCTGTGCATATAGGAAGGCCTCTGTTTTTTGCACATTTATTTTGTATCCTGCCACACTGCTGAACTTCTCAATTAGTTCCAGGAGCTTCCTGGTGGAGTTTTTGGGATCACTCAGGTATAAGATCATGTCATCTGCAAATAAGCATAGTTTGACTTCTTCCTTGCCGATTTGAATCCCTCTTATGTCCCTTTCTTGTAAACCCTAATGAAAGAAATAGCAGAAGACACCAGAAGGTGGAAAGACCTCCCTTGTTCCTGGATTGGCAGAATCAACATCGTGAAAATGACCATCCTACCAAAGGCAATATACAGATTCAATGCTATACCAATCAAAATCCCAAAGCAATTCTTCAAAGAAGTTGACCAAACAATCTCAAATTTCATATGGAGGCACAAAAGACCCAGGATAGCAAAAACAATCCTGAGTAACAAAAACACAGCTGGAGGTATAACCATACCAAACCTTAGTCTATACTACAAATCCATAGTTGTAAAGACAGCCTGGTACTGGCTCCAAAATAGACACACAGATCAATGGATAAGGATTGAAGACCCAGATATAAGCCCACAAAGTTACAGCCAATTGGTCTTTGACAAAGGGGCCCAAAGAATCCAATGGAAAAAGAACACCATCTTCAACAAATGGTGCTGGCAAAACTGGATCTCCACATACAGAAGATTAAAGCTGGACCTGTACTTGTCACCATGTACAAGTCTTAATTCCAAATGGATCAAGGACCTTGATATCAGGACAGAGACTATAAAAACCATAGTTGAAAGGATAGGGAACTCCCTCGAGCTGATTGGGCTAGGCCAACAGTTCCTAAACAGACATCCAATGGCACAGTCACTGCTACCAACTGTCAACAGTTGGGATCTTGTGAAATTAAAGAGCTTCTGTTCAGATAAAGAGATTGTAACGCGAGCTCAAAGGCAACCCACAGAATGGGAGAAAATCTTCACTAACCACATATCTGATAGAGCTCTATTGTCCAGAGTGCACAAAGAACTTAGAAAACTAAACACCAAGGAAACCAATGGCCCAATTAAAAAATGGGCCCTGGAACTTAAAAGAAACTTTAACAGGGATGAAATTAAAATGTCTAACAAATATCTTAAAAAATACTCCACTTCTTTAGCCATCAGGGAAATGCAAATCAAAACTTCCCTGAGATATCATCTCACCCCGGTCAGGATGGCAAAAATCCACAATACTAACAACGACAAATGCTGGAGAGGATGTGGAGAGAGGGGAACTCTCCTACATTGCTGGTGGGAATGCAGGCTCATACAGCCACTCTGGCGAGCCGTCTGGAGATTCTTAAAGAAATTAAAGATTGAAATGCCATATGACCCTGCTATTCCACTTTTGGGAATAACCCCCCATGCGTCAGAGGTTCGCCTCGATAGCACAAGCACGACTATGTTCATAGCAGCACTGTTTACAATAGCAAAGTCATGGAATCAGCCCAAATGTCCAACAGTTGACGAGTAGATAAGGAAACTGTGGTACATCTATACAATGGAGTACTACTCAGCCATAAAAAATGATGAATTACTGGAATTTGCCGGGAAATGGATGTCATTAGAAACAATTATATTAAGTGAAGTATCCCAGACCCAGAAGATTAAGCGCCGTATGTACTCCCTAATAGGTGGCTCCTAGTACCAAACCCACCCAGCCCACCTAGAGACATTAATTCCAAGGATTATGAACAGGAGGGATGGGGTAGGAGGGCCACACCAGAAAGAAGGAGAGAATGGACCATGTTACAGCAGGGAAAATAGGCCTCCACCAAGGACCGAAATAAGTAATGAGACATCTGATTAAGTTCACAGACTTTTGTTCCTGATCATTTACTACTGAGGGGGAGTGATCTCACCAGAAGAGGAGGGCATATAGTCTGGCAGATAAAAAGTAACAATTTTGCAAATGGGTGATAGACCCCTCCCTCACTGTGGTTTCCCACTTTTATTACATCTACCTTTGAATGTGCTTTTATCACAAGACTCTAACAGCTTTTTGTCTCTGGCCAGGGGATAACATACAATGCCCACCAGGATGGAGTGAAGGGCATTGCAGGAGCAGCAAAACTGCAAAAGAAAATCAAAAAACCACAATCCAGAACTTCAGAGACTCTATATCAACCACCTAGAACTAGGCCAGCTTAGTCTCTCCCCATCTTGAAGCTCAGGGAAATTTGCGGAAGAGGGGGCGATAAGAGGGTAAGAGCATAAGGATGGGAGGAGCAATGATATGTAAGATACTCTATACTAGTTAGGGCTGAAGCAATCATAATTGGACTTTGCATGCCCTGTGCATTGTCCAACACACTGTTGACCTCACAAGGTCTAGCATCTGCTAAAGGCACCAAGATCCTTGGAGGCAAAGGATTGGCAGCCACAGCAGTGTTCCTATACCTAAGGGGAACATGGGAAAGGGTTCGGGAAAGGCCACTGGGTCCTTGTACGTCATCGGAGAGGAGAGACCAGAGGAAAATCAGTCATGCACAAGAAAGGACTCTCTGGGAATTGGGGTGGGAGGCACTGGGGGATGGGGAGGGAGAGGGGTGGAGACGGGGAGCAGGGGGTACGGGGGGAGGAGGAAGGAGGGAGGGAACTGGGGTACCTAATAAGTTTGTATGAGCTGAAATAAAAAAAAAAAAAACAACATTTCAGTAACTTTCAACTAAAAAAAAAAAAAAAGAGGTGAAATGCCAACATTTGACTCTGAATGCTCCAAACTTGGTGCACTCTTTTGGAAAATCATGGCCTGCGTGAACATGTTATATGCGAATGTCGTAAAACGAGTATGATCTTTTCCTGAACACAAAGTGTAACACTACAGAATCTTCTGTAGGATACTTATCCCTGAGCAGTGCACCTCCAACATTTGACTCTCAGTCCTCCTCATTTGGATCACTGTTTTGGAATATAAAGGCCTGCGTGAACATAGTCCATGAAAACGTCACAAAACCAGTGTGAATTTCTCCTGAACATAAAAAGTTACCACGTATGAACATCTACAGGAATTTTATCACTGAGCAGAGAAAGTGAAACATGTGAATTTGACGCGTCCTCACTTGGTCACTATTTTCAAACTCATTACAAGCCTGAACATAGTTGGTAGAATCAGCACAAAACAAATGTTGTTTTCTCCAGAATACAAAGTTTTACAGTCTAGAACCTGTGTAGGATACTTATCCATAAGAAGTGCACATGCTGCACATGACTTCCCAAAGAAGTGCACATGCTACATATGACTGTTAGTCCTCTTCACTTGGTTCACTATTTTCGAAGGGAATGACATGCATGAACATGATTCATGGAAAAGTCTTAACACAAGTGTGATTTCCTCCGGAACACAAAGAGTTACAATTTCGAAACTTCTGTACGATACTTCTCCAAAAGAAGTGCACTTGCAACCTTTAAGTCTGAGTCCTCCGCACTTGGTTCTCTATTTTGTAAAATCATGGCCTGTGTGAACATGTGCCATTCAAATGTCAGAAAACAAGTATGATTTTCGCCTGAACACAAAAGTCACAGTTTAGGAACTTCTCTAGGATACTTATCCCTAAGAAGTGAAATGCCAACATTTGACTCTGAATCCTCCGCACTTGGTTCACTCTTTTGGAAAATCATGGCCTGCCTGAACATGTTATATGCGAATGTCGCCATACGAGTATGATCTTCTCCAGAACACAAAGTGTAACACTACAGAATGTTCTATAGGATACTTATGCCTGAGAAGTGCACCTCCAACATTTGACTCTCAGTCCTCCTCACTTGGTTCACTGTTTTAGAAAATCAAGGCCTGCGTGAACATAGTAGATGAAAACGTCACAAAACCAGTGTGAATTTCTTCTGAACATAAAAACTTACAACGTATGAATATCTACAGGATTCTTATCACTGAGCAGAGAAAGTGAAACCTCTGAATTTGTCACGTCCTCATTTGGTCACTATTTTCAAGCTTATTACAAACGTGAACATAGATGGTAGAATCATCAAAAAACAAATGTTGTTTTCTCCAGAATACAAACTTTTACGGTCTAGAAACCTTTGTCGGATACTTATCCCAAAGAAGTGCACATGCTGCACATGACTTCCCAAAGAATTGCACATGCTACATATGACTATGAGTCCTCTTCACTTGGTTCACTATTTTCGACGGGAACGACATGCATGAACATGTTTCATGGAAACGTCGTAAAACAAGTGTGATTTCCTCCTGAACACAAAGAGTTACAATATAGAAACTTGTGTGCGATATTTATCCTAAAGAAGTGCACTTGCACCATTTAACTCAGAGTCCTCCTCACTTTGTTCACTATTTTGTAAATTCACAGCCTGTCTGAACATGTGCCATTCAAATGTCACAAAAAAAGTATGATTTTCCCCTGAACAAATATGTTACAGTATAGGAACTTCTCTAGGATACTTATCCCTGAGAAGTGAAATTCCAACATTTGACTCCGAATCCTCGGTACTTGGTTCACTCTCTTGGAAAATCATGGCCTGCGTGAACATGTTATATGAGAATGTCGCAAAACAAGTATGATCCCCTCCTGAACACAAAGTGTAACACTATAGAATCTTCTGCAGGATAAATATACCTAAGAAGTGCACCTCCAACATTTGAATCTCAGTCTTCTTCACTTGGTTCTCTATTCTGGAAAATCAAGGCCTGCGTGAACATATTAGATGAAAACTTCACAAAACCAGTGTGAATTTCTCCTAAACATAAAAAGTTACAACGCGTGAACATCTACAGTATTCTTATCACTGAGAAGAGAAAGTGAAACATGTGAATTTGACACATCCTACCTTGGTCACTATTTTCAAGCTCATCACAAGCCTGAACATAGTTTGGAGAATCAGCACAAAACAAATGTTATTTTCTGCAGAATACAAAGTTTTACCATCTAGAAACCTGTGTAGGATACTTATCAAAGCAGTGCACATGCTACATATGACTTCCCAAAGAAGTGCATATGCTACATATGCCTGTGAGTCCTCTTCACTTAGTTCACTATTTTGGAGGGGAACTTCATGCATGTACATGTTTCATGAAAACGTCGTAAAACAAGTGTGATTTCCTCCTGAACACAAAGAGTTACAATATAGAAACTTCTGTGCGATACTTATCCTTAAGAAGTACACTTGCAACATTTCACGCAGAGTCCTCCTCTCGTGGTTCACTATTTTGTAAAATCATGGCCTGTGTGAACATGTGCCATTCAAATGTCACAAAAAAAGTATGATTTCGCCTGAACACAAATGTTACAGTATAGGAACTTCTCTAGGATACTTATCCCTAAGAAGTGAAATTCCAACATTTGACTCTGAATCCTCCGCACTTGGTTCACTCTCTTGGAAAATCATGTCCTGCGTGAACATGTTATATGCGAATGTCGCAAAACAAGTATGATCTTCTCCTGAACACAAAGTGTAACACTATAGAATCTCCTGCAGGATACATATCCCTAAGAAGTGCACCTCCAACATTTGTCTCTCAGTCATTCTCACTTGGTTAATCAAGGCCTACGTGAACATATTCCATGAAAACATCACAAAACCAGTGTGAATTTCTCCTGAACATAAAAAGTTACAACATATGAACATCTACAGGATTCTTATCATTGAGAAGAGAAAGTTAACTATGTGAATTTGACGCGTCCTCACTTGGTCACTATTTTTAAGCTCATTACAGCCTGAACATAGTTGGTAGAATCAGCACAAAACAAATGTTGTTTTCTCCAGAATACAAAGTTTTACAGTCTAGAAACCTGTGTAGGATACTTATCCCAAAGAAGTGCACATGCTTCATATGACTGTGAGTCCTCTTCACTTGGTTCACTATTTTGGAAGGGAACGACATGCATGAACTTGTTTCATGGAAACGTGGTAAAACAAGTGTGATTTCCTCCTGAACACAAAGAGTTACAATATAGAAACTTCTGTGCGAACCTTCTCCTAAAGAAGTGCACTTGCACCATTTAACTCAGAGTCATCCTCACTTGGCTCACTATTTTGTAAATTCACGGCCTGTGTGAACATGTGCCATTCAAATGACACAAAAAAAGTATGATTTTCGCCTGAACACAAATGTTACAGTATAGGAACTTCAAGATACTTATCCCTAAGAAGTGAAATTCCAACATTTGACTCTGAATCCTCCGCCCTAGGTTCATTCTCTTGGAAAATCATGGCCTGCGTGAACATGTTATATGTGAATGTCGCAAAACAAGTATGATCCCCTCCTGAACACATAGTGTAACACTATAGAGTCTTTTGCAGGATACATATCCCTGAGAAGTGTACCTCCAACATTTGTCTCTCAGTCCTCCTCACTTGGTTCACTATTTTGGAAAATCAAGGCCTGCGTGAACATATTCCATGAAAACGTCACAAAACCAGTGTGAATTTCTCCTGAACATAAAAAGTTACAACGCGTGAACATCTACAGAATTCTTATCACTGAGTGGAGAAAGTGAAACATGTGAATGTGACGCTTCCTCGCTTGGTCACTATTTTCAAACTCATTACAAGCCTTAACATAGTTGGTAGAATCAGCACAAAACAAATGTTGTTTTCTCCAGAATACAAAGTTTTACAGTCTGGAAAACTGTGTAATATACTTATCCCAAAAAACTGCACACGCTGCACATGACTGTGAGTCCTCTTCACTTGGTTCACTATTTTCGAAGGGAACGACATGCATGAACATGTTTCATGGAAACATTGTAAAACAAGTGTAATTTCCTCCTGAACACAAAGAGTTACAATATAGAAACTTCTGAATAATCCTTCTCCTAAAGAAGTGCACTTGCAACATTTAACTCTGAGTCTTCCGCACTTGGTTCTCTATTTTGTGAAATCATGGCCTGTGTGAACATGTGCCATTCCAATGTCAGAAAACAAGTATGATTTTCACCTGAACACAAAAGTTACAGTTTAGGAACTTCTCTAGGATACTTATCCATAATAAGTGAAATGCCAACATTTGACTCTGAATGCGCCGCACTTGGTTCACTCTTTGGGAAAATCAGGGCCTGCGTGAACATGTTATATGCGAATGTCATAAAACGAGTATGATCTTCTCCTGAATACAATGTGTAACACTACAGAATCTTCTGTAGGATACTTGTCCCTGAGCATTTCACCTCCAACATTTGACTCTCAGTCCTTCTCACTTGGTTAATCAAGGCCTAAGTGAACATATTCCATGAAAACGTCACAAAACCAGTGTGAATTTCTCCTGAACATAAAAAGTTACAGCGTATGAACATCTACAGGATTCTTATCATTGAAAAGAGAAAGTTAACCATGTGAATTTGACGTGTCCTCACTTGGTCACTATTTTCAAGCTCATTACAAGCCTGAACATAGTTGGTAGAATCATCAGAAAACAAATGTTGTTTTCTCCAGAATACAAAGTTTTACACTCTAGAAACCTGTGTAGGATACTTACCCCAAAGAAGTGCAAATACTGCACTTGACTTCCCAAAGAAGTGCACATGCTATATATGACTGTGAGTCCTCTTCACTTGGTTCACTATTTTGGAAGGGAACGACATGCATGAACATGTTTCATGGAAACGTCCTAAAACAAGTGTGAATTCCTCCTGAACACAAAGAGTTACAATATAGAAACTTCTGTATGATACTTCTCCTAAAGAAGTACACTTGCAACATTTAACTCTGAACCCTCTGCACTTGGTTCTCTATTTTTTGAAATCAGCCCTGTGTGAACATGTGCCATTCAAATGTCAGAAAACAAGTATGATTTTCGCCTGAACACAAAAGTTACCGTTTAGGAACCTTTCAACGATAATTATGCCTAAGAAGTGAAATGCCAACATTTGACTCTGAATGCTCCGCACTTGGTTCACTCTTTGGGAAAATCATGGCCTGCGTGAACATGTTATATGCGAATGTCGCAAAACGAGTATGATATTTTACTGAACACAAAGCGTAACACTACAGAATCTTCTGTAGGATACTTATCCCTGAGAAGTGCACCTCCAACATTTGACTCTAAGTTCTCCTCACTTGGTCCACTATTTTGGAAAATCAAGGCCTGTGTGAACATATTCCATGAAAACGTCAAAACCAGTGTGAATTTCTCCTCAACATAAAAAGTTACAACGTATGAACATCTACAGGATTCTTATCACTGAGCAGAGAAAGTGAAACATGTGAATTTGACGCGTCCTCCCTTGGTCACTATTTTCAAGCTCATTACAAGCCTGAACATAGTTGGTAGAATCAGCACAAAACAAATGTTGTTTTATCCAGAATACAACGTTTTACAATATAGAAACCTGTGTAGGATACTTATCCAGAAGAAGTGCACATGCTGCACATGACTTACCAAAGAAGTTCACATGCTAAATATGACTGTGAGTCCTCTTCACTTGGCTAATTTTTTTCGAAGGGAAGGACATGCATGAACATGTTTCATGGAAACGTCGTAAAACAAGTGTGATTTCCTCCTGAATACAAAGAGTTACAATATAGAAACTTCTGTATGATACTTCGCCTAAAGAAGTGCACTTGCAACATTTAACTCTGAGTCCTCCGCACTTGGTTCTCTATTTTGTAAAATCATGGCTTGTGTGAACATGTGCCATTCAAATGTCAGAAAACAAGTATGATTTTTGCCTGAACACAAAAGTTACAGTTTAGGAACTTCTCTAGGATACTTATCCCTAAGAAGTGAAATGCCAACATTTGACTCTGAATCCTGCGCACTTGTTTCACTCTTTTGGAAAATCATGGTCTGCGTGAACATTTTATGTGCGAATGTCGCAAAACAATTATGATCCTCTCCTGAACACAAAGTGTAGCAATACAGAATCTTCTGTAGGATACTTATCCCTGAGAAGTACACCTCCAATATTTGACTCTCAGTCCTCCGCACTTGGTTCACATCTACAGGATTCTTATCACTGAGCAGAGAAAGTGAAACATGTGAATTTGACGCGTCCTTACTTGGTCACTATTTTCAAGCTCATTACAAGCCTGAACATAGTTGGTTGAATCAGCACAAAACAAATGTTTTTTTCTCCAGAATACAAAGTTTTACAGTCTAGAAACCTATGTAGGATACTTATCCCAAAGAAGTTCACATGCTTCATATGACTGTGAGTCCTCTTCACTTGGTTCACTATATTGGAAGGGAACGACATGCATGAACTTGTTTCATGGAAACGTGGTAAAACAAGTGTAATTTCCTCCTAAACACAAAGAGTTACAATATAGAAACTTCTGTGCGATATTTCTCCTAAAGAAGTGCACTTGCACCATTTAACTCAGAGTCCTCCTCACTTGGTTCATTATTTTGTAAATTCACGGCCTGTGTGAACATGTGCCATTCAAATATCACAAAAAAGTATGATTTTTGCCTGAACACAAATGTTACAGTATAGGAACTTCTCTAGGATACTAATCCCTAAGAAGTGAAATTCCAACATTTGACTCTGAATCCTCCGCACTTGGTTCACTCTCTTGGAAAATCATGGCCTGCGTGAACATGTTATATGCGAATGTCGCAAAACAAGTATGATCCCCTCCTGAACACAAAGTGTAACACTATAGAGTCTTTTGCAGGATACATATCCCTGAGAAGTGTACCTCCAACACTTGTCTCTCAGTCCTCCTCACTTGGTTCACTATTTTGGAAAATCAAGGCCTGCATGAACATATTCCATGAAAACCTCACAAAAGTGTGAATTTCTCCTGAACATAAAAAGTTACAACGTGTGAACATCTACAGGATTCTTATCACTGAGAGGAGAAAGTGAAACATGTGAATTTGACGCGTCCTCACTTGGTCACTATTTTCAAGCTCATTACAAGCCTGAACGTAGTTGGTAGAATCAGCACAAAGCAAATGTTGTTTTCTCCAGAATACAAAATTTACAGTCTATAAACCTGTGTAGGATACTTATCCCAAAGAAGTGCACATGCTTCATATGACTGTGAGTCCTCTTCACTTGGTTCACTATTTTGGAAGGGAACGACATGCATGAACAGGTTTCATGGAAACGTCGTAAAACAAGTGTGATTTCCTCCTGAACACAAAGAGTTATAATATAGAAACTTCTGTGTGATACTTCTCCAAAAGAAGTGCACTTGCACCATTTCACTCAGAGTCCTCCTCACTTGGTTCACTATTTTGTAAATTCATGGCATGTGTGAACATGTGCCATTCAAATGTCACAAAAAAAGTATTTTTTTCGCCTGAACACAAATGTTACAGTATAGGAACTTCTCTAGGGTACTTATTCCTAAGATGTGAAATTCCAACATTTGACTCTGAAATCTCCGCACTTGGTTCACTCTCTTGGAAAATCATGGCCTGCGTGAACATATTATATGCGAATGTCGCAAAACAAGTATGATCTTCTCCTGAACACAAAGTGTAACACTATAGAATCTTCTGCAGGATACATATCCCTGAGAAGTGCACCTCCAACATTTGACTCTCAGTCCTCCTCACTTGGTTCACTGTTTTGGAAAATCAAGCCCTGCGTGAACATAGTCCATGAAAACGTCACAAACCAGTGTGAATTTCTCCTCAACATAAAAAGTTAACACGTATGAACATCTACAGGATTCTTATCACTTAGCAGAGAAAGTGAAACATGTGAATTTGAGGCGTCCTCACTTGGTCACTATTTTCAAGCTCATTACAAGCCTGAACATAGGTGGTAGAATCAGCACAAAACAAATGTTGTTTTCTCCAGAATACAAAGTTTCACAGTCTAGAAACCTGTGTAGGATACTTATCCTAAAGAAGTGCACATTCTGCACATGACTTCCCATAGAAGTGCACATGCTACATATGACTGTGAGTCCTCTTCACTTGGTTCACTATTTTTGAAGGGAAAGACATGCATGAACATGTTTCATGGAAACATTGTAAAACAAGTGTGATTTCCTCCTGAACACAAAGAGTTACAATATAGAAACTTCTGAATAATCCTGCTCCTAAAGAAGTGCACTTGCAACATTTAACTCTGAGTCCTCCGCACTTGGTTCTCTATTTTGTGAATTCATGGCCTGTGTGAACATGTGCCATTCAAATGTCAGAAAACAAGTATGATTTTCACCTGAACACAAAAGTTACAGTTTAGGAACTTCTCTAGGATACTTATCCCTAAGAAGTGAAATGCCAACATTTGACTCTGAATGCGCCGCACTTGGTACACTCTTTGGGAAAATCATGGCCTGCGTGAACATGTTATGTGCGAATGTCGCAAAACGAATATGATCTTCTCCTGAACACAAAGTGTAACACTATAGAATCTTCTGCAGGATACATATCCCTGAGAAGTGCACTTCCAACATTTGACTCTCATTCCTCCTCATTTGGTTCACTCTTTTGGAAAATCAAGGCCTGCGTGAACATATTCCATGAAAACGTCACAAAACCAGTGTGAATTTCTCCGGAACATAAAAAGATACAACGTATGAACATCTACAGGATTCTTATCATTGAGAAGAGAAAGTTAACCATGTGAATTTGACGCGTCCTCACTTGGTCACTATTTTCAAGCTCATTACAAGCCTGAACATAGTTGGTAGAATCAGCACAAAACAAATGTTGTTTTCTCCAGAATACAAAGTTTTAAAGTCTAGAAACCTGTGTAGGAGATTTACCCCAAAGAAGTGCAAATACTGCACATGACTTCCCAAAGAAGTGCACATGCTACATATGACTGTGAGTCTTCTTCACTTGGTTCACTATTTTGGAAGGTAACGACATGCATGAACATGTTTCATGGTAGCGTCCTAAAATGAGTGTGATTTCCTCCTGAACACTAAGAGTTACAATATAGCAACTTCTGCATGATACTTCTAATAAAGAAGTGCACTTGCAACATTTAACTTTGAGTCCTCTGCACTTGGTTCTCTATTTTGTGAAATCAGGTCTGTGTGAACATGTGACATTCAAATGTCACAAAAAAAGTATTTTTTTCGCCTGAACACAAATGTTACAGTATAGGAACTTCTCTAGGATACTTAATCCTAAGATGTGAAATTCCAACTTTTGACTCTGAATCCTCCGCACTTGGTTCACTCTCTTGGAAAATCATGGCCTGCGTGAACATGTTATATGCGAATGTCGCACAACAAGTATGATCTTCTCCTGAACACAAAGTGTAACACTAGGAATATTCTGTAGGATACTTATCCCTGAGCAATGTACATCCAAGATTTGACTCTCAGTCCTCCTCACTTGGTTCACTGTTTTGGAAAATCAAGTTCTGCTTGAACATAGCCCATGAAAACGTCACAAAACCAGTGTGAATTTCTTCTGAACATAAAAAGTTAAACGTATGAACATCTACAGGATTCTTATCACTGAACAGAGAAAGTGAAACATGTGAATTTGACGCTTCCTCACTTGGTCACTATTTTCAAGCTCATTACAATCCTGAACATAGTTGGTAGAATCAGCACAAAACAAATGTTGTTTTCTCCAGAATCCAAAGTTTTACAGTCTAGAAACCTGTGTAGGCTACTTATCCGAAAGAAGTGCACATGCTTCACATGACTTCCCAAGAAGTGCACATGCTACATATGACTGTGATTCCTCTTGACTTGGTTCACTATTTTCGAAGGGACGACATGCATGCACAAGTTTCATGGAAACGTCATAAAACCGGTGTGTTCCTCCTGAACACAAAGAGTTACAATATAGAAACTACTTATGACACTTCTCCTAAAGAAGTGCACTTGCAACATTTAACTCTGAGTCCTGCGCACTTGGTTCTCTATTTTGTAAAATCATGGCCTGTGTGAACATGTGCCATTCAAATTTCAGAAAACAAGTATATTTTCACCTGAACACAAAAGTTACAGTTTAAGAACTTCTCTAGGATACTTATCCTAAGAAGAGAAATGCCAACATTTGACTCTGAATCCTCCGCACTTGGTTCACTCTTTTTGAAAATCATGGCCTGCGTGAACATGTTGTATACGAATGTCACAAAACGAGTATGATCTCCTCCTGAACACAAAGTGAAACACTACAGAATCTTCTGTAGGATACTTATCTCTCAGCAGTGCACCTCCAACATTTTACTCTCTGCCCTCCTCACTTGGTTCACTGTCTTGGAAAATCAAGGCCTGCATGAACATAGTCCATTAAAACGTCAGAAAACCAGTGTGCATTTCTCCTCAACATAAAAATTACAACGTATGAACATCTACAGGATTCTGATCCCTGAGAAGAGAAAGTGAAACATGTGAATTTCACACGTCCCCACTTGGTAACTATTTTGAAGCCCATTACAAGCCTGAACATAGTTGGTAGAATCAGCACAAAACAAATTTTGCTTTCTCCAGAATACAAAGTTTTACAGTCTAGAAACCTGTGTAGAATATTTATCTGAAAGAAGTGCACATGCTCCACATGAGTTCCCAAAGAAGTGCACATGCTACATATGACTGTGAGTCCTCTTCACTTGGTTCACTATTTTCGATGGGAACGACATGCATGAACATGTTTCATGGAAACGTCGTAAAACAAGTGTGATTTCCTCCTGAACACAAAGAGTTACAATATCGAAATTTCTGTATGATACTTCTCCAAAAGAAGTGCACTTGCAACATTTAAGTCTGAGTCCTCCACACTTGGTTCTCTATTTTGTAAAATCATGGCCTTTGTGAACATGTGCCATTCAAATGTCAGAAAACAAGTATGATTTTCGCCTGAACAACAAAGTTACAGTTTAGGAACTTCTCTAGGATACTTATCCCTAAAAAGTTACAACGTATGAACATCTACAGGATTCTTATCACTGAGCAGAGAAAGTGAAACATTTGAATTTGACGCGTCCTCACTTGGTCATTATTTTCAAGCTCATTACAAGCCTGAACATAGTTGGTAGAATAACCCCCCAAAAATGTTTTTTTATCCAGATTACAAAGTTTTGCAGTCTAGAAACCTCTGTAGGATACTTATCCGAAAGAAGTGCACATGCTGCACATGACTTCCCAAAAAAGTGCACATGCTACATATGATTGTGAGTCCTCTTCATGTGGTTCACTATTTTCGATGGGAACGACATGCATGAACATGTTTCATGGAAACGTCGTAAAACAAGTGAGATTTCCTCCTGAACACAAAGAGTTACAATATAGAAACTTCTGAATAATCCTGCTCCTAAAGAAGTGCACTTGCAACATTTAACTCTGAGTCCTCCGCACTTGGTTCTCTATTTTGTGAATTCATGGCCTGTGTGAACATGTGCCATTCAAATGTCAGAAAACAAGTATGATTTTCACCTGAACACAAAAGTTACAGTTTAGGAACTTCTCTAGGATCCTTATCCCTAAGAAGTGAAATGCCAACATTTGACTCTGAATGCGCCGCACTTGGTACACTCTTTGGGAAAATCATGGCCTGCGTGAACATGTTATGTGCGAATGTCGCAAAACGAGTATGATCTTCTCCTGAACACAAAGTGTAACACTATAGAATCTTCTGCAGGATACATATCCCTGAGAAGTGCACTTCCAACATTTGACTCTCATTCCTCCTCATTTGGTTCACTCTTTTGGAAAATCAAGGCCTGCGTGAACATATTCCATGAAAACGTCACAAAACCAGTGTGAATTTCTCCGGAACATAAAAAGATACAACGTATGAACATCTACAGGATTCTTATCATTGAGAAGAGAAAGTTAACCATGTGAATTTGACGCGTCCTCACTTGGTCACTATTTTCAAGCTCATTACAAGCCTGAACATAGTTGGTAGAATCAGCACAAAACAAATGTTGTTTTCTCCAGAATACAAAGTTTTAAAGTCTAGAAACCTGTGTAGGAGATTTACCCCAAAGAAGTGCAAATACTGCACATGACTTCCCAAAGAAGTGCACATGCTACATATGACTGTGAGTCTTCTTCACTTGGTTCACTATTTTGGAAGGTAACGACATGCATGAACATGTTTCATGGTAGCGTCCTAAAATGAGTGTGATTTCCTCCTGAACACAAAGAGTTACAATATAGCAACTTCTGCATGATACTTCTAATAAAGAAGTGCACTTGCAACATTTAACTTTGAGTCCTCTGCACTTGGTTCTCTATTTTGTGAAATCAGGTCTGTGTGAACATGTGACATTCAAATGTCACAAAAAAAGTATTTTTTTCGCCTGAACACAAATGTTACAGTATAGGAACTTCTCTAGGATACTTAATCCTAAGATGTAAAATTCCAACTTTTGACTCTGAATCCTCCGCACTTGGTTCACTCTCTTGGAAAATCATGGCCTGCGTGAACATGTTATATGCGAATGTCGCACAACAAGTATGATCTTCTCCTGAACACAAAGTGTAACACTAGGAATATTCTGTAGGATACTTATCCCTGAGCAATGTACATCCAAGATTTGACTCTCAGTCCTCCTCACTTGGTTCACTGTTTTGGAAAATCAAGTTCTGCTTGAACATAGCCCATGAAAACGTCACAAAACCAGTGTGAATTTCTTCTGAACATAAAAAGTTAAACGTATGAACATCTACAGGATTCTTATCACTGAACAGAGAAAGTGAAACATGTGAATTTGAAGCTTCCTCACTTGGTCACTATTTTCAAGCTCATTACAATCCTGAACATAGTTGGTAGAATCAGCACAAAACAAATGTTGTTTTCTCCAGAATCCAAAGTTTTACAGTCTAGAAACCTGTGTAGGCTACTTATCCGAAAGAAGTGCACATGCTTCACATGACTTCCCAAGAAGTGCACATGCTACATATGACTGTGATTCCTCTTGACTTGGTTCACTATTTTCGAAGGGACGACATGCATGCACAAGTTTCATGGAAACGTCGTAAAACCGGTGTGTTCCTCCTGAACACAAAGAGTTACAATATAGAAACTACTTATGACACTTCTCCTAAAGAAGTGCACTTGCAACATTTAACTCTGAGTCCTCCGCACTTGGTTCTCTATTTTGTAAAATTATGGCCTGTGTGAACATGTGCCATTCAAATTTCAGAAAACAAGTATGAATTTGCCTGAACACAAAAGTTACAGTTTAGGAACTTCTCTAGGATACTTATCCCTAAGAAGTGAAATGCCAACATTTGACTCTGATCCTCTGCACTTGGTTCACTCTTTTTGAAAATCATGGCCTGCGTGAACATGTTATGTGCAAATGTCGCAAAACGAGGATGATCTTCTCCTGAACACAAAGCGTAACACTGCAGAATCTTCTGTAGGATACTTATCCCTGAGATGTGTACCTCCAACATTTGTCTCTCAGAACTCCTCACTTGGTACACTCTTTTGGAAATTCAAGGCCTGCGTGCACATATTGCTTGAAACGTCACAAAACCAGTTTGAATTTCTCCGGAACATATTAAGTTACAACGTATAAACATCTACAGGATTCTTATCACTGAGAAGAGAAAGTGAAACATGTGAATTTGACGTGTCCTCACTTGGTCACTATTTTCAAGCTCATTACAAGCCTGAACATATTTGGTAGAATTAGCACAAAACAAATGTTGTTTTCTCCAGAATATAAAGTGTTACAGTCTGGAAACCTGTGTAGGATACTTATCTGAAAGAAGTGCACACACTGCACATGACTTCCCAAAGAAATGCACATGCTACATATGATTGTGAGTCCTCTTCACTTGGTTCACTGTTTTCAAAGGGAAAGACATGCATGAACACGTTTCATGGAAACGTCCTAAAACAAGTGTGGTTTCCTCCTGAACACAAAGAGTTACAATATAGAAAATTCTGTACAATGCTTCTCCTAAAGAAGAGCACTTGCAGCATTTAACTCTGAGTCCTCAGCACTTGGTTCTCTATTTTGTGAAATCATGGCTTGTGTGAACATGTGACATTCAAAGGTCATAAAACAAGTATGATTTTCACCTGAACACAAAAGTTACAGTTTAGGAACTTCTCTAGGATACTTATCACTAAGAAGTGAAATGCCAACATTTGACTCTGAATCCTCCCCACTTGGTTCACTCTTTTGGAAATTCAAGGCCTGCGTGAACATATACCATGAAAACGTCACAAAACCAGTGTGAATTTCTCGGGAACATAAAAAGTTACAACGTATGAACATCTACAGGATTCTTATCACTGAGAAGAGAAAGTGAAACATGTGAATTTGACGTGTCCTCACTTGGTCACTATTTTCAAGCTCATTACAAGCCTGAACATATTTGGTAGAATTAGCACAAAACAAATGTTGTTTTCTCCAGAATATAAAGTGTTACAGTCTGGAAACCTGTGTAGGATACTTATCTGAAAGAAGTGCACACACTGCACATGACTTCCCAAAGAAATGCACATGCTACATATGATTGTGAGTCCTCTTCACTTGGTTCACTGTTTTCAAAGGGAAAGACATGCATGAACACGTTTCATGGAAACGTCCTAAAACAAGAGTGGTTTCCTCCTGAACACAAAGAGTTACAATGTAGAAACTTCTATACGATACTTCTCCTAAAGAAGAGCACTTGCAGCATTTAACTCTGAGTCCTCCGCACTTGGTTCTCTATTTTGTGAAATCATGGCCTGTGTGAACATGTGCCATTCCAATGTCAGAAAACAAGTATGATTTTCGCCTCAACACAAAAGTTACAGTTTAGGAACTTCTCTAGGATACTTATCCCTAAGAACTGAAATGCCAACATTTGACTCTGAATCCTCCGCACTTGGTTCCCTCCTTTGGAAAATCATGGCCTGCTTGAACATGTTATGTGCGAATGTTGCAAAACGAGGATGATCTTCTCCTGAACACAAAGCGAAACACTACAGAATCTTCTGTAGGATACTTATCCCTGAGAAGTGCACCTCCAACATTTGACTCTCAGTCCTCCTCACTTGTATCACTCTTTTGGAAAATCAAGGCATGCGTGAACATATTCCATGAAAACGTCAAAAAACCAGTGTGCATTTCTCCGGAACATATAAAGTTACAACGTATGAACATCTCCAGGATTCTTATCACTGAGAAGAGAAAGTGAAACATGTGAATGTGCGGCGTCCTCTCTTGGTCACTTTTTTCAAGCTCATTACATGCCTGAACATATTTGGTAGAATCAGCACAAAACAAAGTTTGTTTTCTCCAGAATACAAAGTTTTACCGTCCAGAAACCTGTGTAGGATTCTTATCTGAAAGAAGTTCACATACTGCACATGACTTTCCAAAGAAGTGCACATGCTACATATGATTGTGAGTCCTCTTCACTTAGTTCACTGTTTTCGAAGGGAACGACATGCCTGAACACGTTTCAGGGAAACGTCCTAAAACAAGTGTGGTTTCCTCCTGAACACAAAGAGTTACAATATAGAAACTTCTGTACGATGCTTCTCCTAAAGAAGAGCACTTGCAGCATTTAACTCTGAGTCCTCCGCACTTGGTTCTCTATTTTGTGAAATCATGTCGTGTGTGAACATGTGCCATTCCAATGTCAGAAAACAAGCATGATTTTCGCCTGAACACAAAAGTTACAGTTTAGGAACTTCTCTTAGATACTTATCCCTAAGAAGTGAAATGCCAACATTTGACTCTGATCCTCTGCACTTGGTTCACACTTTTGGAAAATCATGGCCTGCGTGAACATGTAATGTGCAAATGTCGCAAAACGAGGATGATCTTCTCCTGAACACAAAGCGTAACACTGCAGAATCTTCTGTAGGATACTTATCCCTGAGATGTGTACCTCCAACATTTGTCTCTCAGAACTCCTCACTTGGTTCACTCTTTTGGATTTTCAAGGCCTGCGTGAACATATTGCTTGAAAACGTCACAAAACCAGTGTGAATTTCTCCTCAACATAAAAAGTTATAACGTATGAACATCTACAGGATTCTTATCACTGAGAAGAGAAAGTGAAACATGTGAATTTGACGTGTCCTCACTTGGTCACTATTTTCAAGCTCATTACAAGCCTGAACATATTTGGTAGAATTAGCACAAAACAAATGTTGTTTTCTCCAGAATATAAAGTGTTACAGTCTGGAAACCTGTGTAGGATACTTATCTGAAAGAAGTGCACACACTGCACATGACTTCCCAAAGAAATGCACATGCTACATATGATTGTGAGTCCTCTTCACTTGGTTCACTGTTTTCGAAGGGAAAGACATGCATGAACACGTTTCATGGAAACGTCCTAAAACAAGTGTGGTTTCCTCCTGAACACAAAGAGTTACAATGTAGAAACTTCTATACGATACTTCTCCTAAAGAAGAGCACTTGCAGCATTTAACTCTGAGTCCTCCGCACTTGGTTCTCTATTTTGTGAAATCATGGCCTGTGTGAACATGTGCCATTCCAATGTCAGAAAACAAGTATGATTTTCGCCTGAACACAAAAGTTACAGTTTAGGAACTTCTCTAGGATACTTATCCCTAAGAAGTTAAATGCCAACATTTGACTCTGAATCCTCCGCACTTGGTTCACTCTTTTGGAAAACCATGGCCTGCATGAACATGTTATGTGCGAATGTTGCAAAACGAGGATGATCTTCTCCTGAACACAAAGCGTAACACTACAGAATCTTCTGTAGGATACTTATCCCTGATAAGTGCACCTCCCACATTTGTCTCTGAACATATTCCTTGAAAACTTCACAAAAGCACTGTGTATTTCTCCGGAACATAAAAAGTTACAACGTATGAACATCTACAGGATTCTTATCACTGAGAAGAGAAAGTGAAACATGTGAATTTGAGGCGTCCTCACTTGGTCACTATTTTCAAGCTCATTACAAGCCTGAACATATTTGGTAGAATCAGCACAAAACAAATGTTGTTTTCTCCAGAATACAAAGTGTTACAGTCTAGAAAACTGTGTAGGATACTTATCCGACAGAAGTGCACATGCTGCACATGTGCAGCCAAAGAAGTACACATACTACATATGACTGTGAGTCCTCTTCACTTGGTTCAATGTTTTCGAAGGGAACGACATGCATGAACATGTTTCATGCAAACGTCGTAAAACAACTGTGATTTCCTCCTGAACACAAAGAGTTACAATACAGTAACTGCTGTACGATACTTCTAAAGAAGCGCACTTGCAATATTTAACTCTGAGTCCTCCGCACTTGGTTCTCTATTTTGTGAAATCATGGCCTGTGTGAACATATGCCATTCCAATGTCAGAAAACAAGTATGATTTTCGCCTGAACACAAAAGTACCAGTTTAGGAACTTCTCTAGGATACTTATCCCTAAGAAGTGAAATGCTAACATTTGACTCTGTATCCTCCGCACTTGGTTAACTCTTTTGGAAACTCATGGTGGGTGTGAACATGTTATGTGCGAATGTAGCAAAACGAGGATGATCTTCTCCTGAACACAAAGCGTAACACCTCAGAATCTTCTGTAGGATACTTATCCCTGAGAAGTGCACCTCCAACATTTGTCTCTCAGTCCTCCTCACTTGGTTCATTCTTTTGGAAAATCAAGGCCTGCGTGAACATATTCCATGAAAACGTCACAAAACCAGTGTGAATTTCTCCGGAACATAAAAAGTTACAACGTATGAACATCTACAGTATTCTTATCACTGAGAAGAGAAAGTGAAACATGTGAATTTGCCGCATCCTCTCTTGGTCACTTTTTTCAAACTCATTACAAGCCTGAACATAGTTGGTAGAATCAGCACAAAACAAATGTTTTTTTTCTCCAGAATACAAAGTGTTACAATCTAGAAACCTGTGTAGGATACTTATCCGAAAGAAGTGCACATGCTGCACATGACTTCCCAAATAAATGCACATGCTACATATGACTGTGAGTTCTTTTCAATTGGTTCACTATTTTCGAAGGGAACGACATGCATGAACATGTTTCATGGAAACGTCGTAAAACAAGTGTGATTTCCTCCTGAACACAAAGAGTTACAATATAGAAACTTCTGCACGATACTTCTCCTGAAGAAGCGCACTTGCAACATTTAACTCTGAGTCCTCCGCACTTGGTTCTCTATTTTGTGAAATCATGGCCTGTGTGAATATGTGCCATTCAATTGTCAGAAAACAAGTATGATTGTCGCCTGAACAAAAAGTTACAGTTTAGGAACTTCTCTAGGATACTTATCCCTAAGAAGTGAAATGCCAACATTTGACTCTGAATGCTCCGCACTTGGTTCACTCTTTTGGAAAATCATGGCCTGCGTGAACATGTTATATGCGAATGTCGCAAAACGAGTATGATCTTCTCCTGAACATAAAGCGTAACAGTACAGAATCTTCTGTAGGATATTTATGCCTGAGAAGTGCACCTCCAACATTTGACTCTCAGTCCTCCTCACTTGGTTCACTATTTTGGAAAATCAAGGCCTGCGTGATCATATTCCATGAAAACCTCAGAAAACCAGTGTGAATTTCTCCTGAACATAAAAAGTTACAAGGTAAGAACATCTACAGTATTCTTATCACTGAGAAGAGAAAGTGAAACATGTGAATTTGACGCGTCCTCACTTGGTGACTATTTTGAAGCTCATTACAAGCCTGAACATAGTTGGTAGAATCAGCACAAAACAAATGTTGTTTTCTCCAGAATACCAAGTTTTACAGTCTAGAAACCTGTGTAGGATACTTATCCCAAAGAAGAGCACATGCTGCACATGACTTCCCAAAGAAGTGCACATATGCTACATATTACTGTGAGTCCTATTCACTGGGTTCACTAATTTCGAAGGGAATGACATGCATGAACATGTTTTATGGAAACGTCGTAAAACAAGTGTGATTTCCTCCTGAACACAAAGAGTTACAATACAGAAACTTCTGTACGATACTTCTCCTAAAGAAGCATACTTGCAACATTTAACTCTGAGTCCTCCGCACTTGGCTCTCTATTTTGTGAAATCATGGCCTGTGTGAACATGTGCCATTCAAATGTCAGAGAGGAAGTATGAATTTGCCTGAACACAAAAGTTACAGTATAGGAACTTCTCTAGGATACTTATCCCTAAGAATTGAAATGGCAACATTTGACTCCGAATCCTCCGCACTTGGTTCACTCTTTTGGAAAATCATGGCCTGCGTGAAGATGTTATATGCGAATTTCGCAAAACGAGTATGATCTTCACCTGAACACAAAGCATAATACTACAGAATCTTCTGTAGGATACTTATGCCTGAGAAGTGCACCTCCAACATTTGACTCTCAGTCCTCTTCACTTGGTTCACTATTTTGGAAAATCAAGACCTGCATGAACATATTCCATGAAAACATCACAAACCAGTGTGAATTACTCCTGAACATAAAAAGTTACACCTTATGAACATCTACAGGATTCTTATCACTGAGAAAAGAAAGTGAAACTTGTGAATTTGACGCGTCCTCACTTGATCACTATTTTCAAGCTCATTACAAGCCTGAACATAGTTGGAAGAATCAGCACAAAACAAGTTGCTTCCTCCAGAATACAAAGTTTTACAGTCTAGGAACCTGTGTAGGATACTTATCCGAAAGAAGTGCACATGCTGCACATGACTTCCCAAAGAAATGCACATGCTACATATGACTGTGAGTCCTTTTCAATTGGTTCACTATTTTCGAAGGGAACGACATGCATGAACATGTTTCATGGAAACGTCGTAAAACTTGTGTGATTTCCTCCTGAACACAAAGAGTTACAGTATAGAAACTTCTGTACGATACTTCTCCTAAAGAAGCGCACTTGCAACATTTAACTCTGAGTCCTCCGCACGTGGTTATCTATTTTGTGAAATCATGGCCTGTGTGAACATGTGCCATTCAAATGTCAGAAAACAAGTATGATTTTCGTCTGAACAGAAAGTTGCAGTTTAGGAACTTCTCTAGGATACTTATCCCCAAGAAGTGAAATGCCAACATTTGACCCTGAATGCTCCGCACTTGGTTAACTCTTTTGGAAAATCATGGCCTGGGTGTACATGTTATATGCGAATGTCGCAAAAGGAGTATGATCTCCTCCTGAACACACAGTGTAACACTACAGAATCTTCTGTAGGATACTTATCCCTGAGAAGTGCACCTCCAACATTTGACTCTCAATCCTCCTCACTTGGTTCACTATTTTGGAAAATCAAGGCCTGCGTGAGCATATTCCATGAAAACATCACAAAACCAGTGTGATTTTCTCCTGAACATAAAAAGTTACAACGTATGAACATCTAGAGGATTCTTATCACTGAGAAGAGGAAGTGAAACATGGGAATTTGACGCGTCCTCACTTGGTCACTATTTTCAAGCTCATTACAAGCCTGAACATAGTTGGTAAGATCCGCATAAAACAAATGTTGTTTTCTCCAGAATACAAAGTTTTATAGTCTAGAAACCTATGTAGGATACTTATCCGAAAGAAGTGCACATGCTTCACATGACTTCCCAAAGAAGTGCACATGCTACATATGACTGTGAGTCCTCTTCACTTGGTTCACTATTTTCGAAGGGAACGACATGCATGAACATATTTCATGGAAACGTCGTATAACAAGTGTGATTTCCTCCTGAACACAAAGATTTACAATACAGAAACTTCTGGAAGCGCACTTGCAACATTTAACTCTGAGTCCTCCGCCCTTGGTTCTCTATTTTGTGAAATCATGGCCTGTGTGAACATGTGCCATTCAAATGTCAGAAAACAAGTATGATTTTCGCCTGAACACAAAAGTTACAGTTTAGGAACTGCTCTAGGGTACTTATCCCTAAGAAGTGAAATGCCAATATTTGACTCTGAATGCTCCGCACTTGGTTCACTCTTTTGGAAAAGCATGGCCTGCGTGAATGTGTTATATGCGAATGTCGCAAAACGAGTATGATCTTCTCCTGAACATAAAGCTTATCACTACAGAATCTTCTGTAGGATACTTATCCCTGAGAAGTGCACCTCCAACATTTGACTCTCAGTCCTCCTCTCTTGGTTCACTATTTTCGAAACTCAAGACCTGCATGAACATATTCTATGAAAACATCACAAAACCATTATGAATTTCTCCTGAACATAAAAAGTTACAACGTATGAAAATCTACAGATTTCTTATCACTGAGAAGAGAAAGTGAAACGTGAATTTGACGCATCCTCACTTGGTCACTATTTTCAAGCTCATTACAAGCCTGATCATAGTTGGTAGAATCAGCACAAAACAAATGTTGCTTCCTCCAGAATACAAAGTTTTACAGTCTAGAAACCTGTGTAGGATACTTATCTGAAAGAAGTGCACATGCTGCACATGACTTCCCAAAGAAATGCACATGCTACATATGACTGTGAATCCTTTTCAATTGGTTCACTATTTTCGAAGGGAACGACATGCATGAACATGTTTCATGGAAACGTCGTAAAACAAGTGTGATTTCCTCCTGAACACAGAGAGTTACAATATAAAAACTTCTGTACGATACTTCTCCTAAAGAAGCGCATTTGCAACATTTAACTCTGAGTCTTCCGCACGTGGTTCTCTATTTTGTGAAATCATGGCCTGTGTGAACATGTGCCATTCAAATGTCAGAAAATAAATATGATTTTCGCCTGAACACAAAGTTGCAGTTTAGGAACTTCTCTAGGATACTTATCCCCAAGAAGTGAAATGCCAACATTTGACTCTGAATGCTCCGCAATTGGTTAACTCTTTTGGAAAATCATGGCCTGTGTGTACATGGTATATGCGAATGTCGCAAAATGAATATGATCTTCTCCTGAACACACAGCGTAACACTACAGAATCTTCTGTAGGATACTTATCCCTGAGAAGTGCACCTCCAACATTTGACTCTCAGTCCTCCTCACTTGGTTCACTATTTTGGAAAATCAAGGCCTGCGTGAGCATATTCCATGAAAACGTCACAAAACCAGTGTGAAATTCTCCTGAAAATAAAAAGTTACAACATATGAACATCTAGAGGAGTCTTATCACTGAGAAGAGGAACTGAAACATGTGAATTTGACGCGTACTCACTTGGTCACTATTTTCAAGCTCATTACAAGCCTGGACATAGTTGGTAGGATCCGCACAAAACAAATGTTGTTTTTTCCAGAATACAAAGTTTTATAGTCTAGAAACCAGTGTAGGATACTTATCCGAAAGACGTGCACATGCTGCACATGACTTCCCAAAAAGTGCACATGCTACATATGACTGTGAGTCCTCTTCACTTGCTTCACTATTTTCGAAGGGAACGACATGCATGAACATGTTTCATGGAAACCTCATAAAACAAGTGTGACTTCCTCCTGAACACAAAGATTTTCAATACAGAAACTTCTGTACGACACTTCTCCTAAAGAAGCATACTTGCAACATTTAACTCTGAGTCCTCCGCACTTGGCTCTCTATTTTGTGAAATCATGGCCTGTGTGAATATGTGCCATTCAAATGTCAGAGAGCAAGTATGATTTTTGCCTGAACACAAAAGTTACAGTATAGGAACTTCTCTAGGATACTTTTCCCTAAGAATTGAAATGACAACATTTGACTCTGAATCCTCCGCACTTGGTTCACTCTTTTGGAAAATCATGGCCTGCGTGAACATGTTATATGCGAATGTCGCAAAACGAGTATGATCTTCACCTGAACACAAAGCGTAACACTACAGAATCTTCTGTAGGATACTTATGCCTGAGAAGTGCACCTCCAACATTTGACTCTCAGTCCTCTTCACTTGGTTCACTATTTTGGAAAATCAAGACGTGCATGAACATATTCCATGAAAACATCACAGACCAGTGTGAATTACTCCTGAACATAAAAAGTTACACCATATGAACATCTATAGGATTCTTATCACTGAGAAAAGAAAGTGAAACATGTGAATTTGACGCGTCCTCACTTGGTCACTATTTTCAAGCTCATTACAAGCCTGAACATAGTTGGTAGAATCAGCACAAAACAAATGTTGCTTTCTCCAGAATACAAAGTTTTACAGTCTAGAAACCTGTGTAGGATACTCATCCGAAAGAAGTGCACATGCTGCACATGACTTCCCAAAGAAGTGCACATGCTACATATGACTGTGAGTCCTCTTCACTTGGTTCACTATTTTCGGAGGGAACGACATGCATGAACATGTTTCATGGAAACGTCGTAAAACAAGTGTGATTTCCTCCTGAACACAAAGAGTTACAGTATAGAAACTTCTGTACGATACTTCTCCTAAAGAAGCGCACTTGCAACATTTAACTCTGAGTCCTCCGCACGTGGTTATCTATTTTGTGAAATCATGGCCTGTGTGAACATGTGCCATTCAAATGTCAGAAAACAAGTATGATTTTCGTCTGAACAGAAAGTTGCAGTTTAGGAACTTCTCTAGGATACTTATCCCCAAGAAGTGAAATGCCAACATTTGACTCTGAATGCTCCGCACTTGGTTAACTCTTTTGGGAAATCATGGCCTGGGTGTACATGTTATATGCGAATGTCGCAAAACGAGTATGATCTTCTCCTGAACACACAGCGTAACACTACAGAATCTTCTGTAGGATACTTATCCCTGAGAAGTGCACCTCCAACATTTGACACTCAGTCCTCCTCACTTGGTTCACTATTTTGGAAAATCAAAGCCTGCGTGAGCATATTCCATGAAAACGTCACAAAACCAGTGTGAATTTCTCCTGAACTTAAAAAGTTACAACTTATGAACATCTAGAGGATTCTTATCACTGAGAAGAGGAAGTGAAACATGTGAATTTGACGCGTCCTCACTTGGTCACTATTCTCAAGCTCATTACAAGCCTGAACATAGTTGGTACAATAACCCCAGGTAAATGTTTTTTTCTCCAGAATACAAAGTTTACAGTCTAGAAACCTGTGTAGGATACTTATCCCAAAGAGGTGCACATGCTGCATATGACTTCCCTAAGAAGTACACATGCTACATATGACTGTGAGTCCTCTTCACTTGGTTCACTATTTTCGAATGGAACGACATGCATGAACATGTTTCATTGAAACGTCATAAAACAAGTGTGATTTCGTCCTGAACAAAAGAGTTACAATATAGAAACTTCTGTACGATATTTCTCCAAAAGAAGTGCACTTGCAACATTATACTCTGAGTCCTCCGCACTTGGTTCTGTATTTTGTAAAATCATGCCCTGTGTGAACATGTGCCATTCAAATT
Source organism: Typhlomys cinereus (assembly GCA_023101885.1). Taxonomy (NCBI): domain Eukaryota; kingdom Metazoa; phylum Chordata; class Mammalia; order Rodentia; family Platacanthomyidae; genus Typhlomys; species Typhlomys cinereus. The sequence continues at coordinate 353,433 of JALPQD010000378.1, read as the reverse complement.
TCAGAAAACAAGTTTGATTTTCGCCTGAACACAAAAGTTACAGTTTATGAACTTCTAGGATACTTATCCCTAAGAAGTGAAATGACAACATTTGACTCTGAATGCTCCGCACTTGGTTCACTGTTTTGGAAAATCATGGCCTGCCTGAACATGTTATATGCAAATGTCACAATACGAGTATGATCTTCTCCTGAACACAAAGTGTAACACTACAGAATCTTCTAAAGGATACTTACCCCTGAGCATTGCACCTCAAACTTTTGACTCTCAGTCCTCTTCACTTGATTCACTGTTTTGGCAAATCAAGGCCTGCGTGAACAGAGTCCACGAAAACTTCACAAAACCAGTGTGAATTTCTCCTGAACATAAAAAAGTTACAGCGTATGAACATCTACAGGATTCTTATCACTGAGCAGAGAAAGTGAAACATGTGAATTTGACGCGTCCTCATTTGGTAACCATTTTCAAGCTCATTACAAGCATAAAGATATTTGGTAGAATCAGCACAAAACAAATGTTGTTTTCTCCAGAATACAAAATTTTACAGTCTAGAAACCTGTGTAGGATACTTATCCTAAAGAAGTGTACATGCTACACATGACTTCCCAAAGAAGTGCACATGCTACATATGACTGTGAGTCCTCTTCACTTGGTTCACTATTTTCGAAGGAAATGACATGCATGAATGTGTTTCATGTAAAAGTCGTAAAACCAGTGTGATTTCCTCCTGAACACAAAGAGTTACAATATAGAAACTTCTGTACGATACTTCTCCTAAAGAAGTGCACTTGCAATATTTAAGTCTGAGTCCTCCGCACATGGTTCTCTATTTTGTGAAATCATGGCCTGTGTGAACATGTGCCATTCAAATGTCAGAAAACAAGTATGATTTTCGCCTGAACACAAAAGTTACAGTTTAGGAACTTCTCTAGGATACTTATCCCTAAGAAGTGAAATGCCAACATTTGACTCTGAATGCTCCGCACTTGGTTCACTCTTTTGGAAAACCATGGCCTGCGTGAATATGTTATATGCGAATGTCGCAAAACAAGTGTGATCTTCTCCTGAACACAAAGTGTAATACTACAGAATCTTCGGTAGGATACTTATCCCTGAGATGTGCACCTCCAACATTTGACTCTCAGTCCTCCTCACATGGTTCACTGTTTTGGAAAAACAAGGCCTGCCTGAACATATTCAATGAAAACGTCACAAAACCAGTGTGAATTTCTCCTCAAAATATAAAGTTACAATATACGAAAATCTACAGGATTCTTATCATTGAGCAGAGAAACTGAAACATGTGAATTCGACGCGTCCTCATTTGGTAACTATTTTCAAGCTCATTACAAGTCTTAAGATATTTGGTAAAATCAGCACAAAACTAATGTTGTTTTCTCCAGAATACAAAGTTTTACAGTCTAGAAACCTGTGTAGGATTCTCATACGAAAGAAGTGCACATGCTATACATGACTTCCCATAGAAGTGAACATGCTACATATGACTGTGAGTCCTCTTCACTTGGTTCACTATTTTGGAAGGGAACGACATGCATGAACATGTTTCATGGAAATATCGTAAAACAAGTGTTATTTCCTCCTGAACACAAAGAGTTACAATATAGAAACTTCTGTACGATACTTCTCCCAAGAAGTGCACTTGCAACATTTAACTCTGAGTCCTCCGCACTTGCTTCTCTATTTTGTGACATTCAAATGTCAGAAAACAAGTATGATTTTCGCCTGAACACAAAAGTTACAGTTTAGAAACTGCTCTAGGATACTCATCCCTAAGAAGTGAAATGCCAACATTTGACTCTGAATGCTCCGCACTTGGTTCACTGTTTTGGAAAATCATGGCCTGCGTGAACATGTTATATGCTAATGTCGCAAAACGAGTATGATCTTCTCCTGAACACAAAGTGTAACACTACAGAATCTTCTGTAGGATACTTATCCGTGAGAAGCGCACCTCCAACATTTGACACTCAGTCCTCCTCACTTGGTTCACTATTTTGGAAAATCAAGGCCTGCGTGAACATATTCCATGAAAACGTCACAAAAGAAATGTGAATTTCTCCTGAACATTAAAAGTTACAACGTATGAACACCTACAGGATTCTTATCACTGAGCAGAGAAAGTGAAACATGTGAATTTGATGCGTCCTCACTTAGTCGCTATTTAAAAGCTCATTACAAGCCTGAACATATTTGGTAGAATAAGCACAAAACAAATGTTGTTTTCTCCAGAATACAAAGTTTTACAGTCCAGAAACCTGTGTAGGATACTTATCCAAAAGAAGTGCACATGCTGCACATGACTTCCCAAAGAAGTACACATGCTACATATGACTGTGAGTCCTCTTCACGTGGTTCACTATTTTCGAAGGGAATGACATGCATGAACATGTTTCATGGAAACGTCGTAAAACAAGACAAGTGTGATTTCTTCCTGAACACAAAGAGGTACAATATAGAAAATTCTGTACGATACTTCTCCTAAAGAAGTGCACTTGCAACATTTAACTCTGAGTCCTCCGCACTTAGTTCTCTATTTTTTGAAATCATGGCCTGTGTGAACATGTGCTATTCAAATGTCAGAAAACAAGTATGATTTTCGCCTGAACACAAAAGTTACACTTTAGGAACTGCTCTAGGATACTCATCCCTAAGAGGTGAAATGCCTACATTTGACTCTGAATGCTCCGCACTTGGTTCACTCTTTTGGAAAATCATGGCTGGCATGAACATGTTATATGCGAATGTCACACAACGAGTGTGATCTTCTCCTGAACACAAAGTGTAACACTACAGAATCCTCTGTAGGATACTTTTCCCTGAGAAGTGCACCTCCAACATTTCACACTCAGGCTTCCTCACTTGGTTCACTATTTTGGAAAATCAAGGCCTGCGTGAACATATTCCATTAAACGTCACAAAAGAAATGTGAATTTCTCCTGAACATAAAAAGTTACAACGTATGAACACCTACAGGATTCTTATCACTGAGTAGAGAAAGTGAAACATGTGAATTTGATGCGTCCTCACTTAGTCGCTATTTAAAAGCTCATTACAAGCCTGAACATATTTGGTAGAATAAGCACTAAACAAATGTTGTTTTCTCCAGAATACAAAGTTTTACAGTCTAGAAACCTGTGTAGGATACTTATTATAAGAAGTCCACATGCTGCACATGACTTCCCAAAGAAGTGCACATGCTACATATGACTGTGAGTCCTCCTTACTTGGTTCACTATATGCGAAGGAAATGACATGCATGAACGTGTTCCATAGAAAAGTCGTAAAACCAGTGTGATTTCCTCCTGAACACAAAGAGTTACAATATAGAAACTTCTATATGATACTTCTCCTAAAGAAGTGCACTTGCAACATTTAACTCTGAGTCCTCCGCACTTGGTTCTCTATTTTGTGAAATCATGGCCTGTGTGAACATGTGCCAAACAAATGTCAGAAAACAAGTATGATTTTCGCCTGAACACAAAAGTTACAGTTTAGGAACTTCTATAGGATACTTATCCCTAAGAAGTGAAATGCCAACATTTGACTCTGAATGCTCCGCACTTTGTTCACTCTTTTGGAAAACCATGGCCTGCGTGAACATGTTATATGCGAATGTCGCAAAACAAGTGTGATCTTCTCCTGAACACAAAGTGTAACACTACAGAATCTTCGGTAGGATACTTATCCCTGAGAAGTGCACCTCCAATATTTGACACTCAGTCCTCCTCACATGGTTCACTGTTTTGGAAAAACAAGGCCTGCCTGAACATATTCAATGAAAACGTCACAAAACCAGTGTGAATTTCTCCTCAGAATATAAAGTTACAATATACGAAAATCTACAGGATTCTTATCATTGAGCAGAGAAACTGAAACATGTGAATTCGACGCGTCCTCATTTGGTAACTATTTTCAAGCTCATTACAAGTCTTAAGATATTTGGTAAAATCAGCACAAAACTAATGTTGTTTTCTCCAGAATACAATGTTTTACAGTCTAGAAACCTGTGTAGGATTCTCATACGAAAGAAGTGCACATGCTATACATGACTTCCCATAGAAGTGAACATGCTACATATGACTGTGAGTCCTCTTCACTTGGTTCACTATTTTGGAAGGGAACGACATGCATGAACATGTTTCATGGAAATATCGTAAAACAAGTGTTATTTCCTCCTGAACACAAAGAGTTACAATATAGAAACTTCTGTACGATACTTCTCCCAAGAAGTGCACTTGCAACATTTAACTCTGAGTCCTCCACACTTGCTTCTCTATATTGTGACATTCAAATGTCAAAAAACAAGTATGATTTTCGCCTGAACACAAAAGTTACAGTTTAGAAACTGCTCTAGGATACTCATCCCTAAGAAGTGAAATGCCAACATTTGACTCTGAATGCTCCGCACTTGGTTCACTCTTTTGGAAAATCATGGCCTGCGTGAACATGTTATATGCTAATGTCGCAAAACGAGTATGATCTTCTCCTGAACACAAAGTGTAACACTACAGAATCCTCTGTAGGATACTTATCCCTGAGAAGTGCACCTCCAACATTTCACACGCAGGCTTCCTCACTTGGTTCACTATTTTGGAAAATCAAGGCCTGCGTGAACATATTCCATGAAAACGTCACAAAAGAAATGTGAATTTCTCCTGAACATAAAAAGTTACAACGTATGAACACCTACAGGATTCCTATCACTGAGCAGAGAAAGTGAAACATGTGAATTTGATGCGTCCTCACTTAGTCGCTATTTAAAAGCTCATTACAAGCCTGAACATATTTGGTAGAATAAGCACAAAACAAATGTTGTTTTCTCCAGAATACAAAGTTTTACAGTCCAGAAACCTGTGTAGGATACTTATCCAAAAGAAGTGCACATGCTGCACATGACGTCCCAAAGAACTGCACATGCTACATATGACTGTGAGTCCTCTTCACGTGGTTCACTATTTTCGAAGGGAATGACATGCATGAACATGTTTCATGGAAACGTCGTAAAACAAGACAAGTGTGATTTCTTCCTGAACACAAAGAGGTACAATATAGAAAATTCTGTACGATACTTCTCCTAAAGAAGTGCACTTGCAACATTTAACTCTGAGTCCTCCGCACTTGGTTCTCTATTTTTTGAAATCATGGCCTGTGTGAACATGTGCCATTTAAATGTCAGAAAACAAGTATGATTTTCGCCTGAACACAAAAGTTACAGTTTAGGAACTTCTCTAGGATACTTCTCCCTAAGAAGTGAAATGCCAACATTTGACTCTGAATGCTCCGCACTTGGTTCACTCTTTTGGAAAATCATGGCCTGCGTGAACATGTTATATGCGAATGTCGCAAAACGAGTGTGATCTTCTCCTGAACACAAAGTGTAACACTACAGAATCTTCTGTAGGATACTTATCCCTGAGAAGTGCACCTCCAATATTTGACACTCAGTCCTCCTCACATGGTTCACTATTTTGGAAAATCAAGGCCTGCGTGTACATATTCCATGAAAACGTCACGAAACCAGTGTGAATTTCTCCTCAAAATATAAAGTTACAATGTATGAACATCTACAGGATTCTTATCATTGAGCAGAGAAACTGAAACATGTGAATTTGGGGCGTCCTCATTGGGTAATATTTTCAAGCTCATTACAAGCCTAAAGAAATTTGGTAGAATCAGCACAAAACAAATGTTGTTTTCTCCAGAATACAAAGTTTGACAGTCTAGAAACCTGTGTAGGATACTTATCCTAAAGAAGTGCACATGCTGCACATGACTTCCCAAAGAAGTGCACATGCTACATATGACTGTGAGTCCTCTTCACTTGGTTCACTATTTTCGAAGGAAATGACATACATGAATGTGTTTCATGGAAAAGTCGTAAAACCAGTGTGATTTCCTCCTGAACACAAAGAGTTAAAATATAGAAACTTCTGTATTATACTTCTCCTAAAGAAGTACACTTGCAACATTTAACTCTGAGTCCTCCGCACTTGGTTCTCTATTTTGTGAAATCATGGCCTGTGTGAACATGTGCCATTCAAATGTCAGAAAACAAGTATGATTTTCGCCTGAACACAGAAGTTACAGTTTAGTAACTTCTCTAGGATACTTCTCCCTAAGAAGTGAAATGCCAACATTTGACTCTGAATGCTCCGCACTTGGGTCACTATTTTGGAAAATCAAGGCCTGCGTGAACATATTCAATGAAAACGTCACAAAACCAGTGTGAATTTCTCCTCAAAATATAAAGTTGCAATGTATGAACATCTACAGGATTCTTATCATTGAGCAGAGAAACTGAAACATGTGAATTTGACGCGTACTCATTTGGTAACTATTTTCAAGCTCATTACAAGCCTAAAGATATTTGGTAGAATCAGCACAAAAAAAATGTTGTTTTCTCCAGAATACAAAGTTTTACAGTCTAGAAACCTGTGTAGGATACTTATCCGAAAGAAGTGCACATGCTATACATGAATTCCCATAGAAGTGCACATGCTACATATGACTGTGAGTCCTCTTCACTTGGTTCACTATTTTGGAAGGGAACAACATGCATGAACATGTTTCATGGAAATATCGTAAAACAAGTGTGATTTCCTCCTGAACACAAAGAGTTAAAATATAGAAACTTCTGTACGATATTACTCCCAAGAAGTGCACTTGCAACATTTAACTCTGAGTCCTCCGCACTTGCTTCTCTATTTTGTGACATTCAAATGTCAGAAAACAAGTATGATTTTCGCCTGAACACAAAAGTTACCGTTTAGGAACTGCTCTAGGATACTCATCCCTAAGAGGTGAAATGCCAACATTTGACTCTGAATGCTCCGCACTTGGTTCACTCTTTTGGAAAATCATGGCTGGCATGAACATGTTATATGCAAATGTCGCACAACGAGTGTGATCTTCTCCTGAACACAAAGTGTAACACTACAGAATCCTCTGTAGGATACTTATCCCTGAGAAGTGCACCTCCAACATTTCACACTCAGGCTTCCTCACTTGGTTCACTATTTTGGAAAATCAAGGCCTGCGTGAACATATTCCATTAAACGTCACAAAAGAAATGTGAATTTCTCCTGAACATAAAAAGTTACAACGTATGAACACCTACAGGATTCTTATCACTGAGTAGAGAAAGTGAAACATGTGAATTTGATGCGTCCTCACTTAGTCGCTATTTAAAAGCTCATTACAAGCCTGAACATATTTGGTAGAATAAGCACTAAACAAATGTTGTTTTCTCCAGAATACAAAGTTTTACAGTCTAGAAACCTGTGTAGGATACTTATTATAAGAAGTCCACATGCTGCACATGACTTCCCAAAGAAGTGCACATGCTACATATGACTGTGAGTCCTCCTTACTTGGTTCACTATATGCGAAGGAAATGACATGCATGAACGTGTTCCATAGAAAAGTCGTAAAACCAGTGTGATTTCCTCCTGAACACAAAGAGTTACAATATAGAAACTTCTATATGATACTTCTCCTAAAGAAGTGCACTTGCAACATTTAACTCTGAGTCCTCCGCACTTGGTTCTCTATTTTGTGAAATCATGGCCTGTGTGAACATGTGCCATACAAATGTCAGAAAACAAGTATGATTTTCGCCTGAACACAAAAGTTACAGTTTAGGAACTGCTCTAGGATACTCATCCCTAAGAGGTGAAATGCCTACATTTGACTCTGAATGCTCCGCACTTGGTTCACTCTTTTGGAAAATCATGGCCTGCGTGAACATGTTATATGCGAATGTCGCAAAACGAGTGTGATCTTCTCCTGAACACAAAGTGTAACACTACAGAATCTTCTGTAGGATACATATCCCTGAGAAGTACACCTCCAATATTTGACACTCAGTCCTCCTCACATGGTTCACTATTTTGGAAAATCAAGGCCTGCGTGAACATATTCCATGAAAACGTCACAAAACCAATGTGAATTTCTCCACAAAATATAGAGTTACAATGTATGAACATCTACAGGATTCTTATCATTGAGCAGAGAAACTGAAACATGTGAATTTGACGCGTCCTCATTTGGTAACTATTTTCAAGCTCATTACAAGCATAAAGATATTTGGTAGAATCAGCACAAAACAAATGTTGTTTTCTCCAGAATACAAAGTTTTACAGTCTAGAAACCTGTGTAGGATACTTATCCTAAAGAAGTGTACATGCTACACATGACTTCCCAAAGAAGTGCACATGCTACATATGACTGTGAGTCCTCTTCACTTGGTTCACTATTTTCGAAGGAAATGACATGCATGAATGTGTTTCATGTAAAAGTCGTAAAACCAGTGTGATTTCCTCCTGAACACAAAGAGTTACAATATAGAAACTTCTGTACGATACTTCTCCTAAAGAAGTGCACTTGCAATATTTAAGTCTGAGTCCTCCGCACATGGTTCTCTATTTTGTGAAATCATGGCCTGTGTGAACATGTGCCATTCAAATGTCAGAAAACAAGTATGATTTTCGCCTGAACACAAAAGTTACAGTTTAGGAACTTCTCTAGGATATTTATCCCTAAGAAGTGAAATGCCAACATTTGACTCTGAATGCTCCGCACTTGGTTCACTCTTTTGGAAAACCATGGCCTGCGTGAACATGTTATATGCGAATGTCGCAAAACGAGTGTGATCTTCTCCTGAACACAAAGTGTAACACTACAGAATCTTCGGTAGGATACTTATCCCTGAGAAGTGCACCTCCAATATTTGACACTCAGTCCTCCTCACATGGTTCACTGTTTTGGAAAAACAAGGCCTGCCTGAACATATTCAATGAAAACGTCACAAAACCAGTGTGAATTTCTCCTCAAACTATAAAGTTACAATATACGAAAATCTACAGGATTCTTATCATTGAGCAGAGAAACTGAAACATGTGAATTCGACGCGTCCTCATTTGGTAACTATTTTCAAGCTCATTACAAGTCTTAAGATATTTGGTAAAATCAGCACAAAACTAATGTTGTTTTCTCCAGAATACAATGTTTTACAGTCTAGAAACCTGTGTAGGATTCTCATACGAAAGAAGTGCACATGCTATACATGACTTCCCATAGAAGTGAACATGCTACATATGACTGTGAGTCCTCTTCACTTGGTTCACTATTTTGGAAGGGAACGACATGCATGAACATGTTTCATGGAAATATCGTAAAACAAGTGTTATTTCCTCCTGAACACAAAGAGTTACAATATAGAAACTTCTGTACGATACTTCTCCCAAGAAGTGCACTTGCAACATTTAACTCTGAGTCCTCCGCACTTGCTTCTCTATTTTGTGACATTCAAATGTCAGAAAACAAGTATGATTTTCGCCTGAACACAAAAGTTACAGTTTAGAAACTGCTCTAGGATACTCATCCTTAAGAAGTGAAATGCCAACATTTGACTCTGAATGCTCCGCACTTGGTTCACTCTTTTGGAAAATCATGGCCTGCGTGAACATGTTATATGCTAATGTCGCAAAACGAGTATGATCTTCTCCTGAACACAAAGTGTAACACTACAGAATCCTCTGTAGGATACTTATCCCTGAGAAGTGCACCTCCAACATTTCACACGCAGGCTTCCTCACTTGGTTCACTATTTTGGAAAATCAAGGCCTGCGTGAACATATTCCATGAAAACGTCACAAAAGAAATGTGAATTTCTCCTGAACATAAAAAGTTACAACGTATGAACACCTACAGGATTCCTATCACTGAGCAGAGAAAGTGAAACATGTGAATTTGATGCGTCCTCACTTAGTCGCTATTTAAAAGCTCATTACAAGCCTGAACATATTTGGTAGAATAAGCACAAAACAAATGTTGTTTTCTCCAGAATACAAAGTTTTACAGTCCAGAAACCTGTGTAGGATACTTATCCAAAAGAAGTGCACATGCTGCACATGACGTCCCAAAGAACTGCACATGCTACATATGACTGTGAGTCCTCTTCACGTGGTTCACTATTTTCGAAGGGAATGACATGCATGAACATGTTTCATGGAAACGTCGTAAAACAAGACAAGTGTGATTTCTTCCTGAACACAAAGAGGTACAATATAGAAAATTCTGTACGATACTTCTCCTAAAGAAGTGCACTTGCAACATTTAACTCTGAGTCCTCCGCACTTGGTTCTCTATTTTTTGAAATCATGGCCTGTGTGAACATGTGCCATTTAAATGTCAGAAAACAAGTATGATTTTCGCCTGAACACAAAAGTTACAGTTTAGGAACTTCTCTAGGATACTTCTCCCTAAGAAGTGAAATGCCAACATTTGACTCTGAATGCTCCGCACTTGGTTCACTCTTTTGGAAAATCATGGCCTGCGTGAACATGTTATATGCGAATGTCGCAAAACGAGTGTGATCTTCTCCTGAACACAAAGTGTAACACTACAGAATCTTCTGTAGGATTCTTATCCCTGAGAAGTGCACCTCCAATATTTGACACTCAGTCCTCCTCACATGGTTCACTATTTTGGAAAATCAAGGCCTGCGTGTACATATTCCATGAAAACGTCACGAAACCAGTGTGAATTTCTCCAAAAATATAAAGTTACAATGTATGAACATCTACAGGATTCTTATCATTGAGCAGAGAAACTGAAACATGTGAATTTGGGGCGTCCTCATTGGGTAATATTTTCAAGCTCATTACAAGCCTAAAGAAATTTGGTAGAATCAGCACAAAACAAATGTTGTTTTCTCCAGAATACAAAGTTTGACAGTCTAGAAACCTGTGTAGGATACTTATCCTAAAGAAGTGCACATGCTGCACATGACTTCCCAAAGAAGTGCACATGCTACATATGACTGTGAGTCCTCTTCACTTGGTTCACTATTTTCGAAGGAAATGACATGCATGAATGTGTTTCATGGAAAAGTCGTAAAACCAGTGTGATTTCCTCCTGAACACAAAGAGTTAAAATATAGAAACTTCTGTATTATACTTCTCCTAAAGAAGTACACTTGCAACATTTAACTCTGAGTCCTCCGCACTTGGTTCTCTATTTTGTGAAATCATGGCCTGTGTGAACATGTGCCATTCAAATGTCAGAAAACAAGTATGATTTTCGCCTGAACACAGAAGTTACAGTTTAGGAACTTCTCTAGGATACTTCTCCCTAAGAAGTGAAATGCCAACATTTGACTCTGAATGCTCCGCACTTGGGTCACTATTTTGGAAAATCAAGGCCTGCGTGAACATATTCAATGAAAACGTCACAAAACCAGTGTGAATTTCTCCTCAAAATATAAAGTTGCAATGTATGAACATCTACAGGATTCTTATCATTGAGCAGAGAAACTGAAACATGTGAATTTGACGCGTACTCATTTGGTAACTATTTTCAAGCTCATTACAAGCCTAAAGATATTTGGTAGAATCAGCACAAAAAAAATGTTGTTTTCTCCAGAATACAAAGTTTTACAGTCTAGAAACCTGTGTAGGATACTTATCCGAAAGAAGTGCACATGCTATACATGAATTCCCATAGAAGTGCACATGCTACATATGACTGTGAGTCCTCTTCACTTGGTTCACTATTTTGGAAGGGAACAACATGCATGAACATGTTTCATGGAAATATCGTAAAACAAGTGTGATTTCCTCCTGAACACAAAGAGTTAAAATATAGAAACTTCTGTACGATATTACTCCCAAGAAGTGCACTTGCAACATTTAACTCTGAGTCCTCCGCACTTGCTTCTCTATTTTGTGACATTCAAATGTCAGAAAACAAGTATGATTTTCGCCTGAACACAAAAGTTACCGTTTAGGAACTGCTCTAGGATACTCATCCCTAAGAGGTGAAATGCCAACATTTGACTCTGAATGCTCCGCACTTGGTTCACTCTTTTGGAAAATCATGGCTGGCATGAACATGTTATATGCAAATGTCGCACAACGAGTGTGATCTTCTCCTGAACACAAAGTGTAACACTACAGAATCCTCTGTAGGATACTTATCCCTGAGAAGTGCACCTCCAACATTTCACACTCAGGCTTCCTCACTTGGTTCACTATTTTGGAAAATCAAGGCCTGCGTGAACATATTCCATGAAAACGTCACAAAAGAAATGTGAATTTCTCCTGAACATAAAAAGTTACAACGTATGAACACCTACAGGATTCCTATCACTGAGCAGAGAAAGTGAAACATGTGAATTTGATGCGTCCTCACTTAGTCGCTATTTAAAAGCTCATTACAAGCCTGAACATATTTGGTAGAATAAGCACAAAACAAATGTTGTTTTCTCCAGAATACAAAGTTTTACAGTCCAGAAACCTGTGTAGGATACTTATCCAAAAGAAGTGCACATGCTGCACATGACGTCCCAAAGAAGTGCACATGCCACATATGACTGTGAGTCCTCTTCACTTGGTTCACTATTTTCGAAGGGAACGACATGCATGAACATGTTTCATGGAAAAGTCTTAAAACAAGTGTGATTTCCTCCTGAGCACAAAGAGTTACAATATAGAAACTTATGTATGATACTTCTCCTAAAGAAGTGCACTTGCAACATTAAACTCTGAGTCCTCCGCACATGGTTCTCTATTATGTGAAATCATGGCCTGTGTGAACATGTGCCATTCAAATGTCAGAAAACAAGTATAATTTTCGCCTGAACACAAAAGTTACAGTTTATTAACTTCTCTAGGATACTTCTCCCTAAGAAGTGAAATGCCAACATTTGACTCTGATTCCTCCGCGCTTGGTTCACTCTTTTGGAAAATCATGGCCTGTGTGAACATGGTATATGCGAATGTCGCAAAACGAGTATGATCTTTTCCTGAACACAAAGCGTAACACTACAGAATCTTCTGTAGGATACTTATCCCTGAGAAGTGCACCTCCAACATTTGACTCTCATTCCTCCGCACGTGGTTCACTATTTTGGAAAATCAAGGCCTGCGTGAACATTTTCAACGAAAACGTCACGAAACCAGTGTGATTTTCTCCTGAACATAAAAAGTTACAACGTATGAACATCGACAGGATTCTTATCACTGAGCAGAGAAAGTGAAACATGTGAATTTGATGCGTCCTCACGTGGTCGCTATTTTCAAGCTCATTACAAGCCTGCACATATTTGGTAGAATAAGCACAAAACAAATGTTTTCTCCAGAGTACAAAGTTTTACAGTCCAGAAAACTGTGTAGGATACGTATCTGAAAGAAGTGCACATGCTGCACATGACGTCCCAAAGAAGTGCACATGCTACATAAGACTGTGAGTCCTCTTTACTTGGTTCACTATTTTCGAAGGGAACTACAGGCATGAACATGTTTCATGGAAACGTCGTAAAACAAAACAAGTGTGATTTCCTCCTGAACACAAAGAGTTACAATGTAGTAATTTCTGTACGATACTTCTCCCAAGAAGTGCACTTGCAACATTTAACTCTGAGTGCTCAGCACTTGGTTCTCTATTTTGTGAAATCATGGTCTGTGTGAACATGTGCCATTCAAATGTCAGAAAACAAGTATGATTTTCGCCTGAACACAAAAGTTACAGTTTAGGAACTTCTCTAGGATACTTCTCCCTAAGAAGTGAAATGCCAACATTTGGCTCTGAATGCTCCGCACTTGGTTCACTCTTTTGGAAAATCATGGCCTGCGTGAACATGTTATATGCGAATGTCACAAAACGAGTGTGATCTTCTCCTGAACACAAAGTGTAACACTACAGAATCTTCTGTAGGATACTTATCCCTGAGAAGTGCACCTCCAATATTTGTCCCTCAGTCCTTCTCACATGGTTCACTATTTTGGAAAATCAAGGCCTGCGTGAACATATTCCATGAAAACGTCACAAAACCAGTGTGAATTTCCCCTCAAAATATAAAGTTACCACGTATGAACATCTACAGGATTCTTATCATTGAGCAGAGAAACTGAAACATGTGAATTTGACGCGTCCTCATTTGGTAACTATTTTCAAGCTCATTACAAGCCTAAAGATATTTGGTAGAATCAGCACAAAACAAATGTTGTTTTCTCCAGAATACAAAGTTTTACAGTCTAGAAACCTATGTAGGATACTTATCCTAAAGACGTGCACAAGCTGCACATGACTTCCCAAAGAAGTGCACATGCTACATATGACTGTGAGTCCTCTTCACTTGGTTCACTATTTTCGAAAGAAATGACATGCATGAACGTGTTTCATGGAAAAGTCGTAAAACCAGTGTGATTTCTTCCTGAACACAAAGAGTTACAATATAGAAACTTCTGTATGATACTTCTCCTAAATAAGTACACTTGCAACATTTAACTCTGAGTCCTCCGCACTTAGTTCTCTATTTTGTGAAATCATGGCCTGTGTGAAAATGTGCCATTCAAATGTCAGAAAACAAGTATGATTTTCGCCTGAACACAAAAGTTACAGTTCAGGAACTTCTCTAGGATACTTCTCCCTAAGATGTGAAATGCCAGCATTTGGCTCTTAATGCTCCGCACTTGGTTCACTCTTTTGGAAAATCATGGCCTGCGTGAACATGTTATATGCGAATGTCGCAAAACAATTGTGATCTTCTCCTGAACACAAAGTGTAACACTACAGAATCTTCTGTAGGATACTTATCCCTGAGAAGTGCACCTCCAACATTTGATTCTCAGTCCTCCTCACGTGGTTCACTATTTTGGAAAATCAAGGCCTGCGTGAAAATATTCCATGAAGACGTCCGAAAACCAGTGTGAATTTCTCCTGAACATAAAAAGTTACAACGTATGAACATCTACAGGATTTTTATCAGTGAGCAGAGAAAGTGAAACAAGTGAATTTAATGCATCCTCACTTGTCCGCTATTTTCAAGCTCGTATAAGCCTGAACATTGTTTGTAGAATCAGCACAAAACAAATGTTATTTTCTCCAGAATACAAAGTTTTACAGTCTAGAAACCTGTGTAGGATACTTATCCTAAAGAAGTGCACATGCTGCACATTACTTCCCAAAGAAGTACACATGCTACATATGACTGTGAATCCTCTTCACTTGGTTCACTATTTTGGAAGGGAACGACATACATGAACATGTTTCATGGAAATATCGTAAAACAAGTGTGATTTCCTCCTGAACACAAAGAGTTACAATATAGAAACTTCTGTACGATACTTCTCCCAAGAAGTGCACTTGCAACATTTAACTCTGAGTCCTCCGCACTTGCTTCTCTATTTTGTGACATTCAAATGTCTGAAAACAAGTATGATTTTCGCCTGAACACAAAAGTTAGAGTTTAGGAAATGCTCTAGGATACTTATCCCTAAGAAGTGAAATGCCAACATTTGACACTCAGTCCTCCTCACTTGGTTCACTATTTTGGAAAATCAAGGCCTGCGTGAACATATTCCATGAAAATGTCACAAACAAATGTGAATTACTCCTGAACATAAAAAGTTACAACCTATGAACATCTACAGGATTCTTATCACTGAGAAGAGAAAGTGAAACATGTGAATTTGACGCGTCCTCACTTGGTCGCTATTTTCAAGCTCATTACAAGCCCTAACATAGTTGGTAGAATCAGCACAAAACAAATGTTGTTTTCTCCAGAATACAAAATTTTACAGTCTAGAAACCTGTGTGGGATACTTATCCGAAAGAAGTGCACATGCTGCACATGACTTCCCAAAGAAGTGCACATGCTACATATGACTGTGAGTCCTCTTCTCTTGGTTCACTATTTTCGAAGGGAACGACATGCATGAACATGTTTCATGGAAACGTCGTAAAACAAGTGTGCTTTCCTCCTGAACAGAAAGACTTACAATACAGAAATTTCTCTACGATACTTCTCCGAAAGAAGCGCACTTGCAGCATTTAACTCTGGGTCCTCTGCACTTGGTTCTCTATTTTGTGAAATCATGGCCTGTGTGAACATGTGCCATTCGAATGTCAGAAAAAAAGTATGATTTTCACCTGAACACAAAAGTTACAGTTTAGGAAGATCTCTAGCATACGTATCCCTACGAAGTGAAATGCCAACATTTGAATCTGAATGCTCCGCACTTGGCTCACTCTTTTGGAAAATCATGGCCTCCATGAACATGTTATATGCGAATGTCGCAAAAAAACTATGATCTTCTCCTGAACACAAAGTGTAACACTACAGAATCTTCTCTAGGGTACTTATCCCTGAGAAGTGCACCTCCAACATTTGACTCTCAGTCATCTTCACTTGGTTCACTATTTTGGAAAATCAAGGCCTGCGAGAACATACTCCATGAAAACGTCAGAAAACCAGTGTGAATTTCTCCTGAACATAAAACGTTACAACGTATGAACATCTACAGGATTCTTATCACTGAGCAGGGAAAGTGAAATATGTGAATTTGACGGGTCCTCACTTGGTCACTATTTTCAAGCTCATTACAAGCCCTAACATAGTTGGTAGAATCAGCACAAAACAAATGTTGTTTTCTCCAGAATACAAAGTTTTACAGTCTAGAAACCTGTGTGGGATACTTATCCGAACGAAGTGCACATGCTGCACATGACTTCCCAAAGAAGTGCACATGCTACATATGACTGTGAGTCCTCTTCTCTTGGTTCACTATTTTCGAAGGGAACGACATGCATGAACATGTTTCATGGAAACGTCGTAAAACAAGTGTGCTTTCCTCCTGAACAGAAAGACTTACAATACAGAAATTTCTCTACGATACTTCTCCGAAAGAAGCGCACTTGCAGCATTTAACTCTGGGTGCTCTGCACTTGGTTCTCTATTTTGTGAAATCATGGCCTGTGTGAACATGTGCCATTCAAATGTCAGAAAACAAGTATGATTTTCGCCTGAACACAAAAGTTACAGTTCAGGAACTTCTCTAGGATACTTCTCCCTAAGATGTGAAATGCCAGCATTTGGCTCTTAATGCTCCGCACTTGGTTCACTCTTTTGGAAAATCATGGCCTGCGTGAACATGTTATATGCGAATGTCGCAAAAAAACTATGATCTTCTCCTGAACACAAAGTGTAACACTACAGAATCTTCTCTAGGGTACTTATCCCTGAGAAGTGCACCTCCAACATTTGACTCTCAGTCATCTTCACTTGGTTCACTATTTTGGAAAATCAAGGCCTGCGAGAACATACTCCATGAAAACGTCAGAAAACCAGTGTGAATTTCTCCTGAACATAAAACGTTACAACGTATGAACATCTACAGGATTCTTATCACTGAGCAGGGAAAGTGAAATATGTGAATTTGACGGGTCCTCACTTGGTCATTATTTACAAGCTCATTACAAGCCTGAACATAGTTGGTAGAATCAGCACAAAACAAATGTTGTTTTCTCCAGAATACCAAGTTTTACAGTCTAGAAACCTGTGTAGGGTACTTGTCTGAAAAAAGTGCACATGCTGCACATGACTTCCTAAAGAAGTGCACATGCTACATATGACTGTGAGTCCTCTTCACTTGGTTCACTATTTTCCAAGGGAACGACATGCATGAACATGTTTCATGGAAACGTCCTAAAACAAGACAAGTGTGATTTCCTCCTGAACACAAAGAGTTACAATATAGAAACTTCTGTACGATACTTCTCCTAAAGAAGTGCACTCGCAACATTTAACTCTGAGTCCTCCGCACTTGGTTCTCTATTTTGTGAAATCATGGCCTGTGTGAACATGTGCCAATCAAGTGTCAGAAAACAAGTATGAATTTCGCCTGAACACAAAAGTTACAGTTTAGGAACTTCTCTAGGATCCTTATCCTTAAGAAGTGAAATGCCAACATTTGACTCTGAATGTCCGCACTTGGTTCACTCTTTTGGAAAATCATGGCCTGCGTGAACATGTTATATGCGAATGTCACAAAACGAGTATGATCTTCTCCTGAACACAAAGTGTAACACTGCAGAATCTTCTGTAGGATACTTATCCCTGAGAAGTTCACCTCCAACATTTGACAATCAGTCCTCCTCACTTGGTTCACTGTTTTGGAAAATCAAGGACCGCGTGAATATATTCCATGAAAATGTCAGAAAACCAGTGTTAATTTATACTGAACATAAAATGTTACAACGTATGAACATCTACAGGATTCTTATCACTGAGCAGAGAAAGTGAAACATGTGAATTAGACGTGTCCTCACTTGGTCACTATTTTCAAGCTCATTACAAGCCTGAACATAGTTGGTAGAATCAGCACAAAACAAATGTTGTTTTCTCCAGAATACAAAGTTTTACAGTCTAGAAACCTGTGTAGGATACTTATCCGAAAGAAGTGCACATGCTGCACATGACTTCCCAAAGAAGTGCACATGCTACATATGACTGTGAGTCCTCTTCACTTGGTTCAGTATTTTCGAAGCGAACGACATGCATGAACATGTTTCTTACAAACGTCGTAAAAGTGTGATTTCCTCTTGAACACAAAGAGTTACAATATAGAAACTTCTGTGCGATACTTCTAAAGAAGTGCACTTGCAACCTTTAAATATGAGTCCTCCGCACTTGGTTCTCTATTTGTGAAATCATGGTCTGTGTGAACATGTGCCATTCCAATGTCAGAAAACAAGTATAATTTTCGCCTGAACACAAAAGTTACAGTTTAGGAACTTCTCTAGGATACTTCTCCCTAAGAAGTGAAATGCCAACATTTGACTCTGATTCCTCCGCACTTTGTTCACTCTTTTGGAAAATCATGGCCTGTGTGAACATGGTATATGCGAATGTCGCAAAACGAGTATGATCTTTTCCTGAACACAAAGCGTAACACTACAGAATCTTCTGTAGGATACTTATCCCTGAGAAGTGCACCTCCAACATTTGACTCTCATTCCTCCTCACGTGGTTCACTATTTTGGAAAATCAAGGCCTGCGTGAACATTTTCAATGAAAACGTCACGAAACCAGTGTGATTTTCTCCTGAACATAAAAAGTTACAACGTATGAACATCGACAGGATTCTTATCACTGAGCAGAGAAAGTGAAACATGTGAATTTGATGCGTCCTCACGTGGTCGCTATTTTCAAGCTCATTACAAGCCTGCACATATTTGGTAGAATAAGCACAAAACAAATGTTTTCTCCAGAGTACAAAGTTTTACAGTCCAGAAAACTGTGTAGGATACGTATCTGAAAGAAGTGCACATGCTGCACATGACGTCCCAAAGAAGTGCACATGCTACATAAGACTGTGAGTCCTCTTTACTTGGTTCACTATTTTCGAAGGGAACTACAGGCATGAACATGTTTCATGGAAACGTCGTAAAACAAAACAAGTGTGATTTCCTCCTGAACACAAAGAGTTACAATGTAGTAATTTCTGTACGATACTTCTCCCAAGAAGTGCACTTGCAACATTTAACTCTGAGTGCTCAGCACTTGGTTCTCTATTTTGTGAAATCATGGTCTGTGTGAACATGTGCCATTCAAATGTCAGAAAACAAGTATGATTTTCGCCTGCACACAAAAGTTACAGTTTAGGAACTTCTCTAGGATACTTCTCCCTAAGAAGTGAAATGCCAACATTTGGCTCTGAATGCTCCGCACTTGGTTCACTCTTTTGGAAAATCATGGCCTGCGTGAACATGTTATATGCGAATGTCACAAAACGAGTGTGATCTTCTCCTGAACACAAAGTGTAACACTACAGAATCTTCTGTAGGATACTTATCCCTGAGAAGTGCACCTCCAATATTTGTCCCTCAGTCCTTCTCACATGGTTCACTATTTTGGAAAATCAAGGCCTGCGTGAACATATTCCATGAAAACGTCACAAAACCAGTGTGAATTTCCCCTCAAAATATAAAGTTACCACGTATGAACATCTACAGGATTCTTATCATTGAGCAGAGAAACTGAAACATGTGAATTTGACGCGTCCTCGTTTGGTAACTATTTTCAAGCTCATTACAAGCCTAAAGATATTTGGTAGAATCAGCACAAAACAAATGTTGTTTTCTCCAGAATACAAAGTTTTACAGTCTAGAAACCTATGTAGGATACTTATCCTAAAGACGTGCACATGCTGCACATGACTTCCCAAAGAAGTGCACATGCTACATATGACTGTGAGTCCTCTTCACTTGGTTCACTATTTTCGAAAGAAATGACATGCATGAACGTGTTTCATGGAAAAGTCGTAAAACCAGTGTGATTTCTTCCTGAACACAAAGAGTTACAATATAGAAACTTCTGTATGATACTTCTCCTAAAGAAGTACACTTGCAACATTTAACTCTGAGTCCTCCGCACTTAGTTCTCTATTTTGTGAAATCATGGCCTGTGTGAAAATGTGCCATTCAAATGTCAGAAAACAAGTATGATTTTCGCCTGAACACAAAAGTTACAGTTCAGGAACTTCTCTAGGATACTTCTCCCTAAGATGTGAAATGCCAGCATTTGGCTCTTAATGCTCCGCACTTGGTTCACTCTTTTGGAAAATCATGGCCTGCGTGAACATGTTATATGCGAATGTCGCAAAACAAGTGTGATCTTCTCCTGAACACAAAGTGTAACACTACAGAATCTTCTGTAGGATACTTATCCCTGAGAAGTGCACCTCCAACATTTGATTCTCAGTCCTCCTCACGTGGTTCACTATTTTGGAAAATCAAGGCCTGCGTGAAAATATTCCATGAAGACGTCCGAAAACCAGTGTGAATTTCTCCTGAACATAAAAATTTACAACGTATGAACATCTACAGGATTTTTATCAGTGAGCAGAGAAAGTGAAACAAGTGAATTTAATGCATCCTCACTTGTTCGCTATTTTCAAGCTCGTATAAGCCTGAACATTGTTTGTAGAATCAGCACAAAACAAATGTTATTTTCTCCAGAATACAAAGTTTTACAGTCTAGAAACCTGTGTAGGATACTTATCCTAAAGAAGTGCACATGCTGCACATTACTTCCCAAAGAAGTACACATGCTACATATGACTGTGAATCCTCTTCACTTGGTTCACTATTTTGGAAGGGAACGACATACATGAACATGTTTCATGGAAATATCGTAAAACAAGTGTGATTTCCTCCTGAACACAAAGAGTTACAATATAGAAACTTCTGTACGATACTTCTCCCAAGAAGTGCACTTGCAACATTTAACTCTGAGTCCTCCGCACTTGCTTCTCTATTTTGTGACATTCAAATGTCAGAAAACAAGTATGATTTTCGCCTGAACACAAAAGTTAGAGTTTAGGAAATGCTCTAGGATACTTATCCCTAAGAAGTGAAATGCCAACATTTGACACTCAGTCCTCCTCACTTGGTTCACTATTTTGGAAAATCAAGGCCTGCGTGAACATATTCCATGAAAATGTCACAAACAAATGTGAATTACTCCTGAACATAAAAAGTTACAACCTATGAACATCTACAGGATTCTTATCACTGAGAAGAGAAAGTGAAACATGTGAATTTGACGCGTCCTCACTTGGTCGCTATTTTCAAGCTCATTACAAGCCCTAACATAGTTGGTAGAATCAGCACAAAACAAATGTTGTTTTCTCCAGAATACAAAGTTTTACAGTCTAGAAACCTGTGTGGGATACTTATCCGAAAGAAGTGCACATGCTGCACATGACTTCCCAAAGAAGTGCACATGCTACATATGACTGTGAGTCCTCTTCTCTTGGTTCACTATTTTCGAAGGGAACGACATGCATGAACATGTTTCATGGAAACGTCGTAAAACAAGTGTGCTTTCCTCCTGAACAGAAAGACTTACAATACAGAAATTTCTCTACGATACTTCTCCGAAAGAAGCGCACTTGCAGCATTTAACTCTGGGTGCTCTGCACTTGGTTCTCTATTTTGTGAAATCATGGCCTGTGTGAACATGTGCCATTCAAATGTCAGAAAACAAGTATGATTTTCGCCTGAACACAAAAGTTACAGTTCAGGAACTTCTCTAGGATACTTCTCCCTAAGATGTGAAATGCCAGCATTTGGCTCTTAATGCTCCGCACTTGGTTCACTCTTTTGGAAAATCATGGCCTGCGTGAACATGTTATATGCGAATGTCGCAAAAAAACTATGATCTTCTCCTGAACACAAAGTGTAACACTACAGAATCTTCTCTAGGGTACTTATCCCTGAGAAGTGCACCTCCAACATTTGACTCTCAGTCATCTTCACTTGGTTCACTATTTTGGAAAATCAAGGCCTGCGAGAACATACTCCATGAAAACGTCAGAAAACCAGTGTGAATTTCTCCTGAACATAAAACGTTACAACGTATGAACATCTACAGGATTCTTATCACTGAGCAGGGAAAGTGAAATATGTGAATTTGACGGGTCCTCACTTGGTCATTATTTACAAGCTCATTACAAGCCTGAACATAGTTGGTAGAATCAGCACAAAACAAATGTTGTTTTCTCCAGAATACCAAGTTTTACAGTCTAGAAACCTGTGTAGGGTACTTGTCTGAAAAAAGTGCACATGCTGCACATGACTTCCTAAAGAAGTGCACATGCTACATATGACTGTGAGTCCTCTTCACTTGGTTCACTATTTTCCAAGGGAACGACATGCATGAACATGTTTCATGGAAACGTCCTAAAACAAGACAAGTGTGATTTCCTCCTGAACACAAAGAGTTACAATATAGAAACTTCTGTACGATACTTCTCCTAAAGAAGTGCACTCGCAACATTTAACTCTGAGTCCTCCGCACTTGGTTCTCTATTTTGTGAAATCATGGCCTGTGTGAACATGTGCCAATCAAGTGTCAGAAAACAAGTATGAATTTCGCCTGAACACAAAAGTTACAGTTTAGGAACTTCTCTAGGATCCTTATCCTTAAGAAGTGAAATGCCAACATTTGACTCTGAATGTCCGCACTTGGTTCACTCTTTTGGAAAATCATGGCCTGCGTGAACATGTTATATGCGAATGTCACAAAACGAGTATGATCTTCTCCTGAACACAAAGTGTAACACTGCAGAATCTTCTGTAGGATACTTATCCCTGAGAAGTTCACCTCCAACATTTGACAATCAGTCCTCCTCACTTGGTTCACTGTTTTGGAAAATCAAGGACCGCGTGAATATATTCCATGAAAATGTCAGAAAACCAGTGTTAATTTATACTGAACATAAAATGTTACAACGTATGAACATCTACAGGATTCTTATCACTGAGCAGAGAAAGTGAAACATGTGAATTAGACGTGTCCTCACTTGGTCACTATTTTCAAGCTCATTACAAGCCTGAACATAGTTGGTAGAATCAGCACAAAACAAATGTTGTTTTCTCCAGAATACAAAGTTTTACAGTCTAGAAACCTGTGTAGGATACTTATCCGAAAGAAGTGCACATGCTGCACATGACTTCCCAAAGAAGTGCACATGCTACATATGACTGTGAGTCCTCTTCACTTGGTTCAGTATTTTCGAAGCGAACGACATGCATGAACATGTTTCTTACAAACGTCGTAAAAGTGTGATTTCCTCTTGAACACAAAGAGTTACAATATAGAAACTTCTGTGCGATACTTCTAAAGAAGTGCACTTGCAACCTTTAAATATGAGTCCTCCGCACTTGGTTCTCTATTTGTGAAATCATGGTCTGTGTGAACATGTGCCATTCCAATGTCAGAAAGCAAGTATAAATTTCGCCTGAACACAAAAGTTACAGTTTAGGAACTTCTCTAGGATACTTATCCCTAAGAAGTGAAAAGCCAATATTTGACTCTGAATCCTCCGCACTTGGTTCACTCTTTTGGAAAATCATGGCCTGCGTGAACATGCTATGTGCGAATGTCGCAAAACGAGGATGATCTTCTCCTGAACACAAAGCGTAACACTACAGAATCTTCTATAGAATACTTATCCCTGAGAAGTGCACCTCCAACATTTGACTCTCAGTCCTCCTCACTAGGTTCACTCTTTTGGAAAATCAAGGCCTGCGTGAACATATTCCATGAAAACGTCACAAAACCAGTTTGAATTTCTCCTCAACATAAAAAGTTACAACGTATGAACATCTACAGGATTCTTATCACTGAGAAGAGAAAGTGAAACCTGTGAATTTGACGTGTCTTGACATGGTCACTATTTTCAAGCTCATTACAAGCCCTAACATAGTTGGTAGAATCAGCACAAAACAAATGTTGTTTTCTCCAGAATACAAAGTTTTACAGTCTAGAAACCTGTGTGGGATACTTATCCGAAAGAAGTGCACATGCTGCACATGACTTCCCAAAGAAGTGCACATGCTACATATGACTGTGAGACCTCTTCACTTGGTTCAGTATTTTCGAAGCGAACGACATGCATGAACATGTTTCTTACAAACGTCGTAAAACAAGTGTGATTTCCTCTTGAACACAAAGTGTTACAATATAGAAACTTCTGTGCGATACTTCTAAAGAAGTGCACTTGTAACCTTTAAATATGAGTCCTCCGCACTTGGTTCTCTATTTGTGAAATCATGGTCTGTGTGAACATGTGCCATTCCAATGTCAGAAAACAAGTATAAATTTCGCCTGAACACAAAAGTTACAGTTTAGGAACTTCTCTAGGATACTTATCCCTAACAAGTGAAAAGCCAATATTTGACTCTGAATCCTCTGCACTTGGTTCACTCTTTTGGAAAATCATGGCCTGTGTGAACATGCTATGTGCGAATGTCGCAAAACGAGGATGATCTTCTCCTGAACACAAAGCGTAACACTACAGAATCTTCTATAGAATACTTATCCCTGAGAAGTGCACCTCCAACATTTGACTCTCAGTCCTCCTCACTAGGTTCACTCTTTTGGAAAATCAAGGCCTGCGTGAACATATTCCATGAAAACGTCACAAAACCAGTTTGAATTTCTCCTCAACATAAAAAGTTACCACCTATGAACATCTACAGGATTCTTATCACTGAGAAGAGAAAGTGAAACTTGTGAATTTGACGTGTCTTGACATGGTCACTATTTTCAAGCTCATTACAAGCCCTAACATAGTTGGTAGAATCAGCACAAAACAAATGTTGTTTTCTCCAGAATACAAAGTTTTACAGTCTAGAAACCTGTGTGGGATACTTATCCGAAAGAAGTGCACATGCTGCACATGACTTCCCAAAGAAGTGCACATGCTACATATGACTGTGAGTCTTCTTCTCTTGGTTCACTATTTTCGAAGGGAACGACATGCATGAACATGTTTCATGGAAACGTCGTAAAACAAGTGTTCTTTCCTCCTGAACAGAAAGACTTACAATACAGAAATTTCTCTACGATACTTCTCCAAAAGAAGCGCACTTGCAGCATTTAACTCTGGGTCCTCTGCACTTGGTTCTCTATTTTGTGAAATCATGGCCTGTGTGAACATGTGCCATTCGAATGTCAGAAAAAAAGTATGATTTTCACCTGAACACAAAAGTTACAGTTTAGGAAGTTCTCTAGCATACGTATCCCTACGAAGTGAAATGCCAACATTTGAATCTGAATGCTCCGCACTTGGCTCACTCTTTTGGAAAATCATGGCCTCCATGAACATGTTATATGCGAATGTCGCAAAACAACTATGATCTTCTCCTGAACACAAAGTGTAACACTACAGAATCTTCTCTAGGGTACTTAACCCTGAGAAGTGCACCTCCAACATTTGACTCTCAGTCATCTTCACTTGGTTCACTATTTTGGAAAATCAAGGCCTGCGAGAACATACTCCATGAAAACGTCAGAAAACCAGTGTGAATTTCTCCTGAACATAAAACGTTACAACGTATGAACATCTACAGGATTCTTATCACTGAGCAGGGAAAGTGAAATATGTGAATTTGACGGGTCCTCACTTGGTCACTATTTTCAAGCTCATTACAAGCCCTAACATAGTTGGTAGAATCAGCACAAAACAAATGTTGTTTTCTCCAGAATACAAAGTTTTACAGTCTAGAAACCTGTGTGGGATACTTATCCAAACGAAGTGCACATGCTGCACATGACTTCCCAAAGAAGTGCACATGCTACATATGACTGTGAGTCCTCTTCTCTTGGTTCACTATTTTCGAAGGGAACGACATGCATGAACATGTTTCATGGAAACGTCGTAAAACAAGTGTGCTTTCCTCCTGAACAGAAAGACTTACAATACAGGAATTTCTCTACGATACTTCTCCTAAAGAAGCACACTTGCAGCATTTAACTCTGGGTCCTCTGCACTTGGTTCTCTATTTTGTGAAATCATGGCCTGTGTGAACATGTGCCATTCCAATGTCAGAAAACAAGTATGATTTTCACCTGAACACAAAAGTTAGAGTTTAGGGACTTCTCTAGGATACTTATCCCTAAGACGTGAAATGCCAACATTTGACTCTGAATCTTCCGCACTTGGTTCACTCTTTTGGAAAATCATGTCCTGCGTGAACATGTGATGTGCGAATGTCGCAAAATGAGGATAATCTTCTCCTGAACACAAAGCATAACACTACAGAATCTTCTGTAGGATACTTATCCCTGAGCAGTGCACCTCCAACATTTGACTCTCAGTCCTCCTCACTTGGTTCACTGTTTTGGAAAATCAAGGCCTGCGTGAACATAGTCCATGAAAACGTCAAAAAACCAGTGTGAATTTCTCCTCAACATAAAAAGTTACAATGTATGAACATCTACAGGATTCTTATCACTGAGCAGAGAAAGTGAAACATGTGAATTTGACGCGTCCTCACTGGTCACTATTTTCAAGCCCATGCAAGCCTGAACATAGTTGGTAGAATCAGCACAAAACAAATGTTGTTTTCTCTAGAATACAAAGATTTTCAGTCTAGAAACCTGTGTAGGGTACTTTTACGAAAGATGTGCACTTGCTGCACATGACTTCCCAAGGAAGTGCACATGCTACATATGACTGTGAGTCCTCTTCACTTGGTTCACTATTTTCGAAGGGAACTACACGCATGAACATGTTTCATGGAAACGTTGAAAAACAAGTGTAATTTCTTCCTGAACACAAAGAGTTAAAATATAGAAACTTCTGTACGATATTCTCCCAAAGAAGTGCACTTGCAACATTTAACTCTAAGTCCTCCGCACTTGGTTCTCTATTTTCGAAGGGAACGACATGCAAGAACATGTTTCATGGAAACCTCCTAAAACAAGACAAGTGTTATTTCCTCCTGAACACAAAGAGTTACAATATAGAAACTTCTGTACGATACTTCTCCTAACGAAGTGCACTGCAACATTTAACTCTGAGTCCTCCGCACTTGGTTCTCTATTTTGTGAAATCATGGCCTGTGTGAACATGTGCCATTCAAATGTCAGAAAACAAGTATGAATTTCGCCTGAACACAAAAGTTACAGTTTAAGAACTTCTTTAGGATACTTATCCCGAAAAAGTGAAATGCCAACATTTGACTCTGAATCCTCCGGTCTTGGTTCACTCTTTTGGAAAATCATGGCCTGCGTGAACATGTGCCATTCCAATGTCAGAAAACAAGTATGAATTTCGCCTGAACACAAAAGTTACAGTTCAGGAAGTTCTCTAGCATACTTATCCCTACGAAGTGAAATGCCAACATTTGATTCTGAATGCTCCGCACTTGGCTCACTCTTT
Organism: Typhlomys cinereus; assembly: GCA_023101885.1. NCBI lineage: Eukaryota > Metazoa > Chordata > Mammalia > Rodentia > Platacanthomyidae > Typhlomys > Typhlomys cinereus. The sequence continues at coordinate 325,894 of JALPQD010000378.1, read as the reverse complement.
TGGAAAATCATGGCCTGCATGAACATGTTATATTCGAATGTCGCAAAACGACTATGATCTTCTCCTGAACACAAAGTGTAACACTACAGAATCTTCTCTAGGGTACTTATCCCTGAGAAGTGCACCTCCAACATTAGACTCTCAGTCATCTTCACTTGGTTCACTATTTTGGAAAATCAAGGCCTGCGGGAACATACTCCATGAAAACGTCAGAAAACCAGTGTGAATTTCTCCTGAACATAAAACGTTACAACGTATGAACATCTTAAGGATTCTTATCACTGAGCAGGGAAAGTGAAATATGTGAATTTGACGCGTCCTCACTTGGTCATTATTTACAAGCTCATTACAAGCCTGAACATAGTTGGTAGAATCAGCACAAAACAAATGTTGTTTTCTCCAGAATACCAAGTTTTACAGTCTAGAAACCTGTGTAGGGTACTTGTCTGAAAAAAGTGCACATGCTGCACATGACTTCCTAAAGAAGTGCACATGCTACATATGACTGTGAGTCCTCTTCACTTGGTTCACTATTTTCCAAGGGAACGACATGCATGAACATGTTTCATGGAAACGTTCTAAAACAAGACAAGTGTGATTTCCTCCTGAACACAAAGAGTTACAATATAGAAACTTCTGCATAAAACTTCGCCTAAAGAAGTGCACTCGCAACATTTAACTCTGAGTCCTCCGCACTTGGTTCTCTATTTTGTGAAATCATGGCCTGTGTGAACATGTGCCATTCAAATGTCAGAAAACAAGTATGAATTTCGCCTGAACACAAAAGTTACAGTTTAGGAACTTCTCTAGGATCCTTATCCTTAAGAAGTGAAATGTCAACATTTGACTCTGAATGTACGCACTTGGTTCACTCTTTTGGAAAATCATGGCCTGCGTGAACATGTTATATGCGAATGTCACAAAACGAGTATGATCTTCTCCTGAACACAAAGTGTAACACTACAGAATCTTCTGTAGGGTACTTATCCCTGAGAAGTTCACCTCCAAAATTTGACAATCAGTCCTCCTCACTTGGTTCACTATTTTGGAAAATCAAGGCCCGCGTGAACATATTCCATGAAAACGTCACAAAACCAGTGTGAATTTCTACTGAACATAAGACGTTACAACGTATGAACATCTACAGGATTCTTATCACTGAGCAGAGAAAGTGAAACATGTGAATTTGACGTGTCCTCACTTGGTCACTATTTTCAAGCTCATTACAAGCCTGAACATAGTTGGTAGAATCAGCACAAAACAAATGTTGTTTTTTCCAGAATACAAAGTTTTGCAGTCTAGAAACCTGTGTAGGATACTTATACGAAAGAAGTGCACATGCTACACATGACTTCCCAAAGAAGTGCACATGCTACATATGACTGTGAGTCCTCTTCACTTGGTTCAGTATTTTCGAAGCGAACGACATGCATGAACATGTTTCTTACAAACGTCGTAAAACAAGTGTGATTTCCTCTTCAACACAAAGAGTTACAATATAGAAACTTCTGTGCGATACTTCTAAAGAAGTGCACTTGCAACCTTTACCTCAGAGTCCTCCGCACTTGGTTCTCTATTTGTGAAATCATGGCCTGTGTGAACATGTGCCATTCAAATGTCAGAGAGCAAGTATTATTTTTGCCTGAACACAAAAGTTACAGTATAGGAACTTCTCTAGGATACTTATCCCTAAGAATTGAAATGACAACATTTGACTCCGAATCCTCCGCACTTGGTCCACACTTTTGGAAAATCATGGCCTGCGTGAACATGTTATATACAAATGTCGCAAAATGAGTATGATCTTCACCTGAACACAAAGCGTAACACTACAGAATCTTCTGTAGGATACTTATGCCTGAGAAGTGCACCTCCCACATTTGACTCTCAGTCCTCCTTCCTTGGTTCACTATTTTGGAAAATCAAGGCCTGCGTGAACATGTTATATGCGAATGTCGCAAAACGAGTATGATCTTCTCCTCAACACAAAGCGTAACACTACGGAATCTTCTGTAGGATACTTAATGGTAAGAAGTGCACCTCCAACATTTGACTCTCAGTCATCCTCCCTTGGTTCACTATTTTGGAAAATCAAGGCCTGCGTGAACATATTCCATGAAAACGTCACAAAACCAGTGAGAATTTCTCCTGTACATAAAAAGTTTCAACATATGAACATCTACAGGATTCTTATCACTGAGCAGAGAAAGTGAAACATGTGAATTTGATGCGTCCTCACTTGGTCACTATTTTCAATCTCATTACAAGTCTGAACATAGTTGGTAGAATCACCACAAAACAAATGTTGTTTTGTCCAGAATACAAAGTTTTACAGTCTAGAAACCTGTGTAGGGTACTTATCCGAAAGAAGTGCACGTGCTGCACATGACTTTCCAAAGACGTGCACATACTACATATGACTGTGAGACCTCTTCACTTGGTTCAATATTTCCGTAGGGAAACATGCATGAACATGTTTCATGGAAACTTCTTAATAAAAGTGTGATTTCCTCCTGTACACAAAGAGTTACAATATAGAAACTTCTGTTCGATACTTCTCCTAAGGAAGTGCACTTGCAACATTTAACTCTGAGTCCTCCGAACTTGGTTCTCTATTTTGTGAAATCATGGCCTATGTGAACATGTGCCATTCAAATGTCAGAAAACAAGTATGATTTTCGCCTGAACACAAAAGTTACAGTTTGGGACCTTCTCTAGGATACTTATCCCTAAGAAGTGAAATGCCAACATTTGACTCTGAATGCTCCGCACTTAGTTCACAGTTTGGGAAAATCATGGCCTGCCTGAACATGTTATATGCGAATGTCGCCATACGAGTATGATCTTCTCCTGAACACAAAGTGTAACACTACAGAATCTTCTGTGGGATACTTATCCCTGAGAAGTGCACCTCCAACATTTGACTCTCAGTCCTCCTCACGTGGTTCACTATTTTGGAAAATCAAGGCCTGCGTGAACATATTCCATGAAAACGTCACAAAACCAGTGAGAATTTCTCCTGTACATAAAAAGTTTCAACATATGAACATCTACAGGATTCTTATCACTGAGCAGAGAAAGTGAAACATGTGAATTTGACGTGTCCTCACTTGGTCACTATTTTCAAGCTCATTACAAGCCTGAACATAGTTGGTAGAATCAGCACAAAACAAATGTTGTTTTTTCCAGAATACAAAGTTTTACAGTCTAGAAACCTGTGTAGGATACTTATCCGAAAGAAGTGCACATGCTGCACATGACTTCCCAAAGAAGTGCACATGCTACATATGACTGTGAGTCCTCTTCACTTGGTTCACTATTTTCGAAGGGAATGACATGCATGAACACGTTTCATGGAAACGTCGTAAAACATGTGTGATTTCCTTCTGAACACAAAGAGTTACAATATAGAAACTTCTGTATGATACTTCATCCAAGAAGTGCACTTGCAACATTTAACTCTGAGTCCTCCGCATTTGGTTCTCTATTTTGTGAAATCATGGCCTGTGTGAACATGTGCCATTCAAATGTCAGAAAACAAGTATGATTTTCGCCTGAACACAACACTTACAGTTAAGGAACTTCTCTAGGATACCTATCCCTAAGAAGTGAAATGCCAACATTTGACTCTGAATCCTCCGCACTTGGTTCACTCTTTTGGAAAATCATGGCCTGCGTGAACATGTTATATGCGAATGTCGCAAAACGAGTATGATCTTCTCCTGAACACAAAGTTAACACTACAGAATCTTCTGTAGGATACTTATCCCTGAGAAGCGCACCTCCAACATTTGACACTCAGTCCTCCTCTCTTGGTTCACTCTTTTGGAAAATCAAGGCCTGCGTGAACACATTCCATGAAAACGTCACAAAACCAATGTGAACTTCTCCTGAATATAAAAAGTTACAACGTATGAACATCTACGGGATTCTTATCACTGAGAAGAGAAAGTGAAACATGTGAATTTGACACATCCTCACTTGGTCACTAATTTCAAGCTCATTACAAGCCTGAACATAGTTGGTAGAATCACCACAAAACAAATGTTGTTTTCTCCAGAATACAAAGTTTTACAGTCCAGAAACCTGTGTAGCATACTTATCCGAAAAAAGTGCACATGCTGCACATGACTTCCCAAAGAAGTGCACATATGCTACATATTACTGTGAGTCCTATTCACTGGGTTCACTAGTTTCGAAGGGAACGATATGCATGAACATGTTTCATGGAAACGTCGTAAAACAAGTGTGATTTCCTCCTGAACACAAAGAGTTACAAAACAGAAACTTCTGTGCGATACTTCTCCTAAAGAAGCATACTTGCAACATTTAACTCTGAGTCCTCCGCACTTGGCTCCCTATTTTGTGAAATCATTGTCTGTGTGAACATGTGCCATTCAAATGTCAGAGAGCAAGTATGATTTTTGCCTGAACACAAAAGTGACAGTATAGGAACTTCTCTAGGATACTTATCCCTAAGAATTGAAATGACAAGTTTTGACTCCGAATCCTCCGCACTTGGTTCACTCATTTGGAAAATCATGGCCTGCGTGAACATGTTATATGCGAATGTCGCAAAACGAGTATGATCTTCACCTGAATACAAAGCGTAACACTACAGAATCTTCTGTAGGATACTTATCCCTGAGAAGTGCACCTCCAACATTTGACTCTCCGTCCTCCTCACGTGGTCCACTATTTTGGAAAATCAAGACCTGCGTGAACATATTCCATGAAAACGTCACAAAACCAGTGTGAATTTCTCCTGAACATAAAAAGTTACAACGTATGAACATTTACAGGATTAATATGTGAATTTGACGTGTCCTCACTTGGTCACTATTTTCAAGCTCAATACAAGCATGAACATAGTTGGTAGAATCAGTACAAAACAAATGTAGTTTTCTCCAGAATACAAAGTTTTACAGTCCAGAAATCTGTGTAGGATACTTATCCGAAAGAAGTGCACATGCTGCGCATGACTTCCCAAAGAAGTGCACATGCTACATATGACTGTGAGTCCTCTTCACTTGGTTCACTATTTTCGAAGGGAAGCACATGCATGAACATGTTTCATGGAAACATCGTAAAACAACTGTGATTTCCTCCTGAACACAAAGAGTTACAATATAGAAACTTCTGTAAGATACTTCTCCTGAAGAAGTGCACTTGCAACATTTTACTCTGAGTCCTCTGCACTTGGTTCTCTATTTTGTGAAATCATGGCCTGTGTGAACATGTGCCATTCAAATGTCAGAAAAAAAGTATGATTTTCCCCTGAACACAAAAGTTACAGTTTAAGGAACTTCTCTAGGATATGTATCCTTAAGAAGTGAAATGCCAACATTTGACTATGAATGCTCCGCACTTGGTTTACTCTTTTGGAAAATCATGGCCTGCTTGAACATGTTACGTGCGAATGTCGCAAAACGAGTATGATCTTCTCCTGAACACAAAGTGTAACACTACAGAATCTTCTGTAGGATACTTATCCCTGAGAAGTGCACCTCCAACATTTGACTCTCAGTCCTCCTCACTTGGTTCACTATTTTGGAAAATCAAGGCCTGCGTGAACATATTCCATGAAAACGTCACAAAACCAGTGTGAATTTCTACTGAACATAAAAAGTTACAACGTATGAACATCTACAGGATTCTTATCACTGAGAAGAGGAAGTGAAAGGTGAATTTGACGTGTCCTACCTTGATCGCTGTTTTCCAGCTCATTACAAGCCTAACCATAGTTGGTAGAATCAGCACAAAACAAATGTTGTTTTCTCCAGAATACAAAGTTTTACAGTCTAGAAACCTGTGTAGGATACTTATCCTTAAGAAGTGCACATTCTGCACATGACTTCCCAAAGAAGTGCACATGCTACATATGACTGTGAGTCCTCTTCACTGGGTTCACTATTTTCGAAGGAAACGACATTCATGAACATGTTTCATGGAAACGTCGTAAAACAAGTGTGATTTCCTCCTGAACACAAAGAGTTACAATATAGAAACTTCTGGACGATACTTCTCCTAAAGAAGCGCAATTGCAACATTTAACTCTGAGTCCTCCGCATGTGGTCCTCTATTTTGTGAAATCATGGCCTGTGTGAACATGTGCCATTCAAATGTCAGAAAACAAGTATGATTTTCGCCTGAACACAACACTTACAGTTAAGGAACTTCTCTAGGATACCTATCCCTAAGTAGTGAAATGCCAACATTTGACTCTGAATGCTCCACACTTGGTTCACTCTTTTGGAAAAGCATGGCCTGCGTGAACATGTTATATGCGAATGTCGCAAAACGAATATGATCTTCTCCTGAACACAAAGAGTAACACTACAGAATCTTCTGTAGGATACTTATCCCTTAGAAGCGCACCTCCAACATTTGACACTCAGTCCTCCTCACTTGGTTCACTCTTTTGGAAAATCAAGGCCTGCGTGAACATATTCCATGAAAACGTCACAAAACCAATGTGAACTTCTCCTGAACATAAAAAGTTACAACGTATGAACATCTACGGGATTCTTATCACTGAGAAGAGAAAGTGAAACATGTGAATTTGACACATCCTCACTTGGTCACTATTTTCAAGCTCATTACAAGCTTGAACATAGTTGGTAGAATCACCACAAAACAAATGTTGTTTTCTCCAGAATACAAAGTTTTACAGTCCAGAAACCTGTGTAGCATACTTATCCGAAATAAGTGCACATGCTGCACATGACTTCCCAAAGAAGTGCACATATGCTACATATTACTGTGAGTCCTATTCACTGGGTTCACTAGTTTCGAAGGGAACGATATGCATGAACATGTTTCATGGAAACGTCGTAAAACAAGTGTGATTTCTTCCTGAACACAAAGAGTTACAAAACAAAAACTTCTGTACGATACTTCTCCTAAAGAAGCGTACTTGCAACATTTAACTCTGAGTCCTCCGCACTTGGCTCCCTATTTTGTGAAATCATGGCCTGTGTGAACATGTGCCATTCAAATGTCAGAGAGCAAGTATGATTTTTGCCTGAACACAAAAGTGACAGTATAGGAACTTCTCTAGGATACTTATCCCTAAGAATTGAAATGACAAGTTTTGACTCCGAATCCTCCGCACTTGGTTCACTCATTTGGAAAATCATGGCCTGCGTGAACATGTTATATGCGAATGTCGCAAAACGAGTATGATCTTCACCTGAATACAAAGCGTAACACTACAGAATCTTCTGTAGGATACTTATCCCTGAGAAGTGCACCTCCAACATTTGACTCTCCGTCCTCCTCACGTGGTTCACTATTTTGGAAAATCAAGACCTGCGTGAACATATTCCATGAAAACGTCACAAAACCAGTGTGAATTTCTCCTGAACATAAAAAGTTACAACGTATGAACATTTACAGGATTAATATGTGAATTTGACGTGTCCTCAATTGGTCACTATTTTCAAGCTCAATACAAGCTTGAACATAGTTGGTAGAATCAGTACAAAACAAATGTTGTTTTCTCCAGAATACAAAGTTTTACAGTCCAGAAATCTGTGTAGGATACTTATCCGAAAGAAGTGCACATGCTGCGCATGACTTCCCAAAGAAGTGCACATGCTACATATGACTGTGAGTCCTCTTGACTTGGTTCACTATTTTCGAAGGGAAGGACATGCATGAACATGTTTCATGGAAACATCGTAAAACAAGTGTGATTTCCTCCTGAACACAAAGAGTTACAATATAGAAACTTCTGTAAGATACTTCTCCTGAAGAAGTGCACTTGCAACATTTTACTCTGAGTCCTCTGCACTTGGTTCTCTATTTTGTGAAATCATGGCCTGTGTGAACATGTGCCATTCAAATGTCAGAAAAAAAGTATGATTTTCCCCTGAACACAAAAGTTACAGTTTAAGGAACTTCTCTAGGATACGTATCCCTAAGAAGTGAAATGCCAACATTTGACTATGAATGCTCCGCACTTGGTTTACTCTTTTGGAAAATCATGGCCTGCTTGAACATGTTATGTGCGAATGTCGCAAAACGAGTATGATCTTCTCCTGAATACAAAGTGCAACACTACAGAATCTTCTGTAGGATACTTATCCCTGAGAAGTGCACCTCCAACATTTGACTCTCCGTCCTCCAACGTGGTTCACTATTTTGGAAAGTCAAGGCCTGTGTGAACATATTCCATGAAAACGTCACAAAACCAGTATGAATTTCGCCTGAACATAAAAAGTTACAAGGTATGAACATCTACAGGATTCTTATCCCTGAGAAGAGGAAGTGAAACGTGAATTTGACGCGTCCTCACTTGATCGCTGTTTTCCAGCTCATTACAAGTCTGACCATAGTTGGTAGAATCAGCACAAAACAAATGTTGTTTTCTCCAGAATACAAAGTTTTACAGTCTAGAAACCTGTGTAGGATACTTATCCGTAAGAAGTGCACATTCTGCACATGACTTCCCAAAGAAGTGCACATGCTACATATGACTGTGAGTCCTCTTCACTTGGTTCACTATTTTCAAAGGGAACGACATGCATGAACATGTTTCATGGAAACGTCGTAAAACAAGTGTGATTTCCTCCTGAACACAAAGATTTACAATATAGAAACTTCTGGACGATACCTCTCCTAAAGAAGCGCAATTGCAACATTTAACTCTGAGTCCTCCGCACGTGGTCCTCTATTTTGTGAAATGATGGCCTGTGTGAACAGGTGCCATTCAAATGTCAGAAAACAAGTATGATTTTCGCCTGAACACAAACTTGCAGTTTAGGAACATCTCTAGGATACTTATCCCCAAGAAGTGAAATGCCAACATTTGACTCTGAATGCTCAGCACTTGGTTAACTCTTTTGGAAAATCATGGCCTGGGTGTTCATGTTATATGCGAATGTCGCAAAACTAGTATGATCTTCTCCTGAACACACAGCGTAACACTACAGAATCTTCTGTAGGATACTTATCCCTGAGAAATGCACCTCCAACATTTGACTCTCAGTCCTCCTCACTTGGTTCACTCTTTTGGAAAATCAAGGCCTGTGTGAACATATTCCATAAAAACGTCACAAAACCAGTGTGAATTTCTCCTGAACATAAAAAGTTACAACATATGAACATCTAGAGGATTCTTATCACTGAGAAGAGGAAGTGAAACATGTGAATTTGACGCGTCCTCACTTGGTCACTATTTTCAAGCTCATTACAAGCCTGAACATAGTTGTTAGGATCCGCACAAAACAAATGTTGTTTTCTCCAGAATACAAAGTTTTATAGTCGAGAAACCAGTGTACGATACTTATCCGAAAGAAGTGCACATGCTGCACATGACTTCCAAAACAAGTGCACATGCCACATATGACTGTGAGTCCTCTTCACTTGGTTCACTATTTTCGAAGGGAACGACATGCATGAACATGTTTCATGGAAACGTCGTAAAACAAGTGTGATTTCCTCCTGAACACAAAGATTTACAATACAGAAACTTCTGGAAGCGCACTTGCAAAATTTAACTCTGAGTCCTCCGCACTTGGTTCTCTATTTTGTGAAATCATGGCCTGTGTGAACATGTGCCATTCAAATGTCAGAAAACAAGTATGATTTTCGCCTGAACACAAAGGTTACAGTTTAGGAACTTCTCTAGGATACTTATCCCTAAGAAGTGAAATGCCAACATTTGACTCTGAATGCTCTGCACTTCGTATACTCTTTTGGAAAATTATGGCCTGCGTGAACATGTTATATGCGAATGTCGCAAAACGAGTATGATTTTCTCTTGCACATAAAGCGTAACACTACAGAATCTTCTGTAGGATATTTATGCCTGAGAAGTGCACCTCCAACATTTGACTCTCAGTCCTCCTCACTTGGTTCACTATTTTGGAAAATCACGGCCTGCGTGAACATATTCCATGAAAACCTCACAAAACCAGTGTGAATTTCTTCTGAACATGAAAAGTTACAACGTATGAACATCTACAGGATTCTTATCACTGAGAAAAGGAAGTGAAACATGTGAATTTGACGCATCCTCAGTTGGTCACTATTTTCAAGCTCATTACAAGCCTGAATATAGTTGGTAGGATCCGCACAAAACAAATGTTGTTTTCTCCAGAATACAAAGTTTTATAGTCTAGAAACCAGTGCAGGATATTTATCCGAAAGAAGTCCACATGCTGCACATGACTTCCCAAAGAATTGCACATGCTACATATGACTGTGAGTCCCCTTCACTTGGTTCACTATTTTCGAAGGGAACGACATGCATGAACATGTTTCATGGAAACGTCGTAAAACAAGTGTGATTTCTCCTGAACACAAAGAGTTACAATACAGAAACTTCTGTACGATACTTCTCCTAAAGAAGCATACTTGCAACATTTAACTCTGAGTCCTCCGCACTTGGCTGCCTATTTTGTGAAATCATGGCCTGTGTGAACATGTGCCATTCAAATGTCAGAGAGCAAGTATGATTTTTGCCTGAACACAAAAGTTACAGTATAGGAACTTCTCTAGGATACTTTTCCCTAAGAATTGAAATGACAACATTTGACTCTGAATCCTACGCACTTGGTTCACTCTTTTGGAAAATCATGACCTGCGTGAACATGTTATATGCGAATGTCGCAAAACGAGTATGATCTTCACCTGAACAATAAGCGTAACACTACAGAATCTTCTGTAGGATACTTATGCCTGAGAAGTGCACCTCCAACATTTGACTCTCAGTACACTTCTCTTGGTTCACTATTTTGGAAAATCAAGACCTGCATGAACATATTCCATGAAAACATCACAAACCAGTGTGAATTACTCCTGAACATAAAAAGTAACACCGTATGAACATCTATAGGATTCTTATCACTGAGAAAAGAAAGTGAAACATGTGAATTTGACGCATCCTCACTTGGTCACTATTTTCAAGCTCATTACAAGCCTGAACATAGTTGGTAGAATCAGCACAAAACAAATGTTGTTTTCTCCAGAATACAAAGTTTTACAGACTAGAAAACTGTGTAGGATACTCATCCGAAAGAAGTGCACATGCTGCACATGACTTCACAAAGAAGTGCAAATGCTACATATGACTGTGATTCCTCTTCCCTTGGTTCACTATTTTCGAAGGGAACGACATGCATGAACATGTTTCATGGAAATGTCGTAAAACAAGGGTGATTTCCTCCTGAACACAAAGATTTACAATACAGAAACTTCTGGAAGCGCACTTGCAACATTTAACTCTGAGTCCTTCGCACTTGGTTCTCTTTTTTGTGAAATCATGGCCTGTGTGAACATGTGCCATTCAAATGTCAGAAAACAAGTATGATTTTCGCCTGAACACAAAAGTTACAGTTTAGGAACTTCTCTAGGATACTTATCCCTAAGAAGTGAAATGCCAACATTTGACTCTGAATGCTCCGCACTTGGTTCACTCTTTTGGAAAATCATGGCCTGGGTGTACATGTTGTATGCGAATGTCGCAAAACGAGTATGATCTTCTCCTGAACACACAGCGTAACACTACAGAATGTTCTGTAGGATACTTATCCCTGAGAAGAGCACCTCCAACATTTGACTCTCAGTCCTCCTCACTTGGTTCACTATTTTGGAAAATCAAGGCCTGCGTGAGCATATTCCATGAAAACTTCACAAAACCAGTATGAATTTCTCCTGAACATAAAAAGTTACAACGTATGAACATCTAGAGGTTTCTTATCACTGAGAAGAGGAAGTGAAACGTGTGAATTTGACGCATTCTCACTTGGTCACTATTTTCAAGCTCATTACAAGCCTGAACATAGTTGGTAGGATCCGCACAAAACAAATGTTGTTTTCTCCAGAATACAAAGTTTTATAGTCTAGAAACCAGTGTAGGATACTTATCCGAAAGAAGTGCACATGCTGCACATGACTTCCCAAAGAAGTGCACATGCTACATATGACTGTGAGTCCTCTTCAGTTGGTTCACTATTTTCGAAGGGAACGACATGCATGAACATGTTTCATGGAAACGTCGTAAAACAAGTGTGATTTCCTCCTGAACACAAAGATTTACAATACAGAAACTTCTGGAAGCGCACTTGCAACATTTAACTCTGAGTCCTCCGCACGTGGTTATCTATTTTGTGAAATCATGGCCTGTGTGAACATGTGCCATTCAAATGTCAGAGAGCAAGTATGATTTTTGCCTGAACACAAAAGTTACAGTATAGGAACTTCTCTAGGATACTTACCCCTAAGAATTGAAATGACAACATTTGACTCCGAATCCTCCGCACTTGGTCCACACTTTTGGAAAATCAGGGCATGCGTGAACATGTTATATACAAATGTCGCAAAACGAGTATGATCTTCACCTGAACACAAAGCGTAACACTACAGAATCTTCTGTAGGATACTTATGCTTGAGAAGTGCACCTCCAACATTTGACTCTCAGTCCTCCTCCCTTGGTTCACTATTTTGGAAAATCAAGGCCTGCGTGAACATGATATATGCGAATGTCGCAAAACGAGTATGATCTTCTCCTGAACACAAAGCGTAACACTACAGAATCGTCTGTAGGATGCTTAATGGTAAGAAGTGCACCGCCAACATTTGACTCTTAGTCATCCTCCCTTGGTTCACTATTTTGGAAAATCAAGGCCTGCGTGAACATATTCCATGAAAACGTCACAAAACCAATGAGAATTTCTCCTGTACATAAAAAGTTTCAACATATGAACATCTACAGAATTCTTATCACTAAGCAGAGAAAGTGAAACATGTGAATTTGATGCGTCCTCACTTGGTCACTATTTTCAATCTCATTACAAGTCTGAACATAGTTGGTAGAATCACCACAAAAAAAATGTTGTTTTGTCCAGAATACAAAGTTTTACAGTCTAGAAACCTGTGTAGGGTACTTATCCGAAAGAAGTGCACGTGCTGCACATGACTTCCCAAAGACGTGCACATACTACATATGACTGTGAGACCTCTTCACTTGGTTCAATATTTCCGAAGGGAAACATGCATGAACATGTTTCATTGAAACTTCTTAATACAAGTGTGATTTCCTCCTGTACACAAAGAGTTACACTATACAAACTTCTGTACAATACTTCCCCTAAAGAAGCACACTTGCAACATTTAACTCTGAGTCCTCCGCACTTGGTTCTCTATTTTGTGAAATCATGGTCTGTGTGAACTTGTGCCATTCAAGTGTCAGAAAACATGTATGATTTTCGCCTGAACACAAAAGTTACAGTTTAGGAACTTCTCTAGGATACTTATCCCTAAGAAGAGAAATGAAAATATTTGACTCTGAATGCTCCGCACTTGGTTCACTCTTTTGGAAAATCATGGCCTGCGTGCACATATTATATGCAAATGTCGCAAAAAAGTATGATCTTCTCCTGAACACAAATCGCAACACTACAGAATCTTCTGTAGGATACTTATCCCTGAGAAGTGGACCTCCAACATTTGACTCTCAGTCCTACTCACTTGGTTCAGTCTTTTGGAAAATCAAGGCCTGCCTGAACATATTCCATGAAACCTTCCCAAAACCAGTGTGCATTTCTCTGGAACATAAAAAGTTACAACGTACGAACATCTACAGGATTCTTATCACTGAGAAGAGAAAGTGAAACATGTGAATTTGTCGTGTCCTCTCTTGGTCACTTTTTTCAAGCTCATTACAAGCCTGAAAATAGTTGGTAGAATCAGCACAAAACAAAGATTGTTTTCTCCAGAATACAAAGTGTTACCGTCTAGAAACCTGTGTAGAATACTTATCTGAAAGAAGTGCACATACTGCACATGACTTCCCAAAGAAGTGCACATGCTACATATGATTGTGAGTCCTCTTCACTTGGTTCACTGTTTTCGAAGGGAAGGACATGCATGAACACGTTACATGGAAACGTCCTAAAACAAGTGTGGTTTCCTCCTGAACACAAAGAGTTACATTATAGAAATTTCTGTATGATTCTTCTCCTAAAGAAGAGCACTTGCAGCATTTAACTCTTAGTCCACCGCACTTGGTTCACTCTTATGGAAAATCATGGCTTGCGTGAACATGTTATGTGCGAATGTCGCAAAACGAGGATGATCTTCTCCTGAACGCAAAGCGTAACACTACAGAATCTTCTGTAGGATTCTTATCCCTGAGAAGTGCACCTCCAAAATTTGTCTCTCAGTCCTCCTCACTTGGTTCACTCTTTTGGAAAATCAAGGCCTGCGTGAACATATTCCATGAAAACGTCACAAAACCAGTGTGCATTTCTCCCGAACATAAAAAGATATCACGTATGAACATCCACAGGATTCTTATCACTGAGAAGAGAAAGTGAAATATGTGAATTTGACGAGTCCTCACTTGGTCACTATTTTCAAGCCCATTACAAGCCTGAACATAGTTGGTAGAATCAGCACAAAACAAATGTTGTTTTCTCCAGAATACAAAGTGTTACAGTCTAGAAACCTGTGCAGGATACTTTTAAGAAAGAAGTGCACATGCTGTCCATGTCTTCCCAAAGAAGTGCACATGCTACATATGACTGTGAGTCCTCTGCTCTTGGTTCATTCTTTTCGAAGGGAACGACATCCATGAACATGTTTCATGGAAATGTCGTAAAACATGTGTGATTTCCTCCTGAACACAAGGAGTTACAATATAGAAACTTCTGTACGATACTTCTCCTAAAGAAGCACACTTGCAACCTTTAACTCTGAGTCCTCCGCACTTGGTTCTCTATTTTGTGAAATCATGGCCTGTGTGAACATGAGCCATTCCAATGTCAGAAAACAAGTATGATTTTCGCCTGAACACAAAAGTCACAGTTTAGGAACTCCCTAGGATACTTATCCCTAAGAAGTGAAATGCCAACATTTGACTCTGAATCCTTCGCACTTGGTTCACTCCTTTGGAAAATCATGGCCTGCGTGAACATGTTATGTGCGAATGTCGCAAAACGAGGATGATCTTCTCCTGAACACAAAGCGTAATACTACAGAATCTTCTGTAGGATACTTATCCCTGAGAAGTGTACCTCCATCATTTGTCTCTCAGAACTCCTCACTTGGTTCACTCTTTTGGAAATTCAAGGCCTGCGTGGACATATTCCATGAAAACGTCACAAAACCAGTGTGAATTTCTCCGGAACATATAAAGTTACAATGTATGAACATCTACAGGATTCTTATCACTGAGAAGAGAAAGTGAAACATGTGAATTTGCCGCGTCCTCTCTTTGTCACTATTTTCAAGTTCATTACAAGCCTGAACATAGTTGGTAGAATCAGCACAAAACAAATGTTTTGTTCTCCAGAACACAAAGTGTTACAGTCTAGAAACCTGTGTAGGATACTTATCCAAAAGAAGTGCACATACTGCACATGACTTCCCAAAGAAGTGCACATGCTACATATGACTGTGAGTCCTCTTCACTTGGTTCACTATTTTCGAAGGGAACGACATGCATAAAAAGATTTCATGGAAACGTCGTAAAACAAGTGTGATTTCCTCCTGAACACAAAGAGTTACAATACAGTAACTTCTGTACGATACTTCTCCTAAAGAAGCACACTTGCAGCATTTAACTCTGAGTCCTCCGCACGTGGTTCTCTATTTGGTGAAATCATGGCGTGTGTGAACATGTGCCATTCCAATGTCAGAAAACAAGTATGATTTTCGCCTGAACACCAAAGTTACAGTTTAGGAACTTCTCTAGTATACTTATCCCTAAGAAGTGAAATGCCAACATTTGACTCTGAATCCTCCGCACTTGGTTCACACTTTTGGAAAATCATGGCCTGCGTGAACATGTTATGTGCGAATGTCACAAAACGAGGATGATCTTCTCCTGAACACAAAGCGTAACACTACAGAATCTTCTGTAGGATAGTTATCCCTGAGAAGTGCACCTCCAACATTTGACTCTCAGTCCCCCTCACTTGGATCACTCTTTTGGAAAATCAAGGCATGCGTGAACATATTCCATGAAAACGTCAAAAAACCAGTGTGCTTTTCTCCAGAACTTATAAAGTTACAACGTATGAACATCTACAGGATTCTTATCACTGAGAAGAGAAAGTGAAACATGTGAATTTGCCGCGTCCTCTCTTGGTCAATTTTTTCAAGCTCATTACAAGCCTGAACATATTTGGTAGAATCAGCACAAAACAAAGGTTGTTTTCTCCAGAATACAAAGTTTTACCATCCAGAAACCTGTGTAGGATACTTATCTGAAAGAAGTGCACATACTGCACATGACTATCCAAAGAAGTGCACATGCTACATATGATTTTGAGTCCTCTTCACATAGTTCACTGTTTTCCAAGGGAACGACATGCCTGAACTCGTTTCATGGAAACGTCCTAAAACAAGTGTGGTGTCCTACTGAACACAAAGAGTTACAATATAGAAACTTCTGTACGATGCTTCTCCTAAAGAAGAGCACTTGCAGCATTTAACTCTGAGTCCTCCGCACCTGGTTCTCTATTTTGTGAAATCATGGCCTGTGTGAACATGTGCTATTCAAATGTCAGAAAACAAGTATGATTTTCACCTGAACACAAAAGTTACAGTTTAGGAACTTCTCTAGGATACTTATCCCTAAGAAGTGAAATGCCAACATTTGACTCTGAATCCTCCGCACTTGGTTCACACTTTTGGAAAATCATGGCCTGCGTGAACATGTTATGTGCGAATGTCACAAAACGAGGATGATCTTCTCCTGAACACAAAGCGTAACACTACAGAATCTTCTGTAGGATACTTATCCCTGAGAAGTGCACCTCCAACATTTGTCTCTCAGTTCTCCTCACTTGGTTCATTCTTTTGGAAAATCAAGGCCTGCGTGAACATATTCCATGAATACGTCAAAAAACCAGTGTGAATTTCTCCGGAACATAAAAAGGTACAACGTATTGACATCTACAGTATTCTTATCACTGAGAAGAGAAAGTGAAACATGTGAATTTGCCGCGTCCTCTCTTGGTCACTTTTTTCAAGCTCATTACAAGCCTGAACATATTTGGTAGAATCAGCACAAAAAAAAAATGTTTTTTTTCTCCAGAATACAAAGTGTTACAATCTAGAAACCTGTGTAGGATACTTATCTGAAAGAAGTGCACATACTGCACATGACTTCCGAAAGAAGTGCACATGCTACATATGACTGTGAGTCCTCTTCACTTGGTTCACTGTTTTCGAAGGGTTGACATGCATGAACACCTTTCATGGATACGTCCTAAAACAAGTGTGATTTCCTCATGAACACAAAGAGTTACAATATAGAAACTTCTATACGATACTTCTCCTAAAGAAGCGCACTTGCAGCATTTAACTCTGAGTCCTCTGCACTTGGTTCTCTATTTTGTGAAATCATGTCGTGTGTGAACATGTGCCATTCCAATGTCAGAAAACAAGCATGATTTTGCCTGAACACAAAAGTTACAGTTTAGGAACTTCTCTAGGATACTTATGTCTAAGAAGTGAAATGCCAACATTTGACTCTGAATCCTCCGCACATGGTTTACTCTTTTGGAAAACCATGGCCTGCGTCAGCATGTTATGTGCGAATGTTGCAAAACGAGGATGATCTTCTCCTGAACACAAAGCGTAACACTACAGAATCTTCTGTAGAATACTTATCCCTGAGAAGTGCACCTCCAACATTTGACTCTCAGTCCTCCTCACTTGGTTCACTCTTTTGGAAAATCAAGGTCTGCGTGAACATATTCCTGCAAAACGTAACAAACCAGTGTGCATTTCTCCGAAACATAAAAAGTTACAACGTATGAACATCTACAGGATTCTTATCTCTGAGAAGAGAAAGTGAAACATGTGAATTTCAGGCGTCCTCACTTGGTCACTATTTTCAAGCTCATTACAAGCCTGAACATAGTTGTTAGAATCAGCACAAAACAAATGTTGTATTCTCCAGAATACAAAATGTTACAGTATAGAAATCTGTGTAGGATACTTATCCGACAGAAGTGCACATGCTGCACATGTGCAGCAAAAGAAGTGCACATGCTACATATGACTGTGAATACTCTTCACTTGGTTCAATGTTTTCGAAGGGAACGACATGCATGAACATGTTTCATGCAAACGTCGTAAAACAACTGTGATTTCCTCCTGAACACAAAGAGTTACAATACAGTAACTGCTGTACGATACTTCTAAAGAAGTGCACTTGCAATATTTAACTCTGAGTCCTCCGCACTTGGTTCTCTATTTTGTGAAATCATGGTCTGTGTGAACATATGCCATTCCAGTGTCAGAAAACAAGTATGATTTTCGCCTGAACACAAAAGTTACAGTTTAGGAACTTCTCTAGGATACTTATCCCTAAGAAGTGAAATGGCAACATTTGACTCTGTATCCTCCACACTTTGTTCACTCTTTTGGAAACTCATGGCGGGCATGAACATGTTATGTGCGAATGTCGCAAAACGAGGATGATCTTCTCCTGAACACAAAGCTTAACACCTCAGAATCTTCTGTAGGATACTTATCCCTGAGAAGTGCACCTCTAACATTTGACTCTCAGTCCTCCTCACTTGGTTCACTATTTTGGAAAATCAAGGCCTGCGTGAACATATTCCATGAAAACATCACAAAACCAATGTGCATTTTTCCGGAACATAAAAAGGTACAACGTATTGACATCTACAGTATTCTTGTCACTGAGAAGAGAAAGTGAAACATGGGAATTTGTCGCGTCCTCACTTGGTCACTATTTTCAAGCTCATTACAAGCCTGAACATAGTTCGTAGAATCAGCACAAAACAAATGTTGTTTTCTCCAGAATACAAAGTTTTATAGTCTAGAAACCTGTGTAGGATAATTATTCGAAAGAAGTGCACATACTGCACATGACTTCCCAAAGAAGTGCACATGCTACATATGACTGTGAGTCCTCTTCACTTGGTTCACTATTTTTGAAGGGAACAACATGCATGAACATGTTTCATGGAAACGTCATACAATAAGTGTGATTTCCTCCGGAACACAAAGAGTTATAATTTAGAAACTTCTGTGCGATACTTCTGCTAAAGAATCACACTTGCAGCATTTAACTCTGAGTCCTCCACACTTGGTTCTCTATTTTGTGAAATCATGGTCTGTGTGAACATGTTCCATTCCAATTTCAGAAAACAAGTATGATTTTCGCCTGCACACAAAAGTTAAGGTTTAGGAACTTCTCTAGGATACTTATGCCTAAGAGGTGAAATGCCAACATTTGACTCTGAATCCTCCACACTTGGTTCACTCTTTTGGAAAATCAAGGCCTGCGTGAACATGTTATGTGCAAATGTCGCAAAACGAAGATGTAGCGTAACACTACAGAATCTTCTGTAGAATACTTATCCCTGAGAAGTGCACCTCCAACATTTGACTCTCAGTCCTCCTCACTTGGTTCACTATTTTGGAAAAATCAAGGCCTGCATGAACATATTCCATGAAACCCTCACAAAACCAGTGTGAATTTCTCCTGAACATAAAAAGTTACAACGTATGAACACCTACAGGAATCTTATCACTGAGAAGAGAAAGCGAAACATGTGAATTTGAGGAATCCTCACTTGGTCACTATTTTCAAGCTCATTACAAGCCTGAACATAGTTGGTAGAATCAGCACAAAACAAATGTTGTTTTCTCCAGAATACAAAGTTTTGCAGTCTAGAAACCTGTGTAGGATACTTATCCGAAAGAAGTGCACATGCTGCACATGACTTCCCAAAGAAGTGCACATGCTACATATAACTGTGAGTCCTCTTCACTTGCTTCACTATTTTCAACGGGCACGACATGTATAAACATGTTTCTTGGAAATGTCGTAAAACAAGTGTGATTTCCTCCTGAACACAAAGAGTTACAATACAGAAACTTCTGTACGATACTTCTCCTAAATAAGCGCACTTGCAACATTTAACTCTGAGTCCTCTGCACTTGGTTCTGTATTTTGTGAAATCATGGCCTGTGTGAACATGTGCCATTCAAATGTCATAAAAACAAGTATGATTTTCGCCTGAACAAAAAGTTACAGTTTAGGAACTACTCTAGGGTACTTATCCCTAAGAAGTGAAATGCCAACATTTGACTCTGAATGCTCCGCACTTGGTTAACTCTTTTGGAAAATCATGGCCTGGGTGTACATGTTATATGCGAATGTCGCAAAAAGAGTATGATCTTCTCCTTAACACACAGCGTAACACTACAGAATCTTCTGTAGGATACTTATCCCTGAGAAGTGCAACTCCAACATTTGACTGTCAGTCCTCCTCACTTGGTTCACTATTTTGGAAAATCAAGGCCTGCGTGAGCATATTCCATGAAAACCTCACAAACCCAGTGTGAATTTCTCCTGAACATAAAAAGTTACAACATATGAACATCTAGAGGATTCTTATCACTGAGAAGAGGAAGTGAAACATGTGAATTTGACGCGTCCTCACTTGGTCACTATTTTCAAGCTCATTACAAGCCTGAACATAGTTGGTAGGATTTGCACAAAACAAATGTTGTTTTCTCCAGAATACAAAGTTTTATAGTCTAGAAGCCAGTGTAGGATACTTATGGGAAGAAGTGCACATGCTGCACATGACTTCCCAAAGAAGTGCACATGCTACATATGACTGTGAGTCCTCTTCACTTGGTTCACTATTTCTGAAGGGAACGACAGGCATGAACATGTTTCAGGGAAACGTCGTAAAAAAAGTGTGATTTCCTCCTCAAGACAAAGAGTTA
Organism: Typhlomys cinereus; assembly: GCA_023101885.1. Classification (NCBI taxonomy): domain Eukaryota; kingdom Metazoa; phylum Chordata; class Mammalia; order Rodentia; family Platacanthomyidae; genus Typhlomys; species Typhlomys cinereus. The sequence continues at coordinate 305,160 of JALPQD010000378.1, read as the reverse complement.
AAATATAGAAACTTCTGTACAATACTTCTCCTAAAGGAGTGCACTTGCAACATTTAACTCTGAGTCCTCCGCACTTGGTTCTCTATTTTGTGAAACCATGGCTTGTGTGAACATGTGCCATTCAAATGTCAGAAAACAAGTATGATTTTCGCCTGAACACAAAAGTTACAGTTTAGGAACTTCTCCAGGATACTTATGCCTAAGAAGTGAATTGCCAACATTTGACTCTGAATGCTCCAAACTTGGTTCACTCCTTTGGAAAATCATGGCCTGCCTGAACATGTTATATGCGAATGTCGCAAAACGAGTATGATCTTCTCCTGAACACAAAGTGTAACACTACAGAATCTTCTGTAGGATACTTATGCCTGAGAAGTGCACCTCCAACCTTTGACTCTCAGTCCACCTCACTTGGTTCACTATTTTGGAAAATCAAGGCCTGTGGGATCATATTCCATGAAAACGTCACAAAACCAGTGTGAATTTCTCCTGAAGATAAAAAGTTACAACGTATGAAAATCTACAGGATTCTTATCACTGAGAAGAGAATGTGAAACATGTGAATTTTAGGTGTCCTCACTTGTTCACTATTTTCAAGCTCATTACCAGCCTGAACATAGTTGGTTGAATCATCACAATACAAATGTTGTTTTCTCCAGAATACAAAGTTTTCCATTCTAGAAACCTGTGTAGGATACTTATCCGAAAGAAGTGCACATGCTGCACAAGACTTCCCAAAGAAGTGCACACGCTACATATGACTATTAGTCCTCTTCACTTGGTTCACTATTTTCGTAGGGAACGACATGCATGAACATGTTTCATGGAAACGTCGTAAAACCAGACAAGTGTGATTTCCTCCTGAACACAAAGAGTTACAATATAGAAACTTCTGTACGATACTTCTCCTAAACAAGTGCACTTGCAAGATTTAACTCTCAGTCCTCCGCACTTGGTTCTCTAGTTTGTGAAATCATGGACTGTGGGAACATGTGCCATTCAAATGTCAGAAAACAAGTATGATTTTCGCCTGAACACAAAAGTTACAGTTTAGGAACATCTCTAGGATACTTATCCCTAAGAAGTGAAATGCCAACATTTGACTCTGAATGCTCCGCACTTGGTTCACCCTTTTGGGAAATCATGGCCTGCGTGAACATGTTATATGCGAATGTCGCAAAACGAGTATGATCGTCTCCTGAACACGAAGCGTAACACTACAGAACCTTTTTTTTAAATTTGTTTTATTATTATTATTTATTCAACTGTGTGCATATGCATGTGTATGTGCGCGCGCGCCGCTGTTTGTGTGTGTGTCTGTGTATGTGCAGAACCACGGACGAATTCGTGAACCACCATGGACACCTCCTACTCCTTCTGCCCCGGAATTCACCGGCTCCGCCCTACCAGGACCAGAAGCACAGGCCGCCCCCGCTTCCGCCTGGCGTCTATACGTGGGATCTGGGATCCGAACTCAGGACTTTCTGCCTGCAAGGCGGAGGCTTAAACCCTGAGCCACCTCTCCAGCCCTACAGAATCTTCTGTAGGATACTTATCCCTGAGAAGTGCACCTCCAACATTTGACTCTCAGTTCTCCTCACTTGGTTCACTATTTTGGAAAATCAAGGCCTGCATGAACATATTCCTTGAAAACGTCAGAAAACCCGTGTGAATATCTCCTGAACATAAAAAGTTACAAAGTATGAACATCTACAGGATTCTTCTCACTGAGCAGATAAAGTGAAACATGTGAATTTGACGCGTCCTCACTTGGTCGCTATTTTCAAGCTCATTACAAGCCTGAACATAGTTGGTAGAATCAGCACAAAACAAATGATGTTTTCTCCAGAATACAAACTTTTACACTCTAGAAACCTGTGTAGGATACTTATCTGAAAGAAGTGCACATGCTGCACATGACTTCCCAAACAGGTGCACATGTTACCTATGACTGTGAGTCCTCTTCACTTGCTTCACTATTTTCGAAGGGAACGACATGCATGAGCATGTTTCATGGAAACGTCTTAAAACAAGTGTGATTTCCTCCTGAACGCAAAGAGTTACAATACAGAAACTTCTGTACGATACTTCTCCTAAAGAAGCGCACTTGCAACATTTAACTCTGAGTCCTATGCTCTTGGTTCTGTATTTTGTGAAATCATGGCCTGTGTGAACATGTACATTCAAATGTCAGAAAACAAGTATGATTTTCGCCTGAACAGAAAAGTTACAGTTTAGGAACTTCTCTAGGGTACATATCCCTAAGAAGTGAAATGCCAACATTTGACTTTGAATGCTCCACACTTGGTTCACACTTTTGGAAAATCATGGCCTGCGTGAACATGTTATATGCGAATGTCGCAAAACGAGTATGATCGTCTCCTGAACACAAAGCGTAACACTACAGAACCTTTTTTTTTAATTTTTTTTATTATTATTATTTATTCAACTGTGTGCATATGCATGTGTATGTGCGCGCACGCCGCTGTTTGTGTGTGTGTCTGTGTATGTGCAGAACCACGGACGAATTCGTGATCCACCATGGACACCTCCTACTCCTTCTGCCCCGGAATTCACCGGCTCCGCCCTACCAGGACCAGAAGCACAGGCCGCCCCCGCTTCCGCCTGGCGTCTATACGTGGGATCTGGGATCCGAACTCAGGACTTTCTGCCTGCAAGGCGGAGGCATAAACCCTGAGCCACCTCTCCAGCCCTACAGAATCTTCTGTAGGATACTTATCCCTGAGAAGTGCACCTCCAACATTTGACTCTCAGTCCTCACTTGGTTCACTATTTTGGAAAATCAAGGCCTGCATGAACATATTCCTTGAAAACGTCACAAAACCCGTGTGAATATCTCCTGAACATAAAAAGTTACAAAGTATGAACATCTACAGGATTCTTCTCACTGAGCAGATAAAGTGAAACATGTGAATTTGACGCGTCCTCACTTGGTCGCTATTTTCAAGCTCATTACAAGCCTGAACATAGTTGGTAGAATCAGCACAAAACAAATGATGTTTTCTCCAGAATACAAACTTTTACACTCTAGAACCCTGTGTAGGATACTTATCTGAAAGAAGTGCACATGCTGCACATGACTTCCCAAACAGGTGCACATGTTACCTATGACTGTGAGTCCTCTTCACTTGCTTCACTATTTTCGAGGGGAACGACATGCATGAACATGTTTCATGGAAACGTCGTAAAACAAGTGTGATTTCCTCCTGAACGCAAAGAGTTACAATACAGAAACTTCTATAAGATACTTCTCCTAAAGAAGCGCACTTGCAACATTTAACTCTGAGTCCTCTGCTCTTGGTTCTGTATTTTGTGAAATCATGGCCTGTGTGAACATGTACATTCAAATGTCAGAAAACAAGTATGATTTTCGCCTGAACAGAAAAGTTACAGTTTAGGAACTTCTCTAGGGTACTTATCCCTAAGAAGTGAAATGCCAACATTTGACTTTGAATGCTCCACACTTGGTTCACACTTTTGGAAAATCATGGCCTGGGTGAACATGTTATATGCGAATGTCGCAAAACGAGTATGATCGTCTCCTGAACACAAAGCGCAACACTACAGAATCTTCTGTAGGATACTTATCCCTGAGAAGTGCACCTCCAACATTTGACTCTCAGTCCTCCTCACTTGGTTCACTATTTTGGAAAATCAAGGCCTGCATGAACATATTCCATGAAAACCTCAGAAAACCAGTGTGAATTTCTCCTTAACATAAAAAGTTACAACACATGAACATCTAGAGGATTATTATCACTGAGAAGAGAAAGTGAAACATGTGAATTTGACGCGTCCTCACTTGGTCACTATTTACAAGCTCATTACAATCCTGAACATAGTTGGTAGAATCAGCACAAAACAAATGATGTTTTCTCCAGAATAGATATATTTACACTCTAGAAACCTGTGTAGGATACTTATATAAAAGAAGTGAACATGCTGCACGTGAGTTCCCAAAGAAGTGCACATCCTACATATGACTTTGAGTCCTCTTCACTTGGTTCACTATTTTCGAAGGTAACGAAATGCATGAACATGTTTCATGGAAACGTCATAAAACAAGTGTGATTTCCTCCTGAACACAAAGAGTTACAATATAGAAATTTCGGAATGATACTCCTCCTAATGAAGCGCACTTGCAATATTTAACTCTGAGACTTCCGCACGTGCTTCTCTATTTTGTGAAATCATGGCCTGTGTGAACATGTGCCATTCAAATGTCAGAAAGCAAGTACGATTTTCGCCTGAACACAATAGTTACAGTTTAGGAACTTCTCTAAATACTTATCCATAAGAAGTGAAATGCCAACATTTGACTCTCAATGCTCCGCACTTGGTTCACTCTTTTGGAAAATCATGGCCTGGGTGTACATGTTATATGCGAATGTCGCAAAAAGAGTATGATCTTCTCCTGAACACACAGCGTAACATTACAGAATCTTCTGTAGGATACTTATCCCTGAGAAGTGCACCTCCAACATTTGACTCTCAGTCCTCCTCACTTGGTTCACTATTTTGGAAAATCAAGGCTTGCGTGAGCATATTCCATGAAAACCTCACAAACCCAGTGTGAATTTCTCCTGAACATAAAAAGTTACAACTTATGAACATCTAGAGGATTCTTATCACTGAGAAGAGGAAGTGAAACATGTGAATTTGACGCGTCCTCACTTGGTCACTATTTTCAAGCTCATTACAAGTCTGAACATAGTTGGTAGGATCCGCACAAAACAAATGTTTTTTTCTCCAGAATACAAAGTTTTATAGTCTAGAAACCAATGTAGGATACTTATCCGAAAGAAGTGCACATGCTGCACATGACTTCCCAAAGAAGTGCACATGCTACATATGACTGTGAGTCCTCTTCACTTGCTTCACTATTTTCGAAGGGAACGACATGCATGAACATGTTTCATGGAAACGTCATAAAACAAGTGTGATTTCCTCCTGAACACAAAGAGTTACAATATAGAAACTTCTGGACGATACTTCTCCTAAAGAAGCGCAATTGCAACATTTAACTCTGAGTCCTCCGCACGTGGTCCTCTATTTTGTGAAATCATGGCCTGTGTGAACATGTGCCATTCAAATGTCAGAAAACAAGTATGATTTTCGCCTGAACACAACACTTACAGTTAAGGAACTTCTCTAGGATACCTATCCCTAAGAAGTGAAATGCCAACATTTGACTCTGAATGCTCCGCACTTGGTTCACTCTTTTGGAAAAGAATGGCCTGCGTGAACATGTTATATGCGAATGTCGCAAAACGAGTATGATCTTCTCCTGAACACTAAGTGTAACACTACAGAATCTTCTGTAGGATACTTATCCCTGAGAAGCGCACCTCCAACATTTGACACTCAGTCCTCCTCACTTGGTTCACTCTTTTGGAAAATCAAGGCCTGCGTGAACATATTCCATGAAAACGTCACAAAACCAATGTGAACCTCTCCTGAACATAAAAAGTTACAACGTATGAACATCTACGGGATTCTTATCACTGAGAAGAGAAAGTGAAACATGTGAATTTGACACATCCTCACTTGGTCACTATTTTCAAGCTCATTACAAGCCTGAACATAGTTGGTAGAATCACCACAAAACAAAGTTGTTTTCTCCAGAATACAAAGTTTTACAGTCCAGAAACCTGTGTAGCATACTTATCCGAAAGAAGTGCACATGCTGCACATGACTTCCCAAAGAAGTGCACATATGCTACATATTACTGTGAGTCCTATTCACTGGGTTCACTAGTTTCGAAGGGAACGATATGCATGAACATGTTTCATGGAAACGTCGTAAAACAAGTGTGATTTCCTCCTGAACACAAAGAGTTACAAAACAGAAACTTCTGTACGATACTTCTCCTAAAGAAGCGTAATTGCAACATTTAACTCTGAGTCCTCCGCACGTGGTCCTCTATTTTGTGAAATCATGGCCTGTGTGAACATGTGCCATTCAAATGTCAGAGAGCAAGTATGATTTTTGCCTGAACACAAAAGTGACAGTATAGGAACTTCTCTAGGATACTTATCCCTAAGAATTGAAATGACAAGTTTTGACTCCGAATCCTCCGCACTTGGTTCACTCATTTGGAAAATCATGGCCTGCGTGAACATGTTATATGCGAATGTCGCAAAACGAGTATGATCTTCACCTGAATACAAAGCGTAACACTACAGAATCTTCTGTAGGATACTTATCCCTGAGAAGTGCACCTCCAACATTTGACTCTCCGTCCTCCTCACGTGGTTCACTATTTTGGAAAAACAAGACCTGCGTGAACATATTCCATGAAAACGTCACAAAACCAGTGTAAATTTCTCCTGAACATAAAAAGTTACAACGTATGAACATTTACAGGATTAATATGTGAATTTGACGTGTCCTCAATTGGTCACTATTTTCAAGCTCAATAAAAGCTTGAACATATTTGGTAGAATCAGTACAAAACAAATGTTGTTTTCTCCAGAATACAAAGTTTTACAGTCCAGAAATCTGTGTAGGATACTTATCCGAAAGAAGTGCACATGCTGCGCATGACTTCCCAAAGAAGTGCACATGCTACATATGACTGTGAGTCCTCTTGACTTGGTTCACTATTTTCGAAGGGAAGGACATGCATGAACATGTTTCATGGAAACGTCGTAAAACAAGTGTGATTTCCTCCTGAACACAAAGAGTTACAATATAGAAACTTCTGGACGATAACTCTCCTAAAGAAGCGCAATTGCAACATTTAACTCTGAGTCCTCCGCACGTGGTCCTCTATTTTGTGAAATCATGGCCTGTGTGAACATGTGCCATTCAAATGTCAGAAAACAAGTATGATTTTCGCCTGAACACAAACTTGCAGTTTAGGAACTTCTCTAGGATACTTATCCCCAAGAAGTGAAATGCCAACATTTGACTCTGAATGCTCAGCACTTGGTTAACTCTTTTGGAAAATCATGGCCTGGGTGTTCATGTTATATGCGAATGTCGCAAAACTAGTATGATCTTCTCCTGAACACACAGCGTAACACTACAGAATCTTCTGTAGGATACTTATCCCTGAGAAGTGCACCTCCAACATTTGACTCTCAGTCCTCCTCACTTGGTTCACTATTTTGGAAAATCAAGGCCTGTGTGAACATATTCCATGAAAACGTCACAAAACCAGTGTGAATTTCTCCTGAACATAAAAAGTTACAACATATGAACATCTAGAGGATTCTTATCACTGAGAAGAGGAAGTGAAACATGTGAATTTGACACGTCCTCACTTGGTCACTATTTTCAAGCTCATTACAAGCCTGAACATAGTTGGTAGGATCCGCACAAAACAAATGTTGTTTTCTCCAGAATACAAAGTTTTATAGTCGAGAAACCAGTGTACGATACTTATCCGAAAGAAGTGCACATGCTGCACATGACTTCCCAAACAAGTGCACATGCCACATATGACTGTGAGTCTTCTTCACTTGGTTTACTATTTTCGAAGGGAACGACATGCATGAACATGTTTCATGGAAACGTCGTAAAACAAGTGTGATTTCCTCCTGAACACAAAGATTTACAATACAGAAATTTCTGGAAGCGCACTTGCAAAATTTAACTCTGAGTCCTCCGCACTTGGTTCTCTATTTTGTGAAATCATGGCCTGTGTGAGCATGTGCCATTCAAATGTCAGAAAACAAGTATGATTTTCGCCTGAACAGAAAGGTTACAGTTTAGGAACTTTTCTAGGATACTTATCCCTAAGAAGTGAAATGCCAACATTTGACTCTCAATGCTCCGCACTTGGTATACTCTTTTGGAAAATCATGGCCTGCGTGAACATGTTATAGGCGAATGTCGCAAAACGAGTATGATTTTCTCTTGAACACTAAAGCGTAACACTACAGAATCTTCTGTAGGATACTTATGCCTGAGAAGTGCACCTCCAACATTTGACTCTCAGTCCTCCACTTGGTTCACTATTTTGGAAAGTCAAGGCCTGCGTGAACATATTCCATGAAAACGTCACAAAACCAGTGTGAATTTCTCCTGAACATAAAAAGTTACAAGGTATGAACATCTACAGGATTCTTATCACTGAGAAGAGGAAGTGAAACATGTGAATTTGACGCGTCCTCACTTGATCACTATTTTCAAGCTCATTACAAGCCTGAACATAGTTGGTAGAATCCGCACAAAACAAATGTTGTTTTCTCCAGAATACAAAGTTTTATAGTCTAGAAATCAGTGTAGGATACTTATCCGAAAGAAGTGCACATGCTGCACATGACTTCCCAAACAAGTGCACATGCCACATATGACTGTGAGTCCTCTTCACTTGGTTCACTATTTTCGAAGGGAACGACATGCATGAACATGTTTCATGGAAACGTCGTAAAACAAGTGTGATTTCCTCCTGAACACAAAGAGTTACAATACAGAAATTATCTAAGAAGCGCACTTGCAAAATTTAACTCTGAGTCCTCCGCACTTGGTTCTCTATTTTGTGAAATCATGGCCTGTGTGAGCATGTGCCATTCAAATGTCAGAAAACAAGTATGATTTTCGCCTGAATAGAAAGGTTACAGTTTAGGAACTTTTCTAGGATACTTATCCCTAAGAAGTGAAATGCCAACATTTGACTCTCAATGCTCCGCACTTGGTATACTCTTTTGGAAAATCATGGCCTGCGTGAACATGTTATAGGCGAATGTCGCAAAACGAGTATGATTTTCTCTTGTACATAAAGCGTAACACTACAGAATCTTCTGTAGGATATTTATGCCTGAGAAGTGCACCTCCAACATTTGACTCTCAGTCCTCCTCCTTGGTTCACTATTTTGGAAAATCAAGGCCTGCGTGAACATATTCCATGAAAACCTCACAAACCAGTGTGAATTCTCCTGAACATAAAAAGTTACAACGTATGAACATCTATAGGATTCTTATCACTGAGAAGAGAAGTGAAACATGTGAATTTGACGCGTCCTCACTTGGTCACTATTTTCAAGCTCATTACAAGCCTGAACATAGTTGGTAGGATCCGCACAAAACAAATGTTGTTTTCTCCAGAATACAAAGTTTTATAGTACTAGAAACCAGTGTAGGATACTTATCCGAAAGAAGTGCCACATGCTGCACATGACTTCCCAAAGAAGTGCACATGCTACATATGACTGTGAGTCCTCTTCACTTGGTTCACTATTTTCGAAGGGAACGACATGCATGAACATGTTTCATGGAAACGTCGTAAAACAAGTGTGATTTCCTCCTGAACACAAAGAGTTACAATACTAGAAACTTCTGTACGATACTTCTCCTAAAGAAGAGTACTTGCAACATTTAACTCTGAGTCCTCCTGCACTTGGCTTCTCTATTTTGTGAAATCATGGCCTGTGTGAACATGTGCCATTCAAATGTCAGAAAGCAAGTATGATTTTTCCTGAACACAAAAGTTACAGTATAGGAACTTCTCTAGGATACGTATCCCTAAGAAGTGAAATGACAACATTTGACTCTGAATCCTACGCACTTGGTTTACTCTTTTGGAAAATCATGACCTGCGTGAACATGTTATATGCGAATGTCGCAAAACGAGTATGATCTTCACCTGAACAATAAGCGTAACACTACAGAATCTTCTGTAGGATACTTATGCCTGAGAAGTGCACCTCCAACATTTGACTCTCAGTCCCTTCAACGTGGTTCACTATTTTGGAAAGTCAAGACCTGCATGAACATATTCCATGAAAACAGTCACAAACCAGTGTGAATATCTCCTGAACATAAAAAGTTACACTGTATGAACATCTATAGGATTCTTATCACTGAGAAAAGAAAGTGAAACATGTGAATTTGACGCATCCTCACTTGGTCACTATTTTCAAGCTCATTACAAGCCTGAACATAGTTGGTAGAATCAGCACAAAACAAATGTTGTTTTCTCCAGAATACAAAGTTTTACAGACTAGAAACCTGTGTAGGATACTCATCCGAAAGAAGTGCACATGCTGCACATGACTTCCCAAAGAAGTGCACATGCTACATATGACTGTGAGTCCTCTTGACTTGGTTCACTATTTTCGAAGGGAAGGACATGCATGAACATGTTTCATGGAAACATCGTAAAACAAGTGTGATTTCCTCCTGAACACAAAGAGTTACAATATAGAAACTTCTGTAAGATACTTCTCCTGAAGAAGTGCACTTGCAACATTTACTCTGAGTCCTCTGCACTTGGTTCTCTATTTTGTGAAATCATGGCCTGTGTGAACATATACCATTCAAATGTCAGAAAACAAGTATGATTTTCGCCTGAACACAAAAGTTACAGTTTAGGAACTTCTCTAGGACACTTATCCATAAGAACTGAAATGCCAACATTTGACTTTGAATTCTCCGCACTTGGTTTACTCTTTTGGAAAATCATGGCCTGCGTGAACATGTTATATGCGAATGTCGCACAACGAGTATTATCTTCTTCTGAACACAAAGTGTAACACTACAGAATCTTCTGTCGATACTTATCCCTGAGAAGTGCACCTCCAACATTTGACTCTCCGTCCTCCAACTTGGTTCACTATTTTGGAAAGTCAAGGCCTGCGTGAACATATTCCATGAAAACGTCACAAAACCAGTGTGAATTTCTCCTGAACATAAAAAGTTACAAATTATGAACATCTAGCAGGATTCTTATCCCTGAGAAGAGGAAGTGAAACATGTGAATTTGACACGTCCTCACTTGGTCACTATTTTCAAGCTCATTACAAGCCTGACCATAGTTGGTAGAATCAGCACAAAACAAATGTTGTTTTCTCCAGAATACAAAGTTTTACAGTCGAGAAACCTGTGTACGATACTTATCCGTAAGAAGTGCACATTCTGCACATGACTTCCCAAACAAGTGCACATGCCACATATGACTGTGAGTCTTCTTCACTTGGTTCACTATTTTCGAAGGGAACGACATGCATGAACATGTTTCATGGAAACGTCGTAAAACAAGTGTGATTTCCTCCTGAACACAAAGATTTACAATACAGAAATTTCTGGAAGCGCACTTGCAAAATTTAACTCTGAGTCCTCCGCACTTGGTTCTCTATTTTGTGAAATCATGGCCTGTGTGAACATGTGCCATTCAAATGTCAGAAAACAAGTATGATTTTCGCCTGAACAGAAAGGTTACAGTTTAGGAACTTCTCTAGGATACTTATCCCTAAGAAGTGAAATGCCAACATTTGACTCTCAATGCTCCGCACTTGGTATACTCTTTTGGAAAATCATGGCCTGCGTGAACATGTTATATGCGAATGTTGCAAAACGAGTATGATTTTCTCTTGTACATAAACCGTAACACTACAGAATCTTCTGTAGGATATTTATGCCTGAGAAGTGCACCTCCAACATTTGACTCTCAGTCCTCCTCCCTTGGTTCACTATTTTGGAAAATCAAGGCCTGCGTGAACATATTCCATGAAAACCTCACAAAACCAGTGTGAATTTCTCCTGAACATAAAAAGTTACAACGTATGAACATCTACAGGTTTCTTATCACTGAGAAGAGGAAGTGAAACATGTGAATTTGACGCGTCCTCACTTGGTCACTATTTTCAAGCTCATTACAAGCCTGAACATAGTTGGTAGGATCCGCACAAACAAATGTTGTTTTCTCCAGAATACAAAGTTTTATAGTCTAGAAACCAGTGTAGGATATTTATCCGAAAGAAGTCCACATGCTGCACATGACTTCCCAAAGAAGTGCACATGCTACATATGACTGTGAGTCCCCTTCACTTGGTTCACTATTTTCGAAGGGAACGACATGCATGAACATGTTTCATGGAAACGTCGTAAAACAAGTGGGATTTCCTCCTGAACACAAAGAGTTACAATACAGAAACTTCTGTACGATACTTCTCCTAAAGAAGAGTACTTGCAACATTTAACTCTGAGTCCTCCGCACTTGGCTGCCTATTTTGTGAAATCATGGCCTGTGTGAACATGTGCCATTCAAATGTCAGAGAGCAAGTATGATTTTTGCCTGAACACAAAAGTTACAGTATAGGAACTTCTCTAGGATACTTTTCCCTAAGAATTGAAATGACAACATTTGACTCTGAATCCTACGCACTTGGTTCACTCTTTTGGAAAATCATGACCTGCGTGAACATGTTATATGCGAATGTCGCAAAACGAGTATGATCTTCACCTGAACAATAAGCGTAACACTACAGAATCTTCTGTAGGATACTTATGCCTGGGAAGTGCACCTCCAACATTTGACTCTCAGTCCACTTCTCTTGGTTCACTATTTTGGAAAATCAAGACCTGCATGAACATATTCCATGAAAACATCACAAACCAGTGTGAATTACTCCTGAACATAAAAAGTTACACCGTATGAACATCTATAGGATTCTTATCACTGAGAAAAGAAAGTGAAACATGTGAATTTGACGCATCCTCACTTGGTCACTATTTTCAAGCTCATTACAAGCCTGAACATAGTTGGTAGAATCAGCACAAAACAAATGTTGTTTTCTCCAGAATACAAAGTTTTACAGACTAGAAACCTGTGTAGGATACTCATCCGAAAGAAGTGCACATGCTGCACATGACTTCCCAAAGAAGTGCACATGCTACATATGACTGTGAGTCCTCTTGACTTGGTTCACTATTTTCGAAGGGAAGGACATGCATGAACATGTTTCATGGAAACATCGTAAAACAAGTGTGATTTCCTCCTGAACACAAAGAGTTACAATATAGAAACTTCTGTAAGATACTTCTCCTGAAGAAGTGCACTTGCAACATTTTACTCTGAGTCCTCTGCACTTGGTTCTCTATTTTGTGAAATCATGGCCTGTGTGAACATGTGCCATTCAAATGTCAGAAAAAAAGTATGATTTTCCCCTGAACACAAAAGTTACAGTTTAAGGAACTTCTCTAGGATACGTATCCCTAAGAAGTGAAATGCCAACATTTGACTATGAATGCTCCGCACTTGGTTTACTCTTTTGGAAAATCATGGCCTGCTTGAACATGTTATGTGTGAATGTCGCAAAACGAGTATGATCTTCTCCTGAACACAAAGTGCAACACTACAGAATCTTCTGTAGGATACTTATCCCTGAGAAGTGCACCTCCAACATTTGACTCTCCGTCCTCCAACGTGGTTCACTATTTTGGAAAGTCAAGGCCTGCGTGAACATATTCCATGAAAACGTCACAAAACCAGTGTGAATATCTCCTGAACATAAAAAGTTACAATGTATGAACATCTACAGGATTCTTATCCCTGAGAAGAGGAAGTGAAACGTGAATTTGACGCGTCCTCACTTGATCGCTGTTTTCCAGCTCATTACAAGCCTGACCATAGTTGGTAGAATCAGCACAAAACAAATGTTGTTTTCTCCAGAATACAAAGTTTTACAGTCTAGAAACCTGTGTAGGATACTTATCCGTAAGAAGTGCACATTCTGCACATGACTTCCCAAACAAGTGCACATGCCACATATGACTGTGAGTCTTCTTCACTTGGTTCACTATTTTCGAAGGGAACGACATGCATGAACATGTTTCATGGAAACGTCGTAAAACAAGTGTGATTTCCTCCTGAACACAAAGATTTACAATACAGAAATTTCTGGAAGCGCACTTGCAAAATTTAACTCTGAGTCCTCCGCACTTGGTTCTCTATTTTGTGAAATCATGGCCTGTGTGAACATGTGCCATTCAAATGTCAGAAAACAAGTATGATTTTCGCCTGAACAGAAAGGTTACAGTTTAGGAACTTCTCTAGGATACTTATCCCTAAGAAGTGAAATGCCAACATTTGACTCTCAATGCTCCGCACTTGGTATACTCTTTTGGAAAATCATGGCCTGCGTGAACATGTTATATGCGAATGTTGCAAAACGAGTATGATTTTCTCTTGTACATAAACCGTAACACTACAGAATCTTCTGTAGGATATTTATGCCTGAGAAGTGCACCTCCAACATTTGACTCTCAGTCCTCCTCCCTTGGTTCACTATTTTGGAAAATCAAGGCCTGCGTGAACATATTCCATGAAAACCTCACAAAACCAGTGTGAATTTCTCCTGAACATAAAAAGTTACAACGTATGAACATCTACAGGTTTCTTATCACTGAGAAGAGGAAGTGAAACATGTGAATTTGACGCGTCCTCACTTGGTCACTATTTTCAAGCTCATTACAAGCCTGAACATAGTTGGTAGGATCCGCACAAACAAATGTTGTTTTCTCCAGAATACAAAGTTTTATAGTCTAGAAACCAGTGTAGGATATTTATCCGAAAGAAGTCCACATGCTGCACATGACTTCCCAAAGAAGTGCACATGCTACATATGACTGTGAGTCCCCTTCACTTGGTTCACTATTTTCGAAGGGAACGACATGCATGAACATGTTTCATGGAAACGTCGTAAAACAAGTGGGATTTCCTCCTGAACACAAAGAGTTACAATACAGAAACTTCTGTACGATACTTCTCCTAAAGAAGAGTACTTGCAACATTTAACTCTGAGTCCTCCGCACTTGGCTGCCTATTTTGTGAAATCATGGCCTGTGTGAACATGTGCCATTCAAATGTCAGAGAGCAAGTATGATTTTTGCCTGAACACAAAAGTTACAGTATAGGAACTTCTCTAGGATACTTTTCCCTAAGAATTGAAATGACAACATTTGACTCTGAATCCTACGCACTTGGTTCACTCTTTTGGAAAATCATGACCTGCGTGAACATGTTATATGCGAATGTCGCAAAACGAGTATGATCTTCACCTGAACAATAAGCGTAACACTACAGAATCTTCTGTAGGATACTTATGCCTGGGAAGTGCACCTCCAACATTTGACTCTCAGTCCACTTCTCTTGGTTCACTATTTTGGAAAATCAAGACCTGCATGAACATATTCCATGAAAACATCACAAACCAGTGTGAATTACTCCTGAACATAAAAAGTTACACCGTATGAACATCTATAGGATTCTTATCACTGAGAAAAGAAAGTGAAACATGTGAATTTGACGCATCCTCACTTGGTCACTATTTTCAAGCTCATTACAAGCCTGAACATAGTTGGTAGAATCAGCACAAAACAAATGTTGTTTTCTCCAGAATACAAAGTTTTACAGACTAGAAACCTGTGTAGGATACTCATCCGAAAGAAGTGCACATGCTGCACATGACTTCCCAAAGAAGTGCACATGCTACATATGACTGTGAGTCCTCTTGACTTGGTTCACTATTTTCGAAGGGAAGGACATGCATGAACATGTTTCATGGAAACATCGTAAAACAAGTGTGATTTCCTCCTGAACACAAAGAGTTACAATATAGAAACTTCTGTAAGATACTTCTCCTGAAGAAGTGCACTTGCAACATTTTACTCTGAGTCCTCTGCACTTGGTTCTCTATTTTGTGAAATCATGGCCTGTGTGAACATGTGCCATTCAAATGTCAGAAAAAAAGTATGATTTTCCCCTGAACACAAAAGTTACAGTTTAAGGAACTTCTCTAGGATACGTATCCCTAAGAAGTGAAATGCCAACATTTGACTATGAATGCTCCGCACTTGGTTTACTCTTTTGGAAAATCATGGCCTGCTTGAACATGTTATGTGTGAATGTCGCAAAACGAGTATGATCTTCTCCTGAACACAAAGTGCAACACTACAGAATCTTCTGTAGGATACTTATCCCTGAGAAGTGCACCTCCAACATTTGACTCTCCGTCCTCCAACGTGGTTCACTATTTTGGAAAGTCAAGGCCTGCGTGAACATATTCCATGAAAACGTCACAAAACCAGTGTGAATATCTCCTGAACATAAAAAGTTACAATGTATGAACATCTACAGGATTCTTATCCCTGAGAAGAGGAAGTGAAACGTGAATTTGACGCGTCCTCACTTGATCGCTGTTTTCCAGCTCATTACAAGCCTGACCATAGTTGGTAGAATCAGCACAAAACAAATGTTGTTTTCTCCAGAATACAAAGTTTTACAGTCTAGAAACCTGTGTAGGATACTTATCCGTAAGAAGTGCACATTCTGCACATGACTTCCCAAAGAAGTGCACATGCTACATATGACTGTGAGTCCTCTTCACTTGGTTCATTATTTTCGAAGGGAACGACATGCATGAACATGTTTCATGGAAACGTCGTAAAACAAGTGTGATTTCCTCCTGAACACAAAGAGTTACAATATAGAAACTTCTGGACGATACCTCTCCTAAAGAAGCGCAATTGCAACATTTAACTCTGAGTCCTCCGCACGTGGTCCTCTATTTTGTGAAATCATGGCCTGTGTGAACATGTGCCATTCAAATGTCAGAAAACAAGTATGATTTTCGCCTGAACACAAACTTGCAGTTTAGGAACTTCTCTAGGATACTTATCCCCAAGAAGTGAAATGCCAACATTTGACTCTGAATGCTCAGCACTTGGTTAACTCTTTTGGAAAATCATGGCCTGGGTGTTCATGTTATATGCGAATGTCACAAAACTAGTATGATCTTCTCCTGAACACACAGCGTAACACTACAGAATCTTCTGTAGGATACTTATCCCTGAGAAGTGCACCTCCAACATTTGACTCTCAGTCCTCCTCACTTGGTTCACTATTTTGGAAAATCAAGGCCTGTGTGAACATATTCCATGAAAACGTCACAAAACCAGTGTGAATTTCTCCTGAACATAAAAAGTTACAACATATGAACATCTAGAGGATTCTTATCACTGAGAAGAGGAAGTGAAACATGTGAATTTGACACCTCCTCACTTGGTCACTATTTTCAAGCTCATTACAAGCCTGAACATAGTTGGTAGGATCCGCACAAAACAAATGTTGTTTTCTCCAGAATACAAAGTTTTATAGTCGAGAAACCAGTGTACGATACTTATCCGAAAGAAGTGCACATGCTGCACATGACTTCCCAAACAAGTGCACATGCCACATATGACTGTGAGTCTTCTTCACTTGGTTCACTATTTTCGAAGGGAACGACATGCATGAACATGTTTCATGGAAACGTCGTAAAACAAGTGTGATTTCCTCCTGAACACAAAGATTTACAATACAGAAATTTCTGGAAGCGCACTTGCAAAATTTAACTCTGAGTCCTCCGCACTTGGTTCTCTATTTTGTGAAATCATGGCCTGTGTGAACATGTGCCATTCAAATGTCAGAAAACAAGTATGATTTTCGCCTGAACAGAAAGGTTACAGTTTAGGAACTTCTCTAGGATACTTATCCCTAAGAAGTGAAATGACAACATTTGACTCTCAATGCTCCGCACTTGGTATACTCTTTTGGAAAATCATGGCCTGCGTGAACATGTTATATGCGAATGTCGCAAAACGAGTATGATTTTCTCTTGTACATAAAGCGTAACACTACAGAATCTTCTGTAGGATATTTATGCCTGAGAAGTGCACCTCCAACATTTGACTCTCAGTCCTCCTCCCTTGGTTCACTATTTTGGAAAATCAAGGCCTGCGTGAACATATTCCATGAAAACCTCACAAAACCAGTGTGAATTTCTCCTGAACATAAAAAGTTACAACGTATGAACATCTACAGGTTTCTTATCACTGAGAAGAGGAAGTGAAACATGTGAATTTGACGCGTCCTCACTTGGTCACTATTTTCAAGCTCATTACAAGCCTGAACATAGTTGGTAGGATCCGCACAAACAAATGTTGTTTTCTCCAGAATACAAAGTTTTATAGTCTAGAAACCAGTGTAGGATATTTATCCGAAAGAAGTCCACATGCTGCACATGACTTCCCAAAGAAGTGCACATGCTACATAAGACTGTGAGTCCCCTTCACTTGGTTCACTATTTTCGAAGGGAACGACATGCATGAACATGTTTCATGGAAACGTCGTAAAACAAGTGGGATTTCCTCCTGAACACAAAGAGTTACAATACAGAAACTTCTGTACGATACTTCTCCTAAAGAAGAGTACTTGCAACATTTAACTCTGAGTCCTCCGCACTTGGCTGCCTATTTTGTGAAATCATGGCCTGTGTGAACATGTGCCATTCAAATGTCAGAGAGCAAGTATGATTTTTGCCTGAACACAAAAGTTACAGTATAGGAACTTCTCTAGGATACTTTTCCCTAAGAATTGAAATGACAACATTTGACTCTGAATCCTACGCACTTGGTTCACTCTTTTGGAAAATCATGACCTGCGTGAACATGTTATATGCGAATGTCGCAAAACGAGTATGATCTTCACCTGAACAATAAGCATAACACTACAGAATCTTCTGTAGGATACTTATGCCTGAGAAGTGCACCTCCAACATTTGACTCTCAGTCCACTTCTCTTGGTTCACTATTTTGGAAAATCAAGACCTGCATGAACATATTCCATGAAAACATCACAAACCAGTGTGAATTACTCCTGAACATAAAAAGTTACACCGTATGAACATCTATAGGATTCTTATCACTGAGAAAAGAAAGTGAAACATGTGAATTTGACGCATCCTCACTTGGTCACTATTTTCAAGCTCATTACAAGCCTGAACATAGTTGGTAGGATCCGCACAAAACAAATGTTGTTTTCTCCAGAATACAAAGTTTTACAGACTAGAAACCTGTGTAGGATACTCATCCGAAAGAAGTGCACATGCTGCACATGACTTCACAAAGAAGTGCACATGCTACATATGACTGTGATTCCTCTTCCCTTGGTTCACTATTTTCGAAGGGAACGACATGCATGAACATGTTTCATGGAAATGTCGTAAAACAAGGGTGATTTCCTCCTGAACACAAAGATTTACAATACAGAAACTTCTGGAAGCACACTTGCAACATTTAACTCTGAGTCCTCCGCACTTGGTTCTCTTTTTTGGGAAATCATGGCCTGTGTGAACATGTGCCATTCAAATGTCAGAAAACATGTATGATTTTCGCCTGAACACAAAAGTTACAGTTTAGGAACTTCTCTAGGATACTTATCCCTAAGAAGTGAAATGCCAACATTTGACTCTGAATGCTCCGCACTTGGTTCACTCTTTTGGAAAATCATGGCCTGGGTGTACATGTTATATGCGAATATCGCAAAACGAGTATGATCTTCTCCGCAACACACAGCGTAACACTACAGAATGTTCTGTAGGATACTTATCCCTGAGAAGTGCACCTCCAACATTTGACTCTCAGTCCTCCTCACTTGGTTCACTGTTTTGGAAAATCAAGGCCTTCGTGAACATATTCCATGAAAACCTCACAAAACCAGTGTGAATTTCTCCTGAACATAAAAAGTTACAACGTATGAACATCTAGAGGTTTCTTATCACTGAGAAGAGGAAGTGAAACATGTGAATTTGACGCATTCTCACTTGGTCACTATTTTCAAGCTCATTACAAGCCTGAACATAGTTGGTAGGATCCGCACAAAACAAATGTTGTTTTCTCCAGAATACAAAGTTTTATAGTCTAGAAACCAGTGTAGGATACTTATCCGAAAGAAGTGCACATGCTGCACATGACTTCCCAAAGAAGTGCACATGCTACATATGACTGTGAGTCCTCGTCAGTTGGTTCACTATTTTCGAAGGGAACGACATGCATGAACATGTTTCATGGAAACGTCGTAAAACAAGTGTGATTTCCTCCTGAACACAAAGATTTACAATACAGAAACTTCTGGAAGCGCACTTGCAACATTTAACTCTGAGTCCTCCGCACGTGGTTCTCTATTTTGTGAAATCATGGCCTGTGTGAGTCCTATTCACAGGGTTCACTAATTTCGAAGGGAAACGTCGTAAAACAAGTGTGATTTCCTCCTGAACACAAAGAGTTACAATACAGAAACTTCTGTACGATACTTCTCCTAAAGAAGCGAACTTGCAACATTTAACTCTGAGTCCTACGCACTTGGTTCTCTATTTTGTGAAATCATGGCCTGTGTGAACATGTGCCATTCAAATGTCAGAGAGCAAGTATGATTTTTGCCTGAACACAAAAGTTACAGTATAGGAACTTCTCTAGGATACTTACCCCTAAGAATTGAAATGACAACATTTGACTCCGAATCCTCCGCACTTGGTCCACACTTTTGGAAAATCAGGGCCTGCGTGAACATGTTATATACAAATGTCGCAAAACGAGTATGATCTTCACCTGAACACAAAGCGTAACACTACAGAATCATCTGTAGGATACTTATGCCTGAGAAGTGCACCTCCAACATTTGACTCTCAGTCCTCCTCCCTTGGTTCACTATTTTGGAAAATCAAGGCCTGCGTGAACATGATATATGCGAATGTCGCAAAACGAGTATGATCTTCTCCTGAACACAAAGCGTAACACTACAGAATCGTCTGTAGGATGCTTAATGGTAAGAAGTGCACCTCCAACATTTGACTCTTAGTCATCCTCCCTTGGTTCACTATTTTGGAAAATCAAGGCCTGCGTGAACATATTCCATGAAAACGTCACAAAACCAGTGAGAATTTCTCCTGTACATAAAAAGTTTCAACATATGAACATCTACAGAATTCTTATCACTAAGCAGAGAAAGTGAAACATGTGAATTTGATGCGTCCTCACATGGTCACTATTTTCAATCTCATTACAAGTCTGAACATAGTTGGTAGAATCACCACAAAACAAATGTTGTTTTGTCCAGAATACAAAGTTTTACAGTCTAGAAACCTGTGTAGGGTACTTATCCGAAAGAAGTGCACGTGCTGCACATGACTTCCCAAAGACGTGCACATACTACATATGACTGTGAGACCTTTTCACTTGGTTCAATATTTCCGAAGGGAAACATGAATGAACATGTTTCATGGAAACTTCTTAATACAAGTGTGATTTCCTCCTGTACACAAAGAGTTACACTATACAAACTTCTGTACAATACTTCCCCTAAAGAAGCACACTTGCAACATTTAACTCTGAGTCCTCCGCACTTGGTTCTCTATTTTGTGAAATCATGGTCTGTGTGAACTTGTGCCATTCAAGTGTCAGAAAACATGTATGATTTTCGCCTGAACACAAAAGTTACAGTTTAGGAACTTCTCTAGGATACTTATCCCTAAGAAGAGAAATGAAAATATTTGACTCTGAATGCTCCGCACTTGGTTCACTCTTTTGGAAAATCATGGCCTGCGTGCACATATTATATGCAAATGTCGCAAAAAAGTATGATCTTCTCCTGAACACAAATCGCAACACTACAGAATCTTCTGTAGGATACTTATCCCTGAGAAGTGCACCTCCAACATTTGACTCTCAGTCCTACTCACTTGGTTCAGTCTTTTGGAAAATCAAGGCCTGCCTGAACATATTCCATGAAACCTTCACAAAACCAGTGTGCATTTCTCTGGAACATAAAAAGTTACAACGTACGAACATCTATAGGATTCTTATCACTGAGAAGAGAAAGTGAAACATGTGAATTTGTCGCGTCCTCTCTTGGTCACTTTTTTCAAGCTCATTACAAGCCTGAAAATAGTTGGTAGAATCAGCACAAAACAAAGATTGTTTTCTCCAGAATACAAAGTGTTACCGTCTAGAAACCTGTGTAGAATACTTATCTGAAAGAAGTGCACATACTGCACATGACTTCCCAAAGAAGTGCACATGCTACATATGATTGTGAGTCCTCTTCACTTGGTTCACTGTTTTCGAAGGGAAGGACATGCATGAACACGTTACATGGAAACGTCCTAAAACAAGTGTGGTTTCCTCCTGAACACAAAGAGTTACAATATAGAAATTTCTGTATGATTCTTCTCCTAAAGAAGAGCACTTGCAGCATTTAACTCTGAGTCCACCGCACTTGGTTCACTCTTTTGGAAAATCATGGCCTGCGTGAACATGTTATGTGCGAATGTCGCAAAACGAGGATGATCTTCTCCTGAACGCAAAGCGTAACACTACAGAATCTTCTGTAGGATTCTTATCCCTGAGAAGTGCACCTCCAACATTTGTCTCTCAGTCCTCCTCACTTGGTTCACTCTTTTGGAAAATCAAGGCCTGCGTGAACATATTCCATGAAAACGTCACAAAACCAGTGTGCATTTCTCCGGAACATAAAAAGATATCATGTATGAACATCCACAGGATTCTTATCACTGAGAAGAGAAAGTGAAATATGTGAATTTGACGAGTCCTCACTTGGTCACTATTTTCAAGCTCATTACAAGCCTGAACATAGTTGGTAGAATCAGCACAAAACAAATGTTTTCTCCAGAATAAAAAGTGTTACAGTCTAGAAACCTGTGTAGGATACTTTTAAGAAAGAAGTGCACATGCTGTCCATGTCTTCCCAAAGAAGTGCACATGCTACATATGACTGTGAGTCCTCTGCTCTTGGTTCATTCTTTTCGAAGGGAACGACATCCATGAACATGTTTCATGGAAATGTCGTAAAACAGGTGTTATTTCCTCCTGAACACAAGGACTTACAATATAGAAACTTCTGTACGATACTTCTCCTAAAGAAGCACACTTGCAACATTTAACTCTGAGTCCTCCGCACTTGGTTCTCTATTTTGTGAAATCATGGCCTGTGTGAACATGAGCCATTCCAATGTCAGAAAACAAGTATGATTTCGCCTGAACACAAAAGTCACAAAAGGAACTCCCTAGGATACTTATCCCTAAGAAGTGAAATGCCAACATTTGACACTGAATCCTTCGCACTTGGTTCACTCCTTTGGAAAATCATGGCCTGCGTGAACATGTTATGTGTGAATGTCGCAAAACGAGGATGATCTTCTCCTGAACACAAAGCGTAATACTACAGAATCTTCTGTAGGATACTTATCCCTGAGAAGTGTACCTCCAACATTTGTCTCTCAGAACTCCTCACTTGGTTCACTCTTTTGGAAATTCAGGGCCTGCGTGAACATATTCCATGAAAACGTCACAAAACCAGTGTGAATTTTTCCTGAACATAAAAATAACAACGTATGAACATCTAGAGGATTCTTATCTCGGGGAAGAGAAAGTGAAACATGTAAATTTGAAGCGTGCTCACTTGGTTGCTATTTCAAGCTCATTACAAGACTGAACATAGTTGGTAGAATCAGCACAAAACAAATGTTGTTTTCTCCAGAATACAAAGTTTTGCAGTCTAGAAACCTGTGTAGGATACTTATCCGAAAGAAGTGCACATGCTGCACATGACTTCCTAAAGAACTGCACATGCTACATATGACTGTGAGTCCTCTTCACTTGGTTCACTATTTTCGAAGGGAATGACATGCAAGAACATGTTTCACGGAAACGTCGTAAAACAAGTGTGATTTCCTCCTGAACACAAAGAGTTACAATACTCTGAACGATACTTCTCCAAAGAAGTGCACCTGCAACATTTAACTCTGAGTCCTCCACACTTGGTTCTCTATTTTGTGAAATCATTGTCTGTGTGAACATGTGCCATTCAAATGTCAGAAAACAAGTATGATTTTCGCCTGAACACAAAACTTACAGTTTAGGAACTTCTCTAGGATACGTATCTTTAAGAAGTGAAATGCGAACATTTGACACTGAATGCTTCGCACTTGGTTCACTCTTTTGGAAAATCATGGCCTGTGTGAACATGTTATATGCAAATGTCGCAAAAAGAGTATGATCTTCATCTGAACACAAAGTGTAACACTACAGAATCTTCTGTAGGATACTTATCCCTGAGAAGTGCACCTCCAGTATTTGACACTCAGGCTTCTTCACTTGGTTCACTATTTTGGAAAATCAAGGCCCGCATGAGCACATTCCATGAAAACGTCACAAAACCAGTGTGAATTTCTCCTGAACATAAAAAGTTACAATGTATGAACATCTACAGGATTCTTATCACTGAGAAGAGAAAGTGAAACATGTGAATTTGACGTGTCCTCACTTGGTCACTATTTTCAAGCTCATTACAAGCCTGAACATAGTTGGTAGAATCAACACAAAACAAATATTGTTTTCTCCAGAATAAAAAGTTTTACAGTCTAGAAACCTGTGTAGGATACTTATCCGAAAGAAATGCACGTGTTGCACATGAGTTCCCAAAGAAGTGCACATGCTACATATTACTGTGAGTCCCCTTCACTTGGTTCACTATTTTCGAAGGGAACGACATGCATGCACATGTTTCATGGAAATGTCATAAAACAAGTGTGATTTCCTCCTGAACACAAAGAGTTACAATACAGAAACGTCTGTACGATACTTCTCCTAGAGAAGCACACTTGCAACATTTAACTCTGAGTCCTCCGCACTTGGCTCTCTATTTTGTGAAATCATGGCCTGTGTGAACATGTGCCATTCAAATGTCAGAGTGCAAGTATGATTTTTGCCTGAACACAAAAGTTACAGTTTAGGAACTTCTCTAGGATACTTATCCCTGAGAATTGAAATGACAACATTTGACTCCGAATCCTCCGCACTTGGTTCACTCTTTTGGAAAATCATGGCCTGCGTGAACATGTTATATGCGAATGTCGCAAAACGAGTATGATCCTCACCTGAACACAAAGTGTAACACTACAGAATCTTCTGTAGGATACTTATGCCTGAGAAGTTCACCTCCAACATTTGACTCTCAGTCCTCCTCACTTGGTTCACTATTTTGGAAAATCAAGGCCTGCGTGAGCATATTCCATGAAAACATCACAAAACCAGTGTGAATTTCTCCTGAACATAAAAAGTTACAACGTATGAACATCTAGAGGATTCTTATCACTGAGAAGAGGAAGTGAAACATGTGAATTTGACGCATCCTCACTTGGTCACTATTTTCAAGCTCATTACAAGCCTGAACATAGTTGGTAGGATCCGCACAAAACAAATGTTGTTTTCTCCAGAATACAAAGTTTTATAGTCTAGAAACCAGTGTAGGATACTTATCCGAAAGAAGTGCACATGCTGCACATGACTTCCCAAAGAAGTGCACATGCTACATATGACTGTGAGTCCTCGTCAGTTGGTTCACTATTTTCGAAGGGAACGACATGCATGAACATGTTTCATGGAAACGTCGTAAAACAAGTGTAATTTCCTCCTGAACACAAAGATTTACAATACAGAAACTTCTGGAAGCGCACTTGCAACATTTAACTCTGAGTCCTCCGCACGTGGTTCTCTATTTTGTGAAATCATGGCCTGTGTGAACATGTGCCATTCATATGTCAGAAAACAAGTATGATTTTCGCCTGAACACAAAAGTTACAGTTTATGAACTTCTCTAGGATACTTATCCCTAAGAAGTGAAATGCCAACATTTGACTCTGAATGCTCTGCACTTGGTTCACTCTTTTGGAAAATCATGGCCTGCATGAACATGTTATATGCGAATGTCGCAAAACGAGTATGATCTTCTCCTGAACATAAAGCGTAACACTACAGAATCTTCTGTAGGATACTTATCCCTGAGAAGTGCACCTTCAACATTTGACTCTCAGTCCTCTTCACTTGTTTCACTATTTTGGAAAATCAAGGCCTGTGTGAACATATTCCATGAAAACATCACAAAACCAGTGTGCATTTCCCCGAAACATAAAAAGTTACAACATATGAACATCTACAGGATTCTTATCACTGAGAAGAGGAAGTGAAACATGTGAATTTGACGCGTCCTCACTTGGTCGTTATTTTCCAGCTCATTACAAGCCTGAACATGGTAGAATCAGCACAAAACAAATGTTGTTTTCTCCAGAATACAAAGTTTTACAGTCCAGAAACCTGTGTAGGATACTTATCCGAAAGAAGTGCACATGCTGCACATGACTTCCCAAAGAAGTGCACATGCTACATATGACTGTGAGTCCTCTTCACTTGGTTCACTATTTTCGAAGGGAAGGACATGCATAAACATGTTTCATGGAAACATCGTAAAACAAGTGAGATTTCCTCCTGAACACAAAGAGTTACAATATAGAAACTTCTGTAAGATACTTCTCCTGAAGAAGTGCACTTGCAACATTTAACTCTGAGTCCTCCGCACTTGGTTCTCTATTTTGTGAAATGATGGCCTGTGTGAACATCTGCCATTCAAATGTCAGAAAACAAGTATGATTTTCGCCTGAACACAAAAGTTACAGTTTGGGAACTTCTCTAGGATACTTATCCCTAAGAAGTGAAATGCCAAAATTTGACTCTGAATGCTCCACACGTAGTTCACAGTTTGGGAAAATCATGGCCTGCGTGAACATGTTATGTGCGAATGTCGCAAAACGAGGATGATTTTCTCCTGAACACAAAGTGTAACACGACAGAATCTTCTGTAGGATACTTATCCCTGAGAAGTGCACCTCCAACATTTGACTCTCAGTCCTCCTCACGTGGTTCACTATTTTGGAAAATCAAGGCCTGCGTGAACATATTCCATGAAAACGTTACTAAACCAGTGTGAATTTCTCCTGAACATAAAAAGTTACAACGTATGAAGATATACAGGATTCTTATCACTGAGAAGAGGAAGTGATACATGTGAATTTGATGCGTCCTCACTTGGTCTTTATTTTCCAGGTCATTACAAGCCTGAACATAGTTGGTAGAATCAGCACAAAACAAATGTTGTTTTTTCCAGAATACAAAGTTTTACAGTCTAGAAACCTGTGTAGGATACTTATCTGAAAGAAGTGCACATGCTGCACATGACTTCCCAAAGAAGTGCACATGCTACATATGACTGTGAGTCCTCTTCAGTTGGTTCACTATTTTCGAAGGGAATGACATGCTTGAACATGTTTCGTGGAAACGTCGTAAAACATGTGTGATTTCCTTCTGAACACAAGGAGTTACAATATAGAAACTTCTGTATGATACTTCATCCTAGAAGTGCGTATGCAACATTTAACTCTGAGCCCTCCGCATTTGGTTCTCTATTTTGTGAAATCATGGCCTGTGTGAACATGTGCCATTCAAATGTCAGAAAACAAGTATGATTTTCGCCTGAACACAAAAGTTACAGTTTAGGAACTTCTCGAGGATACTTATCCCTAAGAAGTGAAATGCTAACATTTGACTCTGAATGCTCCGCACTTGGTTCATTCTTTTGGAAAATCATGGCCTGCGTGAACATGGTATATGCGAATGTCGCAAAACGAGTATGATCTTCTCCTGAACACAAAGTGTAACACTTCAGAATCCTCTCTAGGATACTTATCCCTGAGAAGCGCACCTCCAACATTTGACACTCAGTCCTCCTCACTTGGTTCTCTATTTTGGAAAATCAAGGCCTGCGTGAACATATTCCATGAAAACGTCACAAAACCAATGTGAACTTCTCCTGAACATAAAAAGTAACAACGTATGACATCTACAGGATTCTTATCACTGAGAAGAGAAAGTGAAACATGTGAATTTGACACGTCCTCACTTGGTCACTATTTTCAAGCTCATTACAAGCCTGAACATAGTTGGTAGAATGACCACAAAACAAATGTTGTTTTCTCCAGAATACAAAGATTTACAGTCCAGAAACCTGTGTAGGATATTTATCCGAAAGAAGTGCACATGCTGCACATGACTTCCCAAAGAAGTGCCCATATGCTACATATTACTGTGAGACTTATTCACTGGGTTCACTAGTTTCGAAGGGAACGACATGCATGAACATATTTCATGGAAACGTCGTAAAACAAGTGTGATTTCCTCCTGAACACAAAGAGTTACAATACAGAAACTTCTGTACGATACTTCTCCTAAAGAAGCGTACTTGCAACATTTAACTCTGAGTCCTCCGCACTTGGCTCCCTATTTTTTGAATCATGGCCTGTGTGAACATGTGCCATTCAAATGTCAGAGAGCAAGTATGATTTTTGCCTGAACACAAAAGTTACAGTATAGGAACTTCTCTAGGATACTTATCCCTAAGAAGTGAAATGCCAACATTTGACTCTCAATACTCCGTACTTGGTTTACTTTTTTGGAAAATCATGGCCTGCGTGAACATGTTATATGCGAATGTCGCAAAACGTGTATGATCTTCACCTGAACAAAAAGCGTAACACTACAGAATCTTCTGTAGGATACTTATCCCTGAGAAATGCACCTCCAACATTTGACTATCCGTCCTCCTCATGTGGTTCACTATTTTGGAAAATCAAGGCCTGCGTGAACATATTCCATGAAAACGTCACAAAACCAGTGTGAATTTCTCCTGAACATAAAAAGTTACAATGTATGAACATCTACAGGATTAATATGTGAATTTGACGCGTCCTCACTTGGTCACTATTTTCAAGCTTAATACAAGCTTGAACATATTTGGTAGAAACAGTACAAAACAAATGTTGTTTTCTCCAGAATACAACGTTTTACAGTCCAGAAACCTGTGTAGGATACTTATCCGAAAGAAGTGCACATGCTGCACATGACTTCCCAAAGAAGTGCACATGCTACATATGACTGTGCGTCCTCTTCACTTGGTTCACTATTTTCGAAGGGAAGGACATGCATGAACATGTTTCATGGAAACATCGTAAAACAAGTGTGATTTCCTCATGAACACAAAGAGTTACAATATAGAAACTTCTGTAAGATACTTCTCCTGAAGAAGTGCACTTGCAACATTTAACTCTGAGTCCTCCGCACTTGGTTCTCTATTTTGTGAAACCATGGCCTGTGTGAACATGTGGCATTCAAATGTCAGAAAGAAAATATGATTTTTGCCTGAACATAAAAGTTACAGTATAGGAACTTCTCTAGGATACTTTTCCCTAAGAATTGAAATGACAACATTTGACTCTGAATCCTCCGCACTTGGTTCACTCTTTTGGAAAATCATGGCCTGCGTGAACATGTTATATGCGAATGTCGCAAAACGAGTATGATCCTCACCTGAACACAAAGTGTAACACTACAGAATCTTCTGTAGGATACTTACGCCTGAGAAGTTCACCTCCAACATTTGACTCTCAGTCCTCCTCACTTGGTTCACTATTTTGGAAAATCAAGGCCTGCGTGAGCATATTCCATGAAAACATCACAAAACCAGTGTGAATTTCTCCTGAACATAAAAAGTTACAACGTATGAACATCTAGAGGATTCTTATCACTGAGAAGAGAAAGTGAAACATGTGAATTTGACGCATCCTCACTTGGTCACTATTTTCAAGCTCATTACAAGCCTGAACATAGTTGGTAGGATCCGCACAAAACAAATGTTGTTTTCTCCAGAATACAAAGTTTTATAGTCTAGAAACCAGTGTAGGATACTTATCCGAAAGAAGTGCATATGCTGCACATGACTTCCCAAAGAAGTGCACATGCTACATATGACTGTGAGTCCTCGTCAGTTGGTTCACTATTTTCGAAGGGAACGACATGCATGAACATGTTTCATGGAAACGTCGTAAAACAAGTGTGATTTCCTCCTGAACACAAAGATTTACAATACAGAAACTTCTGGAAGCGCACTTGCAACATTTAACTCTGAGTCCTCCGCACGTGGTTCTCTATTTTGTGAAATCATGGCCTGTGTGAACATGTGCCATTCAAATGTCAGAAAACAAGTATGATTTTCGCCTGAACACAAAAGTTACAGTTTATGAACTTCTCTAGGATACTTATCCCTAAGAAGTGAAATGCCAACATTTGACTCTGAATGCTCTGCACTTGGTTCACTCTCTTGGAAAATCATGGCCTGCATGAACATGTTATATGCGAATGTCGCAAAACGAGTATGATCTTCTCCTGAACATAAAGCGTAACACTACAGAATCTTCTGTAGGATACTTATGCCTGAGAAGTGCACCTCCAACATTTGACTCTCAGTCCTCTTCACTTGGTTCACTATTTTGGAAAATCAAGGCCTGCGTGTATATATTCCATGAAAACGTCAAAAAACCAGTGTGAATTTCTCCTGAACATAAAAAGTTACAACGTATGAACATCTACAGGATTCTTATCACTGAGAAGAGGAAGTGAAACATGTGAATTTGACGCCTTCTCACTTGGTCGTTATTTTCCAGCTCATTACAAGCCTGAACACAGTTGGTAGAATCAGCACAAAACAAATGTTGTTTTCTCCAGAATACAAAGTTTTACAGTCCAGAAACCTGTGTAGGATACTTATCCGAAAGAAGTGCACATGCTGCACATGACTTCCCAAAGAAGTGCACATGCTACATATGACTGTGAGTCCTCTTCACTTGGTTCACTATTTTCGAAGGGAAGGACATGCATAAACATGTTTCTGGAAACATCGTAAAACAAGTGTGATTTCCTCCTGAACACAAAGAGTTACAATATAGAAACTTCTGTAAGATACTTCTCCTGAAGAAGTGCACTTCCAACATTTAACTCTGAGTCCTCCGCACTTGGTTCTCTATTTTGTGAAATGATGGCCTGTGTGAACATCTGCCATTCAAATGTCAGAAAACAAGTATGATTTTCGCCTGAACACAAAAGTTACAGTTTGGGAACTTCTCTAGGATACTTATCCCTAAGAAGTGAAATGCCAAAATTTGACTCTGAATGCTCCGCACGTAGTTCACAGTTTGGGAAAATCATGGCCTGCGTGAACATGTTATGTGCGAATGTCACCATAGGAGTATGATCTTCTCCTGAACAGAAAGTGTAACACGACAGAATCTTCTGTAGGATACTTATCCCTGAGAAGTGCACCTCCAACATTTGACTCTCAGTCCTCCTCACGTGGTTCACTATTTT
This sequence comes from Typhlomys cinereus, assembly GCA_023101885.1. Taxonomy (NCBI): domain Eukaryota; kingdom Metazoa; phylum Chordata; class Mammalia; order Rodentia; family Platacanthomyidae; genus Typhlomys; species Typhlomys cinereus. The sequence continues at coordinate 274,487 of JALPQD010000378.1, read as the reverse complement.
GGAAAATCAAGGCCTGCGTGAACATATTCCATGAAAACGTTACTAAACCAGTGTGAATTTCTCCTGAACATAAAAAGTTACAACGTATGAAGATATACAGGATTCTTATCACTGAGAAGAGGAAGTGAAACATGTGAATTTGATGCGTCCTCACTTGGTCGTTATTTTCCAGGTCATTACAAGCCTGAACATAGTTGGTAGAATCAGCACAAAACAAATGTTGTTTTTTCCAGAATACAAAGTTTTACAGTCTAGAAACCTGTGTAGGATACTTATCTGAAAGAAGTGCACATGCTGCACATGACTTCCCAAAGAAGTGCACATGCTACATATGACTGTGAGTCCTCTTCAGTTGGTTCACTATTTTCGAAGGGAATGACATGCTTGAACATGTTTCGTGGAAACGTCGTAAAACATGTGTGATTTCCATCTGAACACAAGGAGTTACAATATAGAAACTTCTGTATGATACTACATCCTAGAAGTGCGTATGCAACATTTAACTCTGAGTCCTCCGCATTTGGTTCTCTATTTTGTGAAATCATGGCCTGTGTGAACATGTGCCATTCAAATGTCAGAAAACAAGTATGATTTTCGCCTGAACACAAAAGTTACAGTTTAGGATACTTATCCCTAAGAAATGAAATGCCAACATTTGAATCTGAATCCTCCGCACTTGGTTCACTCTTTTGGAAAATCATGGCCTGCGTGAACATGTTATGTGCGAATGTCGCAAAACGAGTATGATCCTCACCTGAACACAAAGTGTAACACTACAGAATCTTCTGTAGGATACTTATGCCTGAGAAGTTCACCTGCAACATTTGACTCTCAGTCCTCCTCACTTGGTTCACTATTTTGGAAAATCAAGGCCTGCGTGAGCATATTCCATGAAAACATCACAAAACCAGTGTGAATTTCTCCTGAACATAAAAAGTTACAACGTATGAACATCTAGAGGATTCTTATCACTGAGAAGAGGAAGTGAAACATGTGAATTTGACGCATCCTCACTTGGTCACTATTTTCAAGCTCATTACAAGCCTGAACATAGTTGGTAGGATCCGCACAAAACAAATGTTGTTTTCTCCAGAATACAAAGTTTTATAGTCTAGAAACCAGTGTAGGATACTTATCCGAAAGAAGTGCATATGCTGCACATGACTTCCCAAAGAAGTGCACATGCTACATATGACTGTGAGTCCTCGTCAGTTGGTTCACTATTTTCGAAGGGAACGACATGCATGAACATGTTTCATGGAAACGTCGTAAAACAAGTGTGATTTCCTCCTGAACACAAAGATTTACAATACAGAAACTTCTGGAAGCGCACTTGCAACATTTAACTCTGAGTCCTCCGCACGTGGTTCTCTATTTTGTGAAATCATGGCCTGTGTGAACATGTGCCATTCAAATGTCAGAAAACAAGTATGATTTTCGCCTGAACACAAAACTTACAGTTTAGGAACTTTTCGAGGATACTTATCCCTAAGAAGTGAAATGCCAACATTTGACTCTGAATGCTCCGCACTTGGTTCATTCTTTTTGAAAATCATGGCCTGCGTGAAAATGGTATATGCGAATGTCGCAAAACGAGTATGATCTTCTGCTGAACACAAAGTGTAACACTTCAGAATCCTCTGTAGGATACTTATCTCTGAGAAGCGCACCTCCAACATTTGACACTCAGTCCTCCTCACTTGGTTCTCTATTTTGGAAAATCAAGGCCTGCGTGAACATATTCCATGAAAACGTCACAAAACCAATGTGAACTTCTCCTGAACATAAAAAGTAACAACGTATGAACATCTACAGGATTCTTTTCACTGAGAAGAGAAAGTGAAACATGTGAATTTGACACGTCCTCACTTGGTCACTATTTTCAAGCTCATTACAAGCCTGAACATAGTTGGTAGAATGACCACAAAACAAATGTTGTTTTCTCCAGAATACAAAGATTTACAGTCCAGAAACCTGTGTAGGATATTTATCCGAAAGAAGTGCACATGCTGCACATGACTTCCCAAAGAAGTGCCCATATGCTACATATTACTGTGAGACCTATTCACTGGGTTCACTAGTTTCGAAGGGAACGACATGCATGAACATATTTCATGGAAACGTCGTAAAACAAGTGTGATTTCCTCCTGAACACAAAGAGTTACAATACAGAAACTTCTGTACGATACTTCTCCTAAGAAGCGTACTTGCAACATTTAACTCTGAGCCCTCCGCACTTGGCTCCCTATTTTTTGAATCATGGCCTGTGTGAACATGTGCCATTCAAATTTCAGAGAGCAAGTATGATTTTTGCCTGAACACAAAAGTTACAGTATAGGAACTTCTCTAGGATACTTATCCCTAAGAAGTGAAATGCCAACATTTGACTGTCAATACTCCGCACTTGGTTTACTCTTTTGGAAAATCATGGCCTGCGTGAACATGTTATATGCGAATGTCGCAAAACGTGTATGATCTTCACCTGAACAAAAAGCGTAACACTACAGAATCTTCTGTAGGATACTTATCCCTGAGAAATGCACCTCCAACATTTGACTATCCGTCCTCCTCATGTGGTTCACTATTTTGGAAAATCAAGGCCTGCGTGAACATATTCCATGAAAACGTCACAAAACCAGTGTGAATTTCTCCTGAACATAAAAAGTTACAATGTATGAACATCTACAGGATTAATATGTGAATTTGACGCGTCCTCACTTGGTCACTATTTTCAAGCTTAATACAAGCTTGAACATATTTGGTAGAAACAGTACAAAACAAATGTTGTTTTCTCCAGAATACAACGTTTTACAGTCCAGAAACCTGTGTAGGATACTTATCCGAAAGAAGTGCACATGCTGCACATGACTTCCCAAAGAAGTGCACATGCTACATATGACTGTGCGTCCTCTTCACTTGGTTCACTATTTTCGAAGGGAAGGACATGCATGACCATGTTTCATGGAAACATCGTAAAACAAGTGTGATTTTCTCATGAACACAAAGAGTTACAATATAGAAACTTCTGTAAGATACTTCTCCTGAAGAAGTGCACTTGCAACATTTAACTCTGAGTCCTCCGCACTTGGTTCTCTATTTTGTGAAATCATGGCCTGTGTGAACATGTGCCATTCAAATGTCAGAAAAAAAATATGATTTTTGCCTGAACACAAAAGTTACAGTATAGGAACTTCTCTAGGATACTTTTCCCTAAGAATTGAAATGACAACATTTGACTCTGAATCCTCCGCACTTGGTTCACTCCTTTGGAAAATCATGGCCTGCGTGAACATGTTATGTGCGAATGTCGCAAAACGAGTATGATCCTCACCTGAACACAAAGTGTAACACTACAGAATCTTCTGTAGGATACTTATGCCTGAGAAGTTCACCTGCAACATTTGACTCTCAGTCCTCCTCACTTGGTTCACTATTTTGGAAAATCAAGGCCTGCGTGAGCATATTCCATGAAAACATCACAAAACCAGTGTGAATTTCTCCTGAACATAAAAAGTTACAACGTATGAACATCTAGAGGATTCTTATCACTGAGAAGAGGAAGTGAAACATGTGAATTTGACGCATCCTCACTTGGTCACTATTTTCAAGCTCATTACAAGCCTGAACATAGTTGGTAGGATCCGCACAAAACAAATGTTGTTTTCTCCAGAATACAAAGTTTTATAGTCTAGAAACCAGTGTAGGATACTTATCCGAAAGAAGTGCATATGCTGCACATGACTTCCCAAAGAAGTGCACATGCTACATATGACTGTGAGTCCTCGTCAGTTGGTTCACTATTTTCGAAGGGAACGACATGCATGAACATGTTTCATGGAAACGTCGTAAAACAAGTGTGATTTCCTCCTGAACACAAAGATTTACAATACAGAAACTTCTGGAAGCGCACTTGCAACATTTAACTCTGAGTCCTCCGCACGTGGTTCTCTATTTTGTGAAATCATGGCCTGTGTGAACATGTGCCATTCAAATGTCAGAAAACAAGTATGATTTTCGCCTGAACAGAAAGGTTACAGTTTAGGAACTTCTCTAGGATACTTATCCCTAAGAAGTGAAATGCCAACATTTGACTCTGAATGCTCTGCACTTGGTTCACTCTCTTGGAAAATCATGGCCTGCATGAACGTGTTATATGCGAATGTCGCAAAATGAGTATGATCTTCTCCTGAACATAAAGCGTAACACTACAGAATCTTCTGTAGGATACTTATGCCTGAGAAGTGCACTTCCAACATTTGACTCTCAGTCCTCTTCACTTGGTTCACTATTTTGGAAAATCAAGGCCTGCGTGTATATATTCCATGAAAACGTCACAAAACCAGTGTGAATTTCTCCTGAACATAAAAAGTTACAACGTATGAACATCTACAGGATTCTTATCACTGAGAAGAGGAAGTGAAACATGTGAATTTGACGCGTTCTCACTTGGTCGTTATTTTCCAGCTCATTACAAGCCTGAACACAGTTGGTAGAATCAGCACAAAACAAATGTTGTTTTCTCCAGAATACAAAGTTTTACAGTCCAGAAACCTGTGTAGGATACTTATCCGAAAGAAGTGCACATGCTGCACATGACTTCCCAAAGAAGTGCACATGCTACATATGACTGTGAGTCCTCTTCACTTGGTTCACTATTTTCGAAGGGAAGGACATGCATAAACATGTTTCTGGAAACATCGTAAAACAAGTGTGATTTCCTCCTGAACACAAAGAGTTACAATATAGAAACTTCTGTAAGATACTTCTCCTGAAGAAGTGCACTTGCAACATTTAACTCTGAGTCCTCCGCACTTGGTTCTCTATTTTGTGAAATGATGGCCTGTGTGAACATCTGCCATTCAAATGTCAGAAAACAAGTATGATTTTCGCCTGAACACAAAAGTTACAGTTTGGGAACTTTTTAGGATACTTATCCCTAAGAAGTGAAATGCCAAAATTTGACTCTGAATGCTCCGCACGTAGTTCACAGTTTGGGAAAATCATGGCCTGCGTGAACATTTTATATGCGAATGTCACCATAGGAGTATGATCTTCTCTTGAACACAAAGTGTAACACGACAGAATCTTCTGTAGGATACTTATCTCTGAGAAGTGCACCTCCAACATTTGACTCTCAGTCCTCCTCACGTGGTTCACTCTTTTGGAAAATCATGGCCTGCATGAACATGTTATATGCGAATGTCGCAAAACGAGTATGATCTTCTCCTGAACATAAAGAGTAACACTACAGAATCTTCTGTAGGATACTTATCCCTGAGAAGTGCACCTCCAATATTTGACTCTCAGTCCTCTTCACTTGGTTCACTATTTTGGAAAATCAAGGCCTGCGTGTATATATTCCATGAAAACGTCACAAAACCAGTGTGAATTTCTCCTGAACATAAAAAGTTAACGTATGAACATCTACAGGATTCTTATCACTGAGAAGAGAAAGTGAAACATGTGAATTTGACGCGTCCTCACTTAGTCACTATTTTGAAGCTCATTACAAGCCTGAACATAGTTGGTAGAATCAGCACAAAACAAATGTTGTTTTCTCCAGAATACAAAGTTTTACAGTCTAGAAACCTGTGTAGGATACTTATCCGAAAGAAGTTCACATGTTGCACATGACTTCCCAAAGAAGTGCACATATGCTACATATTACTTTGAGTCCTATTCACTGGGTTCACTAATTTCGAAGGGAACGACATGCATGAACATGTTTCATGGAAACGTCATAAAACAAGTGTGATTTCCTCCTGAACACAAAGAGTTACAATACAGAAACTTCTGTACGATACTTCTCCTAAATAAGCGAACTTGCAACATTTAACTCTGAGTCCTCCGCACTTGGCTCCCTATTTTGTGAAATCATGGCCTGTGTGAACATGTGCCATTCAAATGTCAGAGAGCAAGTATGATTTTTGCCTGAACACAAAAGTTACAGTATAGGAACTTCTCTAGGATACTTATCCCCAAGAATTGAAATGACAACATTTGACTCCGAATCCTCCGCATTTGGTTCACTCTTTTTGGAAATCATGGCCTGCGTGAACATGTTATATGCAAATGTCGCAAAACGAGTATGATCTTCACCTGAACACAAAGCGTAACACAAGAGAATCTTCTGTAGGATACTTATCCCTGAGAAGTGCACCTCCAACATTTGACTCTCCGTCCTCCTCACGTGGTTCACTATTTTGGAAAATCAAGGCCTGCGTGAACATATTCCATGAAAACGTCACAAAACCAGTGTGAATTTCTCCTGAACATAAAAAGTTACAATGTATGAAGATCTACAGGAATCTTATCACTGAGAAGAGGAAGTGAAACATGTGAATTTGACGTGTCCTCACTTGGTCGTTATTTTCCAGCTCATTACAAGCCTGAACATAGTTGGTAGAATCAGCACAAAACAAATGTTGTTTTCTCCAGAATACAAAGTATTACAGTCCAGAAACCTGTGTAGGATACTTATCCGAAAGAAGTGCACATGCTGCACATGACTTCCCAAAGAAGTGCACATGCTACATATGACTGTGAGTCCTCTTCACTTGGTTCACTATTTTCGAAGGGAAGGACATGCATAAACATGTTTCATGGAAACATCGTAAAACAAGTGTGATTTCCTCCTGAACACAAAGAGTTACAATATAGAAACTTCTGTAAGATACTTCTCCTGAAGAAGTGCACTTGCAACATTTAACTCTGAGTCCTCCGCACTTGGTTCTCTATTTTGTGAAATGATCGCCTGTGTGAACATCTGCCATTCAAATGTCAGAAAACAAGTATGATTTTCGCCTGAACACAAAAGTTACAGTTTGGGAACTTCTCTAGGATACTTATCCCTAAGAAGTGAAATGCCAAAATTTCACTCTGAATGCTCCGCACGTAGTTCACAGTTTGGGAAAATCATGGCCTGCGTGAACATGTTATATGTGAATGTCGCCATAGGAGTATGATCTTCTCCTGAACACAAAGTGTAACACTTCAGAATCTTCTGTGGGATACTTATCCCTGAGAAGTGCACCTCCAACATTTGACTCTCAGTCCTCCTCATGTGGTTCACTATTTTGGAAAATCAAGGCCTGCGTGAACATATTCCATGAAAACGTTTCTAAACCAGTGTGAATTTCTCCTGAACATAAAAAGTTACAACGTATGAAGATATACAGGATTCTTACCACTGAGAAGAGGAAGTGAAACATGTGAATTTGATGCGTCCTCACTTGGTCGTTATTTTCCAGGTCATTACAAGCCTGAACATAGTTGGTAGAATCAGCACAAAACAAATGTTGCTTTCTCCAGAATACAAAGTTTTACAGTCTAGAAACCTGTGTAGGATACTTATCCGAAAGTTGTGCACATGCTGCACATGACTTCCCAAAGAAGTGCACATGCTACATATGACTGTGAGTCCTCTTCACTTGGTTCACTATTTTCGAAGGGAACGACATGCATGAACATGTTTCATGGAAACGTCGTAAAACAAGTGTGATTTCCTCCTGAACACAAAATTTTACAATACAGAAACTTCTGGAAGCGCACTTGCAATATTTAACTCTGAGTCCTCCGCACCTGGTTCTCTATTTTGTGAAATCATTGCCTGTGTGAACATGTGCCATTCCAATGTCAGAAAACAAGTATGATTTTCGCCTGAACACAAAAGGTACAGTTTAGGAACTTCTCTAGCATACTTATCCCTAAGAAGTGAAATGCCAACATTTGACTCTGAATGCTTCGCACTTGGTTGACTCTTTTGGAAAATCATGGCCTGCGTGAACATATTATATGCGAATGTCGCAAAACGTGTATGATCTTCTCCTGAACACACAGCGTAACACTACAGAATTTTCTGTAGGATACTTATCCCTGAGAAGTGCACCTCCAACATTTGACTCTCAGTCCTCTTCACTTGGTTCACTATTTTGGAAAATCATGGCCTGCGTGAACATATTATATGGAAACCTCACAAAACCAGTGTGAATTTCTCCTGAACATAAAAAGTTACAACATATGAACATCTACAGGAATCTTATCACTGAGAAGAGGAAGTGAAACATGTGAATTTGACGAATCCTCACTTGGTTACTATTTTCAAGCTCATTACAATCCTGAACATAGTTGGTAAAATCAGCACAAAACAAATGTTGCTTTCTCCAGAATACAAAGTTTTACAGTCTAGAAACCTGTGTAGGATACTTATCCGAAAGAAGTGCACATGCTGCACATGACTTCCCAAAGATGTGCACATGCTACATATGACTGTGTGTCCTTTTCTATTGGTTCACTGTTTTCGAAGGGAATGACATGCATGAACATGTTTCATGGAAATGTCGTAAAACAAGTGTGATTTTCTCCTGAACACAAAGAGTTACAATACAGAAACTTCTGTAAGATACTTCTCCTAAATAAGCGAACTTGCAACATTTATCTCTGAGTCCACCGCACTTGGCTCCCTATTTTGTGAAATCATGGCCTGTGTGAACATGTGCCATTCAAATGTCAGAGAGCAAGTATGATTTTTCCCTGAACACAAAAGTTACAGTATAGGAACTTCTCTAGGATACTTTTCCCTAAGAATTGAAATGACAACATTTGACTCTGAATCCTCCGCACTTGGTTCACTCTTTTGGGAAATCATGGCCTGCGTGAACATGTTATATGCAAATGTCGCAAAACGAGTATGATCTTCACCTGAACACAAAGCGTAACACAACAGAATCTTCTGTAGGATACTTATCCCTGAGAAGTGCACCTCCAACATTTGACTCTCCGTCCTCCTCACGTGGTTCACTATTTTGGAAAATCAAGGCCTGCGTGAACTTATTCCATGAAAACGTCACAAATCCAGTGAGAATTTCTCCTGAACATAAAAAGTTACAATGTATGAAGATCTACAGGATTCTTATCACTGAGAAGAGGAAGTGAAACATGTGAATTTGACGCGTCCTCACTTGCTCACTATTTACAAGCTCATTACAAGCCTGAACATAGTTGGTAGAATCAGCACAAAACAAATGTTGTTTTCTCCAGAATACAAAGTTTTACAGTCCAGAAACCTGTGTAGGATAGTTATCCTAAAGAAGTGCACATGCTGCACATGACTTCCCAAAGAAGTGCACATGCTACATATGACTGTGAGTCCTCTTCACTTGGTTCACTACTTTCGAAGGGAACGACATGCTTGAACATGTTTCGTGGAAACGTCGTAAAACATGTGTGATTTCCTTCTGAACACAAGGAGTTACAATATAGAAACTTCTGTATGATACTTCATCCTAGAAGTGCGTATGCAACATTTAACTCTGAGTCCTCCGCATTTGGTTCTCTATTTTGTGAAATCATGGCCTGTGTGAACATGTGCCATTCAAATGTCAGAAAACAAGTATGATTTTCGCCTGAACACAAAACTTACAGTTTAGGAACTTCTCTAGGATACTTATCCCTAAGAAGTGAAATGCCAACATTTGACTCTGAATGCTCCGCACTTGGTTCATTCTTTTGGAAAATCATGGCCTGCGTGAACATGTTATATGCGAATGTCGCAAAACGAGTATGATCTTCTCCTGAACACAAAGTGTAACACTACAGAATCTTCTGTAGGATACTTATCTCTGAGAAGCGCTCCTCCAAAATTTGACTCTCCGTCCTCCTCACGTGGTTCACTATTTTGGAAAATCAAGGCCTGCATGAACATATTCCATGAAAACGTCACAAAACCAATGTGAACTTCTCCTGAACATAAAAAGTAACAACGTATGAACATCTACAGGATTCTTATCACTGAGAAGAGAAAGTGAAACATGTGAATTTGACACGTCCTCTCTTGGTCACTATTTTCAAGCTCATTACAAGCCTGAACATAGTTGGTACAATGAGCACAAAACAAATGTTGTTTTCTCCAGATTACAAAGATTTACAGTCCAGAAACCTGTGTAGGATATTTATCCGAAAGAAGTGCACATGCTGCACATGACTTCCCAAAGAAGTGCCCATATGCTACATATTACTGTGAGACCTATTCACTGGGTTCACTAGTTTCGAAGGTAACGACATGCATGAACATATTTCGTGGAAACGTCGTAAAACATGTGTGATTTCCTTCTGAACAGAAAGAGTTACAATACAGAAACTTCTGTACGATACTTCTCCTAAAGAAGCGTACTTGCAACATTTAACTCTGAGTCCTCCGCACTTGGCTCCCTATTTTTTGAAATCATGGCCTGTGTGAACATGTGCCATTAAAATGTCAGAGAGCAAGTATGATTTTTCCAGAACACAAAAGTTACAGTATAAGAACTTCTCTAGGATACTTATCCCTAAGAAGTGAAATGCCAACATTTGACTCTGAATGCTCCGCACTTGTTTTACTCTTTTGGAAAATCATGGCCTGCGTGAACATGTTATATGCGAATGTCGCAAAACGTGTATGATCTTCACCTGAACACAAAGCGTAACACTACAGAATCTTCTGTAGGATACTTATCCCTGAGAAGTGCGCCTCCAACATTTGACTCTTCGTCCTCCTCACGTGGTTCACTATTTTGGAAAATCAAGGCCTGCGTGAACATATTCCATGAAAACGTCACAAAACCAGTTTGAATTTCTCCTGAACATAAAAAGTTACAACGTATGAACATCTACAGGATTAATATGTGAATTTGACGCGTCCTCACTTGGTCACTATGTTCAACCTTAATACAAGCTTGAACATAGTTGGTAGAAACAGTACAAAACAAATGTTGTTTTCTCCAGAATACAAAGTTTTACAGTCCAGAAACCTGTGTAGGATATTTATCCGAAAGAAGTGCACATGCTGCACATGACTTCCCAAAGAAGTGCACATGCTACATATGACTGTGAGTCCTCTTCACTTGGTTCACTATTTTCGAAGGGAAGGACATGCATGAACATATTTCATGGAAACATCGTAAAACAAGTGTGATTTCCTCCTGAACACAAAGAGTTACAATATAGAAACTTCTGTAAGATACTTCTCCTGAAGAAGTGCACTTGCAACATTTAACTCTGAGTCCTCCGCACTTGGTTCTCTATTTTTTGAAATCATGGCCTGTGTGAACATGTGCCATTCCAATGTCAGAGAACAAGTATGATTTTCGCCTGAACACAAAAGTTACAGTTTAAGGAACTTCTCTAGGATACCTATCCCTAAGAAGTGAAATGCCAACATTTGACTCTGAATTCTCCGCATTTGGTTTACTCTTTTGGAAAATCATGGCCTGCGTGAACATGTTATATGCGAATGTCGCAAAATGAGTATGATCTTCTCCTGAACACAAAGTGTAACACTACAGAATCTTCTGTAGGATACTTATCCCTGAGAAGTGCACTTCCAACATTTGACTCTCAGTCCTCCTCATTTGGTTCACTATTTTGGATCATCAAGGCCTGCGTGAACATATTTCATGAAAAAGTCACAAAAGCAGTGTGAATTTCTCCTGTACATAAAAAGTTTCAACATATGAACATCTACAGGATTCTTATCACTGAGCAGAGAAAGTGAAACATGTGAATTTGATACCTCCTCACTTGGTCACTATTTTCAAACTCATTACAAGCCTGAACATAGTTGGTAGAATCAGCACAAAACAAATGTTGTTTTGTCCAGAATACAAAGTTTTACAGTCTAGAAACCTGTGTAGGATACTTATCCGAAAGAAGTGCACATGCTGCACATGACTTCCCAAAGAAGTGCACATGCTACATATGACTGTGAGACCTCTTCACTTGGTTCACTGTTTCCGAAGGGAACGACATGCATGAACATGTTTCATGGAAACGTCTTAATACAAGTGTGATTTCCTCCTGTGTACAAAGAGTAACAATATAGAAACTTCTGTTCGATACTTCTCCTAAGGAAGTGCACTTGCAACATTTAAGTCTGAGTCCCCCGAACATGGTTCTCTATTTTGTGAAATGATGGCCTGTGTGAACATGTGCCATTCAATTGTCAGAAAACAAGTATGATTTTCGCCTGAACACAAAAGTTACAGTTTGAGAACTTCTCTAGGATACTTATCCCTAAGAAATGAAATGCCAAAATTTGACTCTTAATGCTCTGCACTTGGTTCACTGTTTTGGAAAATCATGGCCTGCGTGAACATGTTATATGCGAATGTCGCAAAAGAGTATGATCTTCTCCTGAACACAAAGTGTAACACTACAGAATCTTCTGTAGGATACTTATGCCTGAGAAGTGCACCTCCAACATTTGACTCCCAGTCCTCCTCCGTTGGTTCACTATTTTGGAAAATCAAGGCCTGCGTGGACATATTCCATGAAAACGTCACAAAACCAGTGTGAATTTCTCCTGTTCATAAAAAGTTTCAACGTATGAACATCTACAGGATTCTTATCACTGAGCAGAGAAAGTGAAACATGTGAATTTGATGCGTCCTCACTTGGTCACTATTTTCAATCTAATTACAAGTCTGAACATAGTTGGTAGAATCAGCACAAAACAAATGTTGTTTTGTCCAGAATACAAAGTTTTACAGTCTAGAAACCTGTGTAGGATACTTATCCGAAAGAAGTGCACGTGCTGCACATAACTTCCCAAAGAAGTGCACATACTACATATGACTGTGAGACCTCTTCACGTGGTTCACTATTTCCGAAGGGAACGACATGCATGAACATGTTTCATGGAAACGTCTTAATACAAGTGTGATTTCCTCCTGTACACAAAGAGTTACAATATAGAAACTTCTGTTCGATACTTCTCCTAAGGAAGTGCACTTGCAACATTTAACTCTGTGTCCTCCGAACTTGGTTCTCTATTTTGTGAAATGATGGCCTGTGTGAACATGTGCCATTCAAATGTCAGAAAACAAATATGATTTTCGCCTGAACACAAAAGTTACAGTTTAGGAACTTCTCTAGCATACATATCCCTAAGAAGTGAAATGCCAACATTTGACTCTGAATGCTCCACACTTGGTTCACTCTTTTGGAAAATCATGGCCTGCGTGAACATGGTATATGTGAATGTCGCAAAATGAGTATTATCTTCTCCTGAACACAAAGTGTAACACTACAGAATCTTCTGTAGGATACTTATCCCTGAGAAGTGCACCTCCAACATTTGACTCTCACTCCTCCTCACTTGGTTCATTATTTTGGAAAATCAAGGCCTGCGTGAACATATTCCATGAAAACGTGACAAAACCAGTGTGAATTTCTCCTGAACATAAAAAATTACAACGTATAAGATCTACAGGATTCTTATCACTGAGAAGAGGAAGTGAAACATGTGAATTTGACGCGTCCTTACTTGGTCGTTATTTTCCAGCTCATTACAAGCCTGAACATAGTTGGTAGAATCAGCAGAAAACAAATGTTTTTTCCAGAATACAAAGTTTTATAGTCCAGAAACATGTGTAGGATACTTATCCTAAAGAAGTGCACATGGTGGACATGTCTTCCCAAAGAAGTGCACATGCTACATATGACTGTGAGTCCTCTTTACTTGGTTCACTATTTTCGAAGGGAATGACATGCATGAACATGTTTCATGGAAACGTCGTAAAACATGTGTGATTTCCTTCTGAACACAAAGAGTTACAAAATAGAAACTTCTGTTCGATACTTCTCCTAAGGAAGTGCACTTGCAACATTTAACTCTGAGTCCTCCGCACTTGGATCTCTATTTTGTGAAATCATGGCCTGTGTGAACATGTGCCATTCAAATGTCAGAAAACAAGTATGATTTTTGCCTGAACCCAAAAGTTACAGTTTGGGAACTTCTCTAGGATACTTATCCCTAAGAAGTGAAATGCCAAAATTTGTCTCTGAATGCTCCGCACTTAGTTCACAGTTTGGGAAAATCATGGCCTGCGTGGACATGTTATATGCGAATGTCGCCATAAGAGTATGATCTTCTCCTGAACACAAAGTGTAACACTACAGAATCTTCTGTAGGATACTTATCCCTGAGAAGTGCACCTCCAACATTTGACTCTCCGTCCTCCTCACGTGGTTCACTATTTTGGAAAATCAAGGCCTGCGTGAACATATTCCATGAAAACGTCACAAAACCAGTGTGAATTTCTCCTGAACATAAAAAGTTACAACGTATGAACATCTACAGGATTCTTATCACTGAGAAGAGGAAGTGAAACGTGAATTTGATGCGTCCTCACTTGGTCGTTATTTTCCAGCTCATTACAAGCCTGAACATAGATGGTAGAATCAGCACAAAACAAATGTTGTTTTTTCCAGAATACAAAGTTTTACAGTCTAGAAACCTGTGTAGGATACTTATCCTAAAGAAGTGCACATGGTGGACATGTCTTCCCAAAGAAGTGCACATGCTACATATGACTGTGAGTCCTCTTTACTTGGTTCACTATTTTCGAAGGGAATGACATGCATGAACATGTTTCATGGAAACGTCGTAAAACATGTGTGATTTCCTTCTGAACACAAAGAGTTACAAAATAGAAACTTCTGTTCGATACTTCTCCTAAGGAAGTGCACTTGCAACATTTAACTCTGAGTCCTCCGCACTTGGATCTCTATTTTGTGAAATCATGGCCTGTGTGAACATGTGCCATTCAAATGTCAGAAAACAAGTATGATTTTTGCCTGAACCCAAAAGTTACAGTTTGGGAACTTCTCTAGGATACTTATCCCTAAGAAGTGTAATGCCAAAATTTGTCTCTGAATGCTCCGCACTTAGTTCACAGTTTGGGAAAATCATGGCCTGTGTGGACATGTTATATGCGAATGTCGCCATAAGAGTATGATCTTCTCCTGAACACAAAGTGTAACACTACAGAATCTTCTGTAGGATACTTATCCCTGAGAAGTGCACCTCCAACATTTGACTCTCCGTCCTCCTCACGTGGTTCACTATTTTGGAAAATCAAGGCCTGCGTGAACATATTCCATGAAAACGTCACAAAACCAGTGTGAATTTCTCCTGAACATAAAAAGTTACAACGTATGAACATCTACAGGATTCTTATCACTGAGAAGAGGAAGTGAAACGTGAATTTGATGCGTCATCACTTGGTCGTTATTTTCCAGCTCATTACAAGCCTGAACATAGATGGTAGAATCAGCACAAAACAAATGTTGTTTTTTCCAGAATACAAAGTTTTACAGTCTAGAAACCTGTGGAGGATACTTATCCGAAAGAAGTGCACATGCTGCACATGACTTCCCAAAGAAGTGCACATGCTACATATGACTGTGAGTCCTCTTCACTTGGTTCACTATTTTTGAAGGGAACGACATGCATGAACATGTTTCATGGAAACGTCGTAAAACATGTGTGATTTCCTTCTGAACACAAAGAGTTACAATATAGAAACTTCTGTATGATACTTCTCCCACGAAGTGCACTTGCAACATTTACCTCTGAGTCCTCCGTATTTGGTTCTCTATTTTGTGAAATCATGGCCTGTGTGAACATGTACCATTCAAATGTCAGAAAACAAGTATGATTTTCGCCTGAACACAAAAGTTACAGTTTAGGAACTTCTCTAGCATACATATCCCTAAGAAGTGAAATGCCAACATTTGACTCTGAATGCTCCACACTTGGTTCACTCTTTTGGAAAATCATGGCCTGCGTGAACATGGTATATGTGAATGTCGCAAAATGAGTATTATCTTCTCCTGAACACAAAGTGTAACACTACAGAATCTTCTGTAGGATACTTATCCCTGAGAAGTGCACCAACAACATTTGACACTCAGTCCTCCTCACTTGGTTCATTATTTTGGAAAATCAAGGCCTGCGTGAACATATTCCATGAAAACGTCACAAAACCAGTGTGAATTTCTCCTGAACATAAAAAGTTACAACGTATAAGATCTACAGGATTCTTATCACTGAGAAGAGGAAGTGAAACATGTGAATTTGACGCGTCCTTACTTGGTCGTTATTTTCCAGCTCATTACAAGCCTGAACATAGTTGGTAGAATCAGCAGAAAACAAATGTTTTTTCCAGAATACAAAGTTTTATAGTCCAGAAACATGTGTAGGATACTTATCCTAAAGAAGTGCACATGGTGGACATGTCTTCCCAAAGAAGTGCACATGCTACATATGACTGTGAGTCCTCTTTACTTGGTTCACTATTTTCGAAGGGAATGACATGCATGAACATGTTTCATGGAAACGTCGTAAAACATGTGTGATTTCCTTCTGAACACAAAGAGTTACAAAATAGAAACTTCTGTTCGATACTTCTCCTAAGGAAGTGCACTTGCAACATTTAACTCTGAGTCCTCCGCACTTGGATCTCTATTTTGTGAAATCATGGCCTGTGTGAACATGTGCCATTCAAATGTCAGAAAACAAGTATGATTTTTGCCTGAACCCAAAAGTTACAGTTTGGGAACTTCTCTAGGATACTTATCCCTAAGAAGTGAAATGCCAAAATTTGTCTCTGAATGCTCCGCACTTAGTTCACAGTTTGGGAAAATCATGGCCTGCGTGGACATGTTATATGCGAATGTCGCCATAAGAGTATGATCTTCTCCTGAACACAAAGTGTAACACTACAGAATCTTCTGTAGGATACTTATCCCTGAGAAGTGCACCTCCAACATTTGACTCTCCGTCCTCCTCACGTGGTTCACTATTTTGGAAAATCAAGGCCTGCGTGAACATATTCCATGAAAACGTCACAAAACCAGTGTGAATTTCTCCTGAACATAAAAAGTTACAACGTATGAACATCTACAGGATTCTTATCACTGAGAAGAGGAAGTGAAACGTGAATTTGATGCGTCCTCACTTGGTCGTTATTTTCCAGCTCATTACAAGCCTGAACATAGATGGTAGAATCAGCACAAAACAAATGTTGTTTTTTCCAGAATACAAAGTTTTACAGTCTAGAAACCTGTGTAGGATACTTATCCTAAAGAAGTGCACATGGTGGACATGTCTTCCCAAAGAAGTGCACATGCTACATATGACTGTGAGTCCTCTTTACTTGGTTCACTATTTTCGAAGGGAATGACATGCATGAACATGTTTCATGGAAACGTCGTAAAACATGTGTGATTTCCTTCTGAACACAAAGAGTTACAAAATAGAAACTTCTGTTCGATACTTCTCCTAAGGAAGTGCACTTGCAACATTTAACTCTGAGTCCTCCGCACTTGGATCTCTATTTTGTGAAATCATGGCCTGTGTGAACATGTGCCATTCAAATGTCAGAAAACAAGTATGATTTTTGCCTGAACCCAAAAGTTACAGTTTGGGAACTTCTCTAGGATACTTATCCCTAAGAAGTGTAATGCCAAAATTTGTCTCTGAATGCTCCGCACTTAGTTCACAGTTTGGGAAAATCATGGCCTGTGTGGACATGTTATATGCGAATGTCGCCATAAGAGTATGATCTTCTCCTGAACACAAAGTGTAACACTACAGAATCTTCTGTAGGATACTTATCCCTGAGAAGTGCACCTCCAACATTTGACTCTCCGTCCTCCTCACGTGGTTCACTATTTTGGAAAATCAAGGCCTGCGTGAACATATTCCATGAAAACGTCACAAAACCAGTGTGAATTTCTCCTGAACATAAAAAGTTACAACGTATGAACATCTACAGGATTCTTATCACTGAGAAGAGGAAGTGAAACGTGAATTTGATGCGTCCTCACTTGGTCGTTATTTTCCAGCTCATTACAAGCCTGAACATAGATGGTAGAATCAGCACAAAACAAATGTTGTTTTTTCCAGAATACAAAGTTTTACAGTCTAGAAACCTGTGGAGGATACTTATCCGAAAGAAGTGCACATGCTGCACATGACTTCCCAAAGAAGTGCACATGCTACATATGACTGTGAGTCCTCTTCACTTGGTTCACTATTTTTGAAGGGAACGACATGCATGAACATGTTTCATGGAAACGTCGTAAAACATGTGTGATTTCCTTCTGAACACAAAGAGTTAAATATAGAAACTTCTGTATGATACTTCTCCCACGAAGTGCACTTGCAACATTTAACTCTGAGTCCTCCGTATTTGGTTCTCTATTTTGTGAAATCATGGCCTGTGTGAACATGTACCATTCAAATGTCAGAAAACAAGTATGATTTTCGCCTGAACACAAAAGTTACAGTTTAGGAACTTCTCTAGCATACATATCCCTAAGAAGTGAAATGCCAACATTTGACTCTGAATGCTCCACACTTGGTTCACTCTTTTGGAAAATCATGGCCTGCGTGAACATGGTATATGTGAATGTCGCAAAATGAGTATTATCTTCTCCTGAACACAAAGTGTAACACTACAGAATCTTCTGTAGGATACTTATCCCTGAGAAGTGCACCAACAACATTTGACACTCAGTCCTCCTCACTTGGTTCATTATTTTGGAAAATCAAGGCCTGCGTGAACATATTCCATGAAAACGTCACAAAACCAGTGTGAATTTCTCCTGAACATAAAAAGTTACAACGTATAAGATCTACAGGATTCTTATCACTGAGAAGAGGAAGTGAAACATGTGAATTTGACGCGTCCTTACTTGGTCGTTATTTTCCAGCTCATTACAAGCCTGAACATAGTTGGTAGAATCAGCAGAAAACAAATGTTTTTTCCAGAATACAAAGTTTTATAGTCCAGAAACATGTGTAGGATACTTATCCTAAAGAAGTGCACATGGTGGACATGTCTTCCCAAAGAAGTGCACATGCTACATATGACTGTGAGTCCTCTTTACTTGGTTCACTATTTTCGAAGGGAATGACATGCATGAACATGTTTCATGGAAACGTCGTAAAACATGTGTGATTTCCTTCTGAACACAAAGAGTTACAAAATAGAAACTTCTGTTCGATACTTCTCCTAAGGAAGTGCACTTGCAACATTTAACTCTGAGTCCTCCGCACTTGGATCTCTATTTTGTGAAATCATGGCCTGTGTGAACATGTGCCATTCAAATGTCAGAAAACAAGTATGATTTTTGCCTGAACCCAAAAGTTACAGTTTGGGAACTTCTCTAGGATACTTATCCCTAAGAAGTGAAATGCCAAAATTTGTCTCTGAATGCTCCGCACTTAGTTCACAGTTTGGGAAAATCATGGCCTGCGTGGACATGTTATATGCGAATGTCGCCATAAGAGTATGATCTTCTCCTGAACACAAAGTGTAACACTACAGAATCTTCTGTAGGATACTTATCCCTGAGAAGTGCACCTCCAACATTTGACTCTCCGTCCTCCTCACGTGGTTCACTATTTTGGAAAATCAAGGCCTGCGTGAACATATTCCATGAAAACGTCACAAAACCAGTGTGAATTTCTCCTGAACATAAAAAGTTACAACGTATGAACATCTACAGGATTCTTATCACTGAGAAGAGGAAGTGAAACGTGAATTTGATGCGTCCTCACTTGGTCGTTATTTTCCAGCTCATTACAAGCCTGAACATAGATGGTAGAATCAGCACAAAACAAATGTTGTTTTTTCCAGAATACAAAGTTTTACAGTCTAGAAACCTGTGTAGGATACTTATCCTAAAGAAGTGCACATGGTGGACATGTCTTCCCAAAGAAGTGCACATGCTACATATGACTGTGAGTCCTCTTTACTTGGTTCACTATTTTCGAAGGGAATGACATGCATGAACATGTTTCATGGAAACGTCGTAAAACATGTGTGATTTCCTTCTGAACACAAAGAGTTACAAAATAGAAACTTCTGTTCGATACTTCTCCTAAGGAAGTGCACTTGCAACATTTAACTCTGAGTCCTCCGCACTTGGATCTCTATTTTGTGAAATCATGGCCTGTGTGAACATGTGCCATTCAAATGTCAGAAAACAAGTATGATTTTTGCCTGAACCCAAAAGTTACAGTTTGGGAACTTCTCTAGGATACTTATCCCTAAGAAGTGTAATGCCAAAATTTGTCTCTGAATGCTCCGCACTTAGTTCACAGTTTGGGAAAATCATGGCCTGTGTGGACATGTTATATGCGAATGTCGCCATAAGAGTATGATCTTCTCCTGAACACAAAGTGTAACACTACAGAATCTTCTGTAGGATACTTATCCCTGAGAAGTGCACCTCCAACATTTGACTCTCCGTCCTCCTCACGTGGTTCACTATTTTGGAAAATCAAGGCCTGCGTGAACATATTCCATGAAAACGTCACAAAACCAGTGTGAATTTCTCCTGAACATAAAAAGTTACAACGTATGAACATCTACAGGATTCTTATCACTGAGAAGAGGAAGTGAAACGTGAATTTGATGCGTCATCACTTGGTCGTTATTTTCCAGCTCATTACAAGCCTGAACATAGATGGTAGAATCAGCACAAAACAAATGTTGTTTTTTCCAGAATACAAAGTTTTACAGTCTAGAAACCTGTGGAGGATACTTATCCGAAAGAAGTGCACATGCTGCACATGACTTCCCAAAGAAGTGCACATGCTACATATGACTGTGAGTCCTCTTCACTTGGTTCACTATTTTTGAAGGGAACGACATGCATGAACATGTTTCATGGAAACGTCGTAAAACATGTGTGATTTCCTTCTGAACACAAAGAGTTACAATATAGAAACTTCTGTATGATACTTCTCCCACGAAGTGCACTTGCAACATTTACCTCTGAGTCCTCCGTATTTGGTTCTCTATTTTGTGAAATCATGGCCTGTGTGAACATGTACCATTCAAATGTCAGAAAACAAGTATGATTTTCGCCTGAACACAAAAGTTACAGTTTAGGAACTTCTCTAGCATACATATCCCTAAGAAGTGAAATGCCAACATTTGACTCTGAATGCTCCACACTTGGTTCACTCTTTTGGAAAATCATGGCCTGCGTGAACATGGTATATGTGAATGTCGCAAAATGAGTATTATCTTCTCCTGAACACAAAGTGTAACACTACAGAATCTTCTGTAGGATACTTATCCCTGAGAAGTGCACCAACAACATTTGACACTCAGTCCTCCTCACTTGGTTCATTATTTTGGAAAATCAAGGCCTGCGTGAACATATTCCATGAAAACGTCACAAAACCAGTGTGAATTTCTCCTGAACATAAAAAGTTACAACGTATAAGATCTACAGGATTCTTATCACTGAGAAGAGGAAGTGAAACATGTGAATTTGACGCGTCCTTACTTGGTCGTTATTTTCCAGCTCATTACAAGCCTGAACATAGTTGGTAGAATCAGCAGAAAACAAATGTTTTTTCCAGAATACAAAGTTTTATAGTCCAGAAACATGTGTAGGATACTTATCCTAAAGAAGTGCACATGGTGGACATGTCTTCCCAAAGAAGTGCACATGCTACATATGACTGTGAGTCCTCTTTACTTGGTTCACTATTTTCGAAGGGAATGACATGCATGAACATGTTTCATGGAAACGTCGTAAAACATGTGTGATTTCCTTCTGAACACAAAGAGTTACAAAATAGAAACTTCTGTTCGATACTTCTCCTAAGGAAGTGCACTTGCAACATTTAACTCTGAGTCCTCCGCACTTGGATCTCTATTTTGTGAAATCATGGCCTGTGTGAACATGTGCCATTCAAATGTCAGAAAACAAGTATGATTTTTGCCTGAACCCAAAAGTTACAGTTTGGGAACTTCTCTAGGATACTTATCCCTAAGAAGTGAAATGCCAAAATTTGTCTCTGAATGCTCCGCACTTAGTTCACAGTTTGGGAAAATCATGGCCTGCGTGGACATGTTATATGCGAATGTCGCCATAAGAGTATGATCTTCTCCTGAACACAAAGTGTAACACTACAGAATCTTCTGTAGGATACTTATCCCTGAGAAGTGCACCTCCAACATTTGACTCTCCGTCCTCCTCACGTGGTTCACTATTTTGGAAAATCAAGGCCTGCGTGAACATATTCCATGAAAACGTCACAAAACCAGTGTGAATTTCTCCTGAACATAAAAAGTTACAACGTATGAACATCTACAGGATTCTTATCACTGAGAAGAGGAAGTGAAACGTGAATTTGATGCGTCCTCACTTGGTCGTTATTTTCCAGCTCATTACAAGCCTGAACATAGATGGTAGAATCAGCACAAAACAAATGTTGTTTTTTCCAGAATACAAAGTTTTACAGTCTAGAAACCTGTGTAGGATACTTATCCTAAAGAAGTGCACATGGTGGACATGTCTTCCCAAAGAAGTGCACATGCTACATATGACTGTGAGTCCTCTTTACTTGGTTCACTATTTTCGAAGGGAATGACATGCATGAACATGTTTCATGGAAACGTCGTAAAACATGTGTGATTTCCTTCTGAACACAAAGAGTTACAAAATAGAAACTTCTGTTCGATACTTCTCCTAAGGAAGT
Organism: Typhlomys cinereus; assembly: GCA_023101885.1. Lineage (NCBI taxonomy): Eukaryota > Metazoa > Chordata > Mammalia > Rodentia > Platacanthomyidae > Typhlomys > Typhlomys cinereus. The sequence goes on along the minus strand of JALPQD010000378.1, from coordinate 252,157 downwards.
GCACTTGCAACATTTAACTCTGAGTCCTCCGCACTTGGATCTCTATTTTGTGAAATCATGGCCTGTGTGAACATGTGCCATTCAAATGTCAGAAAACAAGTATGATTTTTGCCTGAACCCAAAAGTTACAGTTTGGGAACTTCTCTAGGATACTTATCCCTAAGAAGTGAAATGCCAAAATTTGTCTCTGAATGCTCCGCACTTAGTTCACAGTTTGGGAAAATCATGGCCTGTGTGGACATGTTATATGCGAATGTCGCCATAAGAGTATGATCTTCTCCTGAACACAAAGTGTAACACTACAGAATCTTCTGTAGGATACTTATCCCTGAGAAGTGCACCTCCAACATTTGACTCTCCGTCCTCCTCACGTGGTTCACTATTTTGGAAAATCAAGGCCTGCGTGAACATATTCCATGAAAACGTCACAAAACCAGTGTGAATTTCTCCTGAACATAAAAAGTTACAACGTATGAACATCTACAGGATTCTTATCACTGAGAAGAGGAAGTGAAACGTGAATTTGATGCGTCCTCACTTGGTCGTTATTTTCCAGCTCATTACAAGCCTGAACATAGATGGTAGAATCAGCACAAAACAAATGTTGTTTTTTCCAGAATACAAAGTTTTACAGTCTAGAAACCTGTGGAGGATACTTATCCGAAAGAAGTGCACATGCTGCACATGACTTCCCAAAGAAGTGCACATGCTACATATGACTGTGAGTCCTCTTCACTTGGTTCACTATTTTTGAAGGGAACGACATGCATGAACATGTTTCATGGAAACGTCGTAAAACATGTGTGATTTCCTTCTGAACACAAAGAGTTAAATATAGAAACTTCTGTATGATACTTCTCCCACGAAGTGCACTTGCAACATTTAACTCTGAGTCCTCCGTATTTGGTTCTCTATTTTGTGAAATCATGGCCTGTGTGAACATGTACCATTCAAATGTCAGAAAACAAGTATGATTTTCGCCTGAACACAAAAGTTACAGTTTAGGAACTTCTCTAGCATACATATCCCTAAGAAGTGAAATGCCAACATTTGACTCTGAATGCTCCACACTTGGTTCACTCTTTTGGAAAATCATGGCCTGCGTGAACATGGTATATGTGAATGTCGCAAAATGAGTATTATCTTCTCCTGAACACAAAGTGTAACACTACAGAATCTTCTGTAGGATACTTATCCCTGAGAAGTGCACCAACAACATTTGACACTCAGTCCTCCTCACTTGGTTCATTATTTTGGAAAATCAAGCCCTGCGTGAACATATTCCATGAAAACGTCACAAACCTAGTGTGAATTTCTCCTGAACATAAAAAGTTACAACGTATGAACATATACAGGATTCTTATCACTGAGAAGAGGAAGTGAAACATGTGAATTTGACGCATCCTCACTTGGTCACTATTTTCAAGCTCATTACAAGCCTGAACATAGTTGGTAGAATCAGCACAAAACAAATTTTGCTTTCTCCAGAATACAAAGTTTTATAGTCTAGAAACCTATGTAGGATACTTATCCGAAAGAAGTGCACATGTTGCACATGACTTCCCAAAGAAGTGCACATGCTACATATGACTGTGAGTCCTCGTCAGTTGGTTCACTATTTTCGAAGGGAACGACATGCATGAACATGTTTCATGGAAAAGTCGTGAAACCAGTGTGATTTCCCCCTGAACACAAAGAGTTACAATATAGAAACTTCTGTACGATACTTCTCCTAAAGAAGTGCACTTGCCCGGTCAGGATGGCAAAAATCCACAATACAAACAACGACAAATGCTGGAGAGGATGTGGAGAGAGGGGAACTCTCCTACATTGTTGGTGGGAATGCAGGCTCATACAGCCACTCTGGCGAGCCGTCTGGAGATTCTTAAAGAAATTAAAGATTGAAATGCCATATGACCCTGCTATCCCACTTTTGGGAATAACCCCCCATGCAGCAGAGGTTCGCCTCGATAGCACAAGCTCGACCATGTTCATAGCAGCACTGTTTACAATAGCAAAGTCATGGAATCAACCTAAATGTCCAACAGTTGACGAGTGGATAAGGAAACTGTGGTACATCTATACAATGGAGTACTACTCAGCCATCAAAAATGATGAATTACTGGAATTTGCTGGGAAATGGATGTCATTAGAAAGAATTATATTAAGTGAAGTATCCCAAACCCAGAAAATTAAGCGCCGTATGTACTCCCTAATAGGTGGCTCCTAGTACCAAACTCACCAGCCCACATTGAGACACTCAAAAGTAAAACTATGTATCACAGTAATTGCACGGATTATGAACAAGAGAGATGGGTTAGGAGGGCCACACCAGAAACAAGGAGAGAGGAGACCATGTTACAGCAGAGAAAATATGCCTCCATCAAGGTCTGTAAGTAAGTAATGAGAAACCTGGTTAAGTTCACAGATGTTCTTTCCTGATCTCACCAGAAGGGGAGGGCATATAGTCTAGCAGATAAAAAGTAATCATTTTGCAAATGGGTGATGGACCCCTCCCTCAGTGAGGTTTCCTACTCTTATTACATCTACCCTTGAATGTGCTATTACAACAAGACTCCAGTTTAACAGCTTTTTGTCTTTGGCCAGGGGGTGACATACAGTGCCCAGCAGAATGGAGTGAAGGGAATTGCAGGAGCAGCAAAACTGCAAAAGAAAATCAACAAACCACAATCCAGAACTTCAGAGACTCTATATCAATCAAATAGAACTAGGCCAGCCTAATCACTCCCCATCCTGGAGCTCAGGGACATTTGCGGAAGAGGGGGCGGTAAGATTGTAAGAGCAAAAGGATGGGAGGAGCAACGATTTGCAAGATTCTCAACAATAGTTGGGGCCAAAGCAATCATAATGGGACTTTGCATGCCCTGCGCAATGTCCAGTGCACTGTTGCCCTCATAAAGTCTAGCATCTGTTAAGGGCACCGAGAACCCTGGAGGCAAGGGATTGACAGCCATAGTAGTGATCTTATGCTTAAGGGGAACAAGAGAAAGGGCTTATGGAAAAGCCACTGGGTCCTTATATGTCATCGGAGAGGAGGACCCAGTGGAGAGTTAGGCGTACACAATAAAGAACTCTCTGGGAATTGGGGGGGAGGCATTGGGGGAAAGGGAGGGGGAGCAGGGGGGAGGGAGGGAACTGGTAAAAAATTTTAAAATGTATAATTAAATTTTTAATAAAAATAAAAAAAAGAAGTGCACTTGCAACATTTAACTCTGAGTCCTACGAACATGGTTCTCTATTTTGTGAAAATATGGCCTGTGTGAACATGTGCCACTCAAATGTCAGAAAACAAGTATGATTTTCGCCTGAACACAAATGTTACAGTTTAGGAACTTCTCTAGGATACTTCTCCCTAAGAAGTGAAATGTCAACATTTGACTCTGAATCCTCCGCACTTGGTTCACATTTTTGCAAAATCATGGCCTGGGTGAACATGTTCTATGCGAATGTCGCAAAACGAGTATGATCTTCTCCTGAACACAAAGTGTAACACTACAGAATCTTCTGTAGGATACTTATCCCTGAGAAGTGCACCTCCAACATTTGACTGTCAGTCCTCCTCACTTGGTTCACTATTTTGGAAAATCAAGGCCTGCGTGAACATATTCCATGAAAACGTCACAAAACCAGTGTGAATTTCTCCGGAACATAAAAAGTTACAACGTATGAACATCTACAGGATTCTTATCACTGAGCAGAGAAAGTGAAACACATGAATTTGAGGCGTCCTCACTTGGTCGCTATTTTCAAGCTCATTACAAGCCTGAACATAGTTGGTAGAATCAGCACAAAACAAATGTTGTTTTCTCCAGAATACAAAGTTTTACAGTCTAGAAATCTGTATAGGATACTTTTCCTAAAGAAGTGCACATGGTGGACATGACTTCCCAACAAAATGCACATGCTACATATGACTGTGAGTCCTCTTCACTTGGTTCACTATTTTCGAAGGGAATGGCATGCATGAACATGTTTCATGGAAACATCGAAAAACAAGTGTGATTTCCTCCTGAACAGAAAGAGTTACAATATAGAAACTTCTGTACGATACTTCTTCTAAGGAAGTGCAGTTGCAACATTTAACTCTGAGACCTCCGCACTTGGTTCTCTATTTTGTGAAATCATGGCCTGTGTGAACATGTGCCATTCAAATGTCAGAAAACAAGTATGATTTTCGCCTGAACACAAAAGTTACAGTTTAGGAACTTCTCTAGGATACATATCCTTAAGAAGTGAAATGCCAACATTTGACTCTGAATGCTCCGCACTTGGTTCACTCTTTTGGAAAATCATGGCCTGCGTGAATATGTTATATGCGAATGTCGCAAAACGAGTGTGATCTTCTCTTAAACACAATGTGTAACACTACAGAATCTTCTGTAGGATACTTATCCCTGAGAGGCGCACCTCCAACATTTCACACTCAGTTTCCTCACTTGATTCACTATTTTGGAAAGTCCAGGCCTGCGTGAACATATTCCATGAACACGTCTCAAAACCACTGTGAATTAATCCTCAACATAAAAAGTTTCAACGCATGAATATCTACAGGATTCTTATCACTGAGAAGAGAAAGTGAAACATGTGAATTTGACGCGTCCACACTTGGTCGGTATTTTCCAGCTCATTACAAGCCTGAACATAGTTGGTAGAATCAGCACAAAAATAATGTTGTTTTCTCCAGAATACAAAGTTTTACAGTCTAGAAACCTGTGTAGGATACTTATCCGAAAGAAGTGCACATGCTGCACATGACTTCCCAAAGAAGTCCACATGCTACATATGACTGTGAGTCCTCTTCACATGGTTCACTATTTTCGAAGGGAACGACATGCATGAACATGTTTCATAGAAACGTCTTAAAACAAGACAAGTGTGATTTCCTCCTGAACACAAAGAGTTACAATGTAGAAACTTCTGTACGATTCTTCTCCTAAAGAAGTGCACTTACAACATTTAACTCTGAGTCCTCCGCACTTGGTTCTCTATTTTGTGAAATCATGGCCTGTGTGAACATGGGCCATTCAAATGTCAGAAAACAAGTATGATTTTCGCCTGAACACAAAAGTTACAGTTTAGGAACTTCTTTAGGATACTTATCCCTAAGAAGTGAAATGCCAACATTTGACTCTGAATGCTCTGCACTTGGTTCACTCTTTTGGAAAATCATGGCCTGTGTGAACATGGTATATGCGAATGTCGCAAAACGAGTATGATCTTTTCCTGAAAACAAAGCGTAACACTACAGAATCTTCTGTAGGATACTTATCCCTGAGAAGTGCACCTCCAACATTTGACTCTCATTCCTCCTCACGTGGTTCACTATTTTGGAAAATCAAGGCCTGCGTGAACATTTTCCATGAAAACGTCACGAAACCAGTGTGAATTTCTCCTGAACATAAAAAGTTACAACGTATGAACATCTACAGGATTCTTATCACTGAGCAGAGAAAGTGAAATATGTGAATTTGATGCGTCCTCACTTGGTCGCTATTTTCAAGCTCATGACAAGCCTGCACATATTTGGTAGAATAAGCACAAAACAAATGTTGCTTTCTCCAGAATACAAAGTTTCACAGTCCAGAAACCTGTGTAGGATACTTATCCGAAAGAAGTGCACATGCTGCACATGACGTCCCAAAGAAGTGCACATGCTACATAAGACTGTGAGTCCCCTTTACTTGGTTCACTATTTCGAAGGGAACGACATGCATGAACATGTTTCATGGAAACGTCGTAAAACAAAACAAGTGTGATTTCCTCCTGAACACAAAGAGTTACAATGTAGAAACTTCTGTACGATACTTCTCCCAAGAAGTGCACTTGCAACATTTAACTCTGAGTGCTCAGCACTTGGTTCTCTATTTTGTGAAATCATGGCCTGTGTGAACATGTGCCATTCAAACGGCAGAAAACAAGTATGATTTTCGCCTGAACACAAAAGTTACAGTTTAGGAACTTCTCTAGGATCCTTCTCCCTAAGAAGTGAAAGGCCAACATTTGGCTCTGAATGCTCCGCACTTGGTTAACTCATTTGGAAAATCATGGCCTGCGTGAACATGGTATATGCGAATGTCACAAAACGAGTGTGATCTTCTCCTGAACACAAAGTGTAACACTACAGAATCTTCTGTAGGATACTTATCCCTGAGAAGTGCACCTCCAATATTTGTCACTCAGTCCTCCTCACATGGTTCACTATTTTGGAAAATCAAGGCCTGCGTGAACATATTCCATGAAAACGTCACAAAACCAGTGTGAATTTCTCCTCAAAATATAAAGTTACAATGTATGAACATCTACAGGATTCTTATCATTGAGCAGAGAAACTGAAACATGTGAATTTGACGCGTCCTCATTTGGTAACTATTTTCAAGCTCATTACAAGCCTAAAGATATTTGGTAGAATCAGCACAAAACAAATGTTGTTTTCTCCAGAATACAAAGTTTTACAGTCTAGAAACCTGTGTAGGATACTTATCCCAAAGAAGTGCACATGCTGCACATGACTTCCCAAAGAAGTGCACATGCTACATATGACTGTGAGTCCTCTTCACTTGGTTCACTATTTTCGAAGGAAATGACATGCATGAACTTGTTTCATGGAAAAGTCGTAAAACCAGTGTGATTTCTTCCTGAACCCAAAGAGTTACAATATAGAAACTTCTGTATGATACTTCTCCTAAAGAAGTGCATTTGCAATATTTAACTCTGAGTCCTCCGCACTTGGTTCTCTATTTTGTGAAATCATGGCCTGTGTGAACATGTGCCATTCAAATGGCAGAAAACAAGTATGATTTTCGCCTGAACACAAAAGTTACAGTTTAGGAACTTCTCTAGGATACTTCTCCCTAAGATGTGAAATGCTAGCATTTGGCTCTTAATGCTCCGCACTTGGTTCACTCTTTGGAAAATCATGGCCTGCGTGAACATGTTATATGCGAATGTCGCAAAACGAGTGTGATCTTCTCCTGAACACAAAGTGTAACACTACAGAATCTTCTGTAGGATACGTATCCCTGAGAAGTGCACCTCCAACATTTGATTCGCAGTCCTCCTCACTTGGTTCACTATTTTGGAAAATCAAGGCCTGCGTGAACATATTCCATGAAAACGTCCGAAAACCAGTGTGAATTTCTCCTGAACATAAAAAGTTACAACGTATGAACATGTACAGGATTTTTATCAGTGAGCAGAGAAAGTGAAACAAGTGAATTTGATGTGTCCTCACTTGTTCGCTATTTTCAAGCTCGTATAAGCCTGAACATTGTTTGTAGAAACAGCACAAAACAAATGTTGTTTTCTCCAGAATACAAAGTTTTACAGTTAGAAACCTGTGTAGGATACTTATCCTAAAGAAGTGCACATTCTGCACATGACTTCCCAAAGAAGTACACATGCTACATATGACTGTGAGTCCTCTTCACGTGGTTCACTATTTTCAAAGGGAATGACATGCATGAACATGTTTCATGGAAACGTCGTAAAACAAGACAAGTGTGATTTCCTCCTGAACACAAAGAGTTACAATATAGAAACTTCTGTACGATACTTCTCCTAAAGAAGTGCACTTGCAACATTTAACTCTGAGTGCTCAGCACTTGGTTCTCTATTTTGTGAAATCATGGCCTGTGTGAACATGTGCCATTCAAATGTCAGAAAACAAGTATGATTTTCGCCTCAACACAAAAGGTACAGTTTAGGAACTTCTCTAGGATCCTTCTCCCTAAGAAGTGAAATGCCAACATTTGACTCTGAATGCTTCGCACTTGGTTCACTCTTTTGGAAAACCATGGCCTGCGTGAACATGTTGTATGCGAATGTCGCAAAACGAGTGTGATCTTCTCCTGAACACAAAGTGTAACACTACAGAATCTTCTGTAGGATACTTATCCCTGAGAAGTGCACCTCCAATATTTGAACACTCAGTCCTCCTCACATGGTTCACTATTTTGGAAAATCAAGGCCTGCGTGAACATATTCCATGAAAACGTCACAAAACCAGTGTGAATTTCTCCGCAAAATATAAAGTTACAATGTATGAACATCTACAGGATTCTTATCATTGAGCAGAGAAACTGAAACATGTGAATTTGACGTGTCCTCATTGGGTAACTATTTTCAAGCTCATTACAAGTCTGAAGATATTTGGTAGAATCAGCACAAAACTAATGTTGTTTTCTCCAGAATACAAAGTTTTACAGTCTAGAAACCTGTGTAGGATACTTATCCTAAAGAAGTGCACATGCTGCACATGACGTCCCAAAGAAGTGCACATGCTACATATGACTGTGAGTCCTCTTCACTTGGTTCACTATTTTCGAAGGGAACGACATGCATGAACATGTTTCATGGAAAAGTCGTAGAACCAGTGTGATTTCCTCCTGAACACAAAGAGTTACAATATAGAAAGTTTTGTATGATACTTCGACTAAAGAAGTGCACTTGCAACATTTAACTCTGAGTCCTCCGCACTTGGTTCTCTATTTTGTGAAATCATGGCCTGTGTGAACATGTGCCATTCAAATGTCAGAAAACAAGTATGATTTTCGCCTGAACACAAAAGTTACAGTTTAGGAACTTCTCTAGGATACTTATCCCTAAGAAGTGAAATGCCAACATTTGACTCTGAATGCTCCGCACTTGTTTCACTCTTTTGGAAAATCATGGCCTGCGTGAACATGTTATGTGCGAATGTCGCAAAACGATGTGATCTTCTCCAGAACACAAAGTGTAACACTACAGAATCCTCTGTAGGATACTTATCGCTGAGAAGTGCGCCTCCGACATTTCACACTCAGTCCTCCTCACTTTGTTCACTATTTTGGAAAAACAAGGCCTGCGTGAACATATTCCATGAAAACGTCGCAAACAAATGTGAATTTTTCCTCAACATAAAATGTTACAACGTATGAACATCCACAGGACTCTTATCACTGAGGAGAGAAAGTGAAACATGTGAATTTGACGCGTCCAGGCTTGGTCGCTCTTTTCCAGCTCATTACAAGCCTGAACATAGTTGGTAGAATCAGCACAAAAATAATGTTGTTTTCTCCAGAATACAAAGTTTTACAGTCTAGAAACCTGTGTAGGATACTTATCCCAAAGAAGTGCACATGCTGCACATGACTTCCCAAAGAAGTGCACATGCTACATATGACTGTGAATCCTCTTCACTTGGTTCACTATTTTGGAAGGGAACAACATGCATTAACATGTTTCATGGAAATATCGTAAAACAAGTGTGATTTCCTCCTGAACACAAAGAGTTACAATATAGAAACGTCTGTACGATACTTCTCCCAAGAAGTGCACTTGCAACATTTAACTCTGAGTCCTCCGCACTTGCTTCTCTATTTTGTGACATTCAAATGTCAGAAAACAAGTTTGATTTTCGCCTGAACACAAAAGTTACAGTTTAGGAACTGCTCTAGGATCCTTCTCCCTAAGAAATGAAATGCCAACATTTGACTCTGAATGCTCCGCACATGGTTCACTCTTTTGGAAAATCATGGCTGGCGTGAATATGTTACATGCGAATGTCGCACAACGAGTGTGATCTTCTCCTGAACACAAAGTGTAACACTACAGAATCCTCTGTAGGATACTTATCGCTGAGAAGTGCACCTCCAACATTTCACACTCAGTCCTCCTCACTTGGTTCATTCTTTTGGAAAATCAAGGCCTGCGTGAACATATTCCATGAAAACGTCACAAACAAATGTGAACTTACCCTCAACATAAAATGTTACAACGTATGAACATCCACAGGATTCTTATCACTGAGGAGAGAAAGTGAAACATGTGAATTTGACGCGTCCACACTTGGTCGATATTTTCCAGCTCATTACAAGCCTGAACATAGTTGGTAGAATCAGCACAAAAATAATGTTGTTTTCTCCAGAATACAAAGTTTCACAGTCTAGAGACCTGTGTAGGATACTTATCCGAAAGAAGTGCACATGCTGCACATGACTTCCCAAAGAAGTACACATGCTACATATGACTGTGAGTCCTCTTCACTTGGTTCACTATTTTCAAAGGGAACGACATGCATGAACATGTTTCATGGAAACGTCGTAAAACAAAACAAGTGTGATTTCCTCCTGAACACAAAGAGTTACAATGTGGAAACTTCTGTACGATACTTCTCCAAAGAAGTGCACTTGCAACATTTAACTCTGAGTCCTCCGCACTTGGTTATCTATTTTTTGAAATCATGGCCTTTGTGTACATGTGCCATTACAATGTCAGAAAATAAGTATGATTTTCGCCTGAACAGAAAAGGTACAGTTTAGGAACTTCTCTAGGATACTTATACCTAAGAATTGAAATGCCAACATTTGACTCTGAATGCTCCGCATTTGGTTCACTCTTTTGGAAAATCATGGCCTGCGTGAACATGTTATATGCGAATGTCGCAAAACGAGGATGATCTTCTCCTGAACACAAGGTGTAACACTACAGAATCTTCTGTAGGATACTTATCCCTGAGAAGTGCACCTCTAACATTTGACTCTCAGTCCTCCTCACTTGGTTCACTATTTTGGAAAATCAAGGCCTGCGTGAACATATTCCATGAAAACGTCACAAAAGAAATGTGAATTTCTCCTGAACATGAAACGTTACAACGTATGAACATCTACAGGATTCTTATTACTGAGCAGAGAAAGTGAAACATGTGAATTTGATGCGTCCTCACTTATTCGCTATTTTCAAGCTCATTACAAGCCTGAACATATTTGGTAGAATAAGCACAAAACAAAGTTGTTTTCTCCAGAATACAAAGTTTTACAGTCTAGAAACCTGTGTAGGATACTTATCCGAAAGAAGTGCACATGCTGCACATGACTTCCCAAAGAAGTGCACATGCTACATATGACTGTGAGTCCTCTTCACTTGGTTCATTTTTTTGGAAGGGAACGACATGCATGAACATGTTTCATGGAAATGTCGTAAACCAAGTGTGATTTCCTCCTGAACACAAAGAGTTACAATATAGAAACTTCTGTACGATACGTCCCCTAAAGACGCGCACTTGCAACATTTAACTCTGTGTCCTCTGCACTTGGTTCTCTATTTTGTGAAATTATGGCCTGTGTGAACATGTGCCATTCCAATGTCAGAAAACAAGTATGATATTCGCCTGAACACAAAAGTTACAGTTTAGGAACTTCTCTTCGATACTTATCCCTAAGAAGTGATGCCAATATTTGACTCTGATTGCTCCGCACTTTGTTCACTCTTTTGGAAAATCATGGCCTGCGTGAACATGTTATGTGCAAATGTCGCAAAACCAGGATGATCTTCTCCTAAACACAAAGCGTAACACTACAGAATCTTCTGTAGGATACTTATCCCTGAGAAGTGCACCTCCAACAGTTGACTCTCAGTCCTCCTCACTTGGTTCATTATTTTGGAAAATCAAGACTGCGTGAACATATTCCATGAAAACGTCACAAAACCAGTGGGAATTTCTCCTAAACATAAAATGTTACAACGTATGAACATCTACAGGATTCTTATCACTGAGCAGAGAAAGTGAGACATATGAATTGGACGCGTCCTCACTTGGTCACTCTTTTCAAGTTCATTACAAGCCTGAACATAGTTGGTAGAATCAGCACAAAACAAATGTTGTTTTCTCCAGAATACAAAGTTTTACAATCTAGAAACCTGTGTAGGATACTTACCCATAAGAAGTGCACATGCTGCACATGACTTCCCAAAGAAGTGCACATGCTACATTTGACTGTGAGTCCTCTTCACTTTTTTCACTATTTTGGATGGGAACGACATGCATGAACATGTTTCGTGGAAACGTCGTAAAACAAGTGTTATTTCCTCCTGAATTCAAAGAGTTACAATATAGGATCTTCTGTACGATATTTCTCCAAAGCAGTGAACTTGCAACATTTAACTCTGAGGCCTCCGCACTTGGTTCTCTATTTTGTGAAATCATGGCCTTTGTGAACATGTGCCATTCAAAGGTCAGAAAACAAGTATGATTTTCGCCTGAACACAAAAGTTACTGTTTAGGAACTTCTCTAGGATACTTATTCTCAAGAAGTGAAATGCCAACATTTAACTCTGAATGCTCCACACTTGGTTCACTCTTTTGGAAAATCATGGCCTGCGTGAACATGTTATATGCGAATGTCGCAAAATGAGTATGATCTTCCCCTGAACACAAAGTGTAACACTACGGAATCTTATGGGATCCTAATCCCTGAGAAGTGCACCTCCAACATTTGACACTCAGTCCTCCTCACTTGGTTCACTATTTTGGAAAATCAAAGCCTGCGTGAACATATTCCATGAAAACGTCACAAAACCCGTGTGAATTTCTCCTCAACATGAAAAGTTACAACGTATGAACATCTACAGGATTCTTATCACTGAGAATAGAAAGTGAAACATGTGAATTTGACTCGTCCTCACTTGGTCACTATTTTCAAACTCATTTCAAGCCTAAACATAGTTGGTAGAATCAGCACAAAACAAATGTTGTTTTCTCCAGAATACGAAGTTTTACAGTCCAAAAACCTGTGTAGGATAGTTATCCTAAAGAAGTGCACATGCTGCACATGACTTCTCAAAGAAGTGCACATGCTACATAGGACTGTGAGTCCTCTTCACTTGGTTCACTATTTTCGAAGGGAACGACATGCATGAACATGTTTCATGGAAACATCGTAAAAGAAGTGTTATATCCTTCTGAACACAAAGAGATACAATATATAAACTTCTGTACGGTACTTCTCCTAAAGAAGTGCACTTGCAAGATTTAACTCTGAGTCCTCCGCACTTGGTTATCTATTTTGTGAAATCATGGCCTGTGTGAACATGTGCCATTCCAATGTCAGAAAACAAGTATGATTTTTGCCTGAACACAAAAGTTACAGTTTAGGAACTTCTCAAGGATCCTTATCCCTAAGAAGTTAAATGCCAACATTTGACTCTGAATGTCCGCACTTGTTTCACTCTTTTGGAAAATCATGGCCTGCGTGAACATGTTATAAGCGAATGTTGCAAAATGAGTATGATCTTCTCCTGACCACAAGTGTAACACTACAGAATCCTCTGTAGGATAGTTATCCCTGAGAAGTGCACCTCCAACATTTGACACTCAGTCCTCCTTACTTGGTTCACTATTTTGGAAAATCAAGGACTGTGTGAACATATTCCATGAAAACGTCACAAAACCCGTGTGAATTTCTCCTCAACATAAAAAGTTACAACGTATGAACATCAACAGGATTCTTATCACTGAGAAGAGAAAGTGAAATATGTGAATTTGACGCATCCTCATTGGGTAACTATTTTCAAGCTCATTACAAGTCTGAAGACATTTGGTAGAATCAGCACAAAACTAATGTTGTTTTCTCCAGAATACAAAGTTTTACAGTCTAGAAACCTGCGTAGGATACTCATCCGAAAGAAGTGCACATGCTATACATGACTTCCCATAGAAGTGAACATGCTACATATGACTGTGAGTCCACTTCACTTGGTTCACTATTTTCGAAACGAACGACATGCATGAACATGTTTCTTAGAAACTTCGTAAAACATGTGTGATTTCCTTTTGAACACAAAGAGTTACAATATAGAAACTTCTGTGCGATACTTCTAAAGAAGTGCACTTGCAACCTTTAACTCTGAGTCCTCCACACTTGGTTCTCTGTTTGTGAAATCATGGTCTGTGTGAACATGTGCCATTCAAAGGTCAGAAAACAAGTATGAATTTTGCCTGAACACAAAAGTTACAGTTTAGGAACTTCTCTAGGATACTTATTCCTAAGAAGTGAAATGCCAACATTTGACTCTGAATGCTCCGCACTTGGTTCACTCTTTTGGAAAATCATGGCCTGCGTGAACATGTTATATGCGAATGTCGCAAAACGAGTATGATATTCTCCTGAACACAAAGTGTAACACTACAGAATCTTCTGTAGGATACTTATCCCTGAGAAGTGCACCTCCAACATTTGACTCTCAGTCCTCCTCACTTGGTTTACTATTTTGTAAAATCAAGGCCTGCGTGAACATATTCCATGAAAACGTCAAAAAACCAGTGTGAATTTCTCCTGAACATAAAAAGTTACAACGTATGAACATCTACAGGATCTAATCACGGAGCAGAGAAAGTGAAACATGTGAATTCAACGCGTCCTCACTAGGTCACTATTTTCAAGCTCATTACGAGCCTGAACATAGTTGGTAGAATCAGCACAAAACAAATGTTGTTTTCTCCAGAATACAACGTTTTACAGTCTAGAAACCTGTGTAGGTTACTTATCCAAAAGAAGTGCACATGCTGCACATGACTGTGAGTCCTCTTCACTTGGTTCACTATTTTCGAGGGAACGACATGCATGAACATGTTTCATGGAACGTCATAAAACAAGTGTGATTTCCTCCTGAACACAAAGAGTTACAATATAGAAACTTCTGTACAATACTTCTCCTAAAGAAGCACACTTGCAGCATTTAACTCTGATTCCTCCACACTTGGTTCTGTATTTTGTGCAATCATGGCCTGTGTGAACAAGTGCCATTCAAATGTCAGAAGACAAGTATGATTTTCACCTGAACACAAGAGTTACAGTTTCGGAACATCTCTAGGATACTTATCCCTAAGAAGTGAAATGCCATCATTTGACTCTGAATGCTCCGCACTTGGTTCACTGTTTTGGAAAATCATGGACTGCGTGAACAGGTTATATGCGAATGTCGCAAAACGAGTATGATCTTCCCCTGAACACAAAGTGTAACACAAAGGAATCTTATGATATTCTAATCCCTGAGAAGTGCACCTCCAACATTTGACACTCAGTCCTCCTACCTTGGTTCACTAGTTTGGAAAATCAAAGCCTGCAAGAACATATTCCATGAAAACGTCACAAAACCAGTGTGAATTTCTCCTCAACATAAAAAGTTACAACGTATGAACATCTACAGGATTCTTATCACTGAGAAGAGAAAGTGAAACATGTGAATTTGACGCGTCCTCACTTGGTCACTATTTTCAAACTCATTACAAGCCTGAATATAGTTGGTAGAATCAGCACAAAACAAATGTTGTTTTCTCCAGAATACAAAGTTTTACAGTCCAGAAACCTGTGTAGGATAGTTATCCTAAAGAAGTGCACATGCTGCACATGACTTCCCAAAGAAGTGCACATGCTACAGAGGACTGTGAGTCCTCTTGACTTGGTTCACTATTTTCGAGGGAATGACATGCATGAACATGTTTCATGGAAACGTTGTAATACAAGTGTGATTTCCTCCTGAACACAAAGAGATACAATATAGAAACTTCTGTACGATACTTCTCCTAAAGAAGTGCACTTGCAACATTTAACTCTGAGTCCTCCGCACTTGGTTCTCTATTTTGTAAAATCATGGCCTGTGTGAACATGTGCCATTCAAATGTCAGAAAACAAGTATGATTTTCGCCTGAACACAGAAGTTACAATATAGGAACTATTCTAGGATACTTATCCCTAAGAAGTGAAATGCCAACATTTGACTCTGAATCCTCTGCACTTGTTTCACTCTTTTGGAAAATCATGGCCTGCGTGAACATGTTATATGCGAGAGTCGCAAATTGAATATGATCTCCTGAACACAAAGTGTAACACTACAGAATCTTCTGTAGGATACTTATCCCTAAGAAGTGCACCTCCAACGTTTGACTCTCAGTCCTCCTCACTTGGTTCACTCTTTTGGAAAATCAAGGTCTACGTGAACATAGTCCATGAAAATATCACAAAACCAGTGTGAATTTCTCATGAACACAAAAAGTTACAACGTATGAACATCTACAGGATTCTTATCACTGAGCAGAGAAAGTGAAACATGTGAATTTGACGCGTCCTCTTTTGGTCACTATTTTCAAGCTCATTACAATCCTGAACATAGTTGGTAGAATAAGCATAAAACAAATGTTGTTTTCTTCAGAATACAAAGATTTACAGTCTAGAAACCTGTGTAGGGTACTTATCCAAAAGATGTGCACTTGCTGCACATGACTTCCCAAAGAAGTGCACATGCTACATATGACTGTGAGTCCTCTTCACTTGGTTCATATTTTTAAAGGGAACGACATGCATGAATATGTTTCAATGAAACGTTGTAAAACAAGTGTGATTTCCTCCTGAACACAAAGAGTTACAATATAGAAACTTCTGTATGATATTCTCCCAAAGAAGTGCACTTGTAACATTTAACTCTGAGTCCTCCGCGCTTGGTTCTCTATTTTGTAAATTCATGGCCTGTGTGAACATGTGCCATTCAAATGTCAGAAAACAACTATGATATTCGCCTGAACACAAAAGTTACAATTTCGGAACTTCTCTAGAATACTTATCCCTAAGTAGTGAAATGCCAACATTCGACTCTGAATGCTCCGCACTTGGTTCACTCTTTGGAAAATCATGGCCTGCGAGAACATGTTATATGCAAATGATGCAAAACGAGGATGATATTCTCCTGAACAGAATGTGTAACACTACAGAATCCTCTGTAGGATACTTGTACCTGAGAAGTGCACCTCCAACATTTGACTCTCACTCCTCCTCACTTGGTTCACTATTTTGGAAAATCAAGGCCTGCGTGAACATATTCCAAGAAAACGTCACAAAACCAGTGTGATTTTCTCCTGAACATAAAAAGATACAAGGTATGAACATCTACAGGATTCTTATCACTGAGAAGAGAAAGTGAAACATGTGAATTTGATGCGTCCTCACTTGGTCACTATTGTCAAGCTCATTCCAAGCCTGAACATAGTTGGTAGAATCAGCACAAATCAAATGTTGTTTTCTCCAGAATACAAAGTTTTACAATCTAGAAACCTGTGTAGGATACTTATCCGAAAGAGGTGCACATGCTGCACATGACTTCCCAAAGAAGTGCACATGCTACATTTGACTGTGAGTCCTCTTCACTTGGTTCACTATTTTGGATGGGAACGACATGCATGAACATGTTTCGTGGAAACGTCGTAAAACAAGTATGATTTCCTCCTGAACACAAAGAGTTACAATATAGGATCTTCTGTACGATATTTCTCCAAAGCAGTGAACTTGCAACATTTAACTCTGAGGCCTCCGCACTTGGTTCTCTATTTTGTGAAATCATGGCCTGTGTGAACATGTGCCATTCAAATGTCAGAAAACAAGTATGATTTTCGCCTGAACACAAAAGTTACTGTTTAGGAACTTCTCTAGGATACTTATCCCTAAGAAGTGAAATGCCAACATTTAACTCTGAATGCTCCACACTTGGTTCACTCTTTTGGAAAATCATGGCCTGCGTGAACATGTTATATGCGAATGTCGCAAAACGAGTATGATCTTGCCCTGAACACAAAGTGTAACACTACGGAATCTTATGGGATACTAATCCCTGAGAAGTGCACCTCCAACATTTGACACTCAGTCCTCCTCACTTGGTTCACTATTTTGGAAAATCAAGGACTGTGTGAACATATTCCATGAAAACGTCACAAAACCCATGTGAATTTCTCCTCAACATAAAAAGTTACAACGTATGAACATCTACAGGATTCTTATCACTGAGAAGAGAAAGAGAAATATGTGAATTTGACGCGTCCTCATTGGGTAACTATTTTCAAGCTCATTACAAGTCTGAAGATATTTGGTAGAATCAGCACAAAACTAATGTTGTTTTCTCCAGAATACAAAGTTTTACAGTCTAGAAACCTGCGTAGGATACTCATCCAAAAGAAGTGCACATGCTATACATGACTTCCCATAGAAGTGAACATGCTACATATGACTGTGAGTCCACTTCACTTGGTTCACTATTTTCGAAACGAACGACATGCATGAACATGTTTCTTAGAAACTTCGTAAAACATGTGTGATTTCCTTTTGAACACAAAGAGTTACAATATAGAAACTTCTGTGCGATACTTCTAAAGAAGTGCACTTGCAACCTTTAACTCTGAGTCCTCCACACTTGGTTCTCTGTTTGTGAAATCATGGTCTGTGTGAACATGTGCCATTCAAAGGTCAGAAAACAAGTATGAATTTTGCCTGAACACAAAAGTTACAGTTTAGGAACTTCTCTAGGATACTTATTCCTTAGAAGTGAAATGCCAAAATTTGACTCTGAATGCTCCGCACTTGGTTCACTCTTTTTGAAAATCATGGCCTGCGTGAACATGTTATATGCGAATGTCGCAAAACGAGTATGATATTCTCCTGAACACAAAGTGTAACACTACAGAATCTTCTGTAGGATACTTATCCCTGAGAAGTGCACCTCCAACATTTGACTCTCAGTCCTCCTCACTTGGTTTACTATTTTGTAAAATCAAGGCCTGCGTGAACATATTCCATGAAAACGTCAAAAAACCAGTGTGAATTTCTCCTGAACATAAAAAGTTACAACGTATGAACATCTACAGGATTCTAATCACTGAGCAGAGAAAGTGAAACATGTGAATTCAACGCGCCCTCACTAGGTCACTATTTTCAAGCTCATTATGAGCCTGAACATAGTTGGTAGAATCAGCAGAAAACAAATGTTGTTTTCTCCAGAATACAACGTTTTACAGTCTAGAAACCTGTGTAGGTTACTTATCCAAAAGAAGTGCACATGCTGCACATGAATGTGAGTCCTCTTCACTTGGTTCACTATTTTCGAGGGAACGACATGCATGAACATGTTTCATGGAAACGTTGTAATACAAGTGTGATTTCCTCCTGAACACAAAGAGTTACAATATAGAAACTTCTGTATGATACTTCTCCTAAAGAAGTGCACTTGCAACATTTAACTCTGAGTCCTCCACACTTGATTCTCTATTTTGTGAAATCATGGCCTGTGTGAACATGTGCCATTCAAATGTCAGAAAACAAGTATGATTTTCGCCTGAACACAAAAGTTAGAGTTTAGGAACTTCTCTGGGATACTTATTCCTATGAAATGAAACGACAACATTTGACTCTGAATGCTCCGCACTTGGTTCACTCTTTTGGAAAATCATGGCTTGCGTGAACATGTTATATGCGAATGTCGCAAAAACGATTATGATCTTCTCCTGATCACAAAGTGAAACACTACAGAATCCTCTGTAGGATACTTATCCTTGAGAAGTGAACCTCCAACATTTGACTCTCAGTCCTCCTCACTTGGTGCACTCTTTTGGAAAATCAAGGCCTGCGTGAACATATTCCATGAAAACGTTACAAAACCAGTGTGAATTTCTCCTGAATATAAAAAGTTACAACGTATGAACATCTACAGGATTCTTATCACTGAGAATAGAAAGTGAAACATGTGAATTTGACGCGTCCTCACTTGGTCACTATTTTCAAACTCATTACAAGCCTGAACATAGTTGGTAGAATCAGCACAAAACAAATGTTGTTTTCTCCAGAATACAAAGTTTTACAGTCCAGAAACCTGTGTAGGATAGTTATCCTAAAGAAGTGCACATGCTGCACATGACTTCCCAAAGAAGTGCACATGCTACATATGACTGTGAGTCCTCTTCACTTGGTTCACTATTTTCGAAGGGAACGACATGCATGAACATGTTTCATGGAAACATCGTAAGCAAGTGTAATTTCCTACTGAACACAAAGACTTACAATACAGAAAATTCTATATGAAACTTCGCCTAAAGAAGTGCACTTGCAACATTTAACTCTGAGTCTTCCACACTTGATTATCTATTTTGTGAAATCATGGCCTGTATGAACATGTGCCATTCAAATGTCAGAAAAAAAGTATGATATTCGCCTGAACACAAAAGCTGGAGTTTAAGAACTTCTCTGGGATACTTATTCCTAAGAAGTGAAATGCCAACATTTTACTCTGAATGCTCTGCACTTGGTTCACTCTTTTGGAAAATCATGGCCTGTGTGAACATGTTGTATGCGAATGTCGCAAAACGAATATTATCTTCTCCTGAACACGAAGTGAAACACTACAGAATCCTCTGTAGGATACTTATGCCTGAGAAGTGCACCTCCAACATTTGACTCTCACTCCTCCTCACTTGGTGCACTATTTTGGAAAATCAAGGCCTGCGTGAACATATTCCATTAAAACTTCACAAAACCAGTGTGAATTTCTCCTGAACATAAAAAGTTACAACGTATGAACATCTACAGGATTCTTATCACTGAGAATAGAAAGTGAAACATGTGAATTTGACGCGTCCTCACTTGGTCACTATTTTCAAACTCATTACAAGCCTGAACATAGTCGGTAGAATCAGCACAAAACAAATGTTGTTTTCTCCAGAATACAAAGTTTTACAGTCCAGAAACCTGTGTAGGATAGTTATCCTAAAGAAGTGCACATGCTGCACATGACTTCCCAAAGAAGTGCACATGCTACATATGACTGTGAGTCCTCTTCACTTGGTTCACTATTTTCGAAGGGAACGACATGCATGAACATGTTTCATGGAAACATCGTAAGCAAGTGTAATTTCCTACTGAACACAAAGACTTACAATACAGAAAATTCTATATGAAACTTCGCCTAAAGAAGTGCACTTGCAACATTTAACTCTGAGTCTTCCACACTTGATTATCTATTTTGTGAAATCATGGCCTGTATGAACATGTGCCATTCAAATGTCAGAAAAAAAGTATGATATTCGCCTGAACACAAAAGCTGGAGTTTAAGAACTTCTCTGGGATACTTATTCCTAAGAAGTGAAATGCCAACATTTTACTCTGAATGCTCTGCACTTGGTTCACTCTTTTGGAAAATCATGGCCTGTGTGAACATGTTGTATGCGAATGTCGCAAAACGAATATTATCTTCTCCTGAACACGAAGTGAAACACTACAGAATCCTCTGTAGGATACTTATGCCTGAGAAGTGCACCTCCAACATTTGACTCTCACTCCTCCTCACTTGGTGCACTATTTTGGAAAATCAAGGCCTGCGTGAACATATTCCATTAAAACTTCACAAAACCAGTGTGAATTTCTCCTGAACATAAAAAGGTACAACGTATGAACATCTACAGGATTCTTATCACTGAGAAGAAAAAGTGAAACATGTGAATTTGACGAGTCCTCACTAGGTCACTATTTTCAAGCTCATTACAAGCCTGAACATAGTTGGTAGAATCAGAACAAAACAAATGTTGTTTTTCCTGAATACAAAGTTTTACAGTCCAGCAACCTGTGTAGGATAGTTATCCTAAAGAAGTGCACATGCTGCACATGACTTCCCAAAGAAGTGCACATGCTACATAGGACTGTGAGTCCTCTTTACTTGGTTCACTATTTTCGAAGGGAACGACATGCATGAACATGTTTCATATAAACATCTTAAAACAAGTGTTATTTCCTCCTGAACACAAAGTGATACAATATAGAAAATTCTGTACGATATTTCTCCTAAAGAAATGAACTTGCAAAATTTAACTCTGAGTCCTCCGCACTTGGTTATCTATTTTGTGAAATCATGGCCTGCGTGAACATGTCCCATTCAAATGTTAGTAAACAAGTATGATTTTTGCCTGAACTCAAAAGTTACAGTTTAGGAACTTCTCTAGGATACTTATTCCTAAGAAGTGAAATGCCAACATTCGACTCTGAATGCTCAGCACTTGGTTCACTCTTTGGAAAATCATGGCCTGCGTGAACATGTTATAATCGAATGTCGCAAAACGAGTATGATCTTCTACTGAACACAAAGTGTAATACTACAAAATCCTCTGTAGGATACTTATCCCTGAGAAGTGCACCTCCAACATTTGACTCTCTGTCCTCCTCACTTGGTGCACTGTTTTGGAAAATCAAAGATTGCGTGAAAATATTCCATGAAAATGTCACAAAACCAGTGTGAATTTCTCCTGAACATAAAAAGTTTCAATGTATGAACATCTACAGGATTCTAATCACTGAGAAGAGAAAGTGAAACATGTGAATTTGACGTGTACTCACTAGGTCACTATTTTCAAGCTCATTACAAGCCTGAACATAGTTGGTAGAATCAACACAAAACAAATGTTGTTTTCTCCAGAATACAACGTTTTACAGTCTAGAAACCTGTGTAGGATACTTATCCGAAAGAAGTGCACATGCTGCACATGACTGTGAGTCCTCTTCACTTGGTTCACTATTTTCGAAGGGAACGACATGCATGAACATGTTTCATGGAAACGTCGTAATACAAGTGTGATTACCTCCTGAACACAAAAAGTTACAATATAGAAACTTCTGTATGATACTTCTCCTAAAGAAGTGCACTTGGAACATTTAACTATGACTCCTCCGCACTTGATTCTCTATTTTGTGAAATCATGGCCTGTGTGAACATGTGCCATTCAAATGTCAGAAAACAAGTATGCTTTTCGCCTGAACACAGAAGTTACAATATAGGAACTATTCTAGGATACTTACCCCTAAGAAGTGAAATGCCAACATTTGACTCTGAATCCTCTGCACTTGTTTCACTCTTTTGGAAAATCATGGCCTGCGTGAACATGTTATATGCGAGAGTCGCAAATTGAATATGATCTCCTGAACACAAAGTGTAACACTACAGAATCTTCTGTAGGATACTTATCCCTAAGAAGTGCACCTCCAACGTTTGACTCTCAGTCCTCCTCACTTGGTTCACTCTTTTGGAAAATCAAGGTCTACGTGAACATAGTCCATGAAAATATCACAAAACCAGTGTGAATTTCTCATGAACACAAAAAGTTGCAACGTATGAACATCTACAGGATTCTTATCACTGAGCAGAGAAAGTGAAACATGTGAATTTGACGCGTCCTCTTTTGGTCACTATTTTCAAGCTCATTACAATCCTGAACATAGTTGGTAGAATCAGCACAAAACAAATGTTGTTTTCTTCAGAATACAAAGATTTACAGTCTAGAAACCTGTGTAGGGTACTTATCCGAAAGATGTGCACTTGCTGCACATGACTTCCCAAAGAAGTGCACATGCTACATATGACTGTGAGTCCTCTTCACTTGGTTCATATTTTTAAAGGGAACGACATGCATGAATATGTTTCAATGAAACGTTGTAAAACAAGTGTGATTTCCTCCTGAACACAAAGAGTTACAATATAGAAACTTCTGTATGATATTCTCCCAAAGAAGTGTACTTGTAACATTTAACTCTGAGTCCTCCGCGCTTGGTTCTCTATTTTGTAAATTCATGGCCTGTGTGAACATGTGCCATTCAAATGTCAGAAAACAAGTATGATATTCGCCTGAACACAAAAGTTACAATTTCGGAACTTCTCTAGAATACTTATCCCTAAGTAGTGAAATGCCAACATTCGACTCTGAATGCTCCGCACTTGGTTCACTCTTTTGGAAAATCATGGCCTGCGAGAACATGTTATATGCAAATGATGCAAAACGAGGATGATATTCTCCTGAACAGAATGTGTAACACTACAGAATCCTCTGTAGGATACTTGTACCTGAGAAGTGCACCTCCAACATTTGACTCTCACTCCTCCTCACTTGGTTCACTATTTTGGAAAATCAAGGCCTGCGTGAACATATTCCAAGAAAACGTCACAAAACCAGTGTGATTTTCTCCTGAACATAAAAAGATACAAGGTATGAACATCTACAGGATTCTTATCACTGAGAAGAGAAAGTGAAACATGTGAATTTGATGCGTCCTCACTTGGTCACTATTGTCAAGCTCATTCCAAGCCTGAACATAGTTGGTAGAATCAGCACAAAACAAATGTTGTTTTCTCCAGAATACAAAGTTTTACAATCTAGAAACCTGTGTAGGATACTTATCCGAAAGAGGTGCACATGCTGCACATGACTTCCCAAAGAAGTGCACATGCTACATTTGACTGTGAGTCCTCTTCACTTGGTTCACTATTTTGGATGGGAACGACATGCATGAACATGTTTCGTGGAAACGTCGTAAAACAAGTATGATTTCCTCCTGAACACAAAGAGTTACAATATAGGATCTTCTGTACGATATTTCTCCAGAGCAGTGAACTTGCAACATTTAACTCTGAGGCCTCCGCACTTGGTTCTCTATTTTGTGAAATCATGGCCTGTGTGAACATGTGCCATTCAAATGTCAGAATACAAGTATGATTTTCGCCTGAACACAAAAGTTACTGTTTAGGAACTTCTCTAGGATACTTATCCCTAAGAAGTGAAATGCCAACATTTAACTCTGAATGCTCCACACTTGGTTCACTCTTTTGGAAAATCATGGCCTGCGTGAACATGTTATATGCGAATGTCGCAAAACGAGTATGATCTTGCCCTGAACACAAAGTGTAACACTACGGAATCTTATGGGATACTAATCCCTGAGAAGTGCACCTCCAACATTTGACACTCAGTCCTCCTCACTTGGTTCACTAATTTGGAAAATCAAGGACTGTGTGAACATATTCCATGAAAACGTCACAAAACCCGTGTGAATTTCTCCTCAACATAAAAAGTTACAACGTATGAACATCTACAGGATTCTTATCACTGAGAAGAGAAAGAGAAATATGTGAATTTGACGCGTCCTCATTGGGTAACTATTTTCAAGCTCATTACAAGTCTGAAGATATTTGGTAGAATCAGCACAAAACTAATGTTGTTTTCTCCAGAATACAAAGTTTTACAGTCCAGAAACCTGCGTAGGATACTCATCCAAAAGAAGTGCACATGCTATACATGACTTCCCATAGAAGTGAACATGCTACATATGACTGTGAGTCCACTTCACTTGGTTCACTATTTTCGAAACGAACGACTTGCATGAACATGTTTCTTAGAAACTTCGTAAAACATGTGTGATTTCCTTTTGAACACAAAGAGTTACAATATAGAAACTTCTGTATGATACTTCTCCTAAAGAAGTGCACTTGCAACATTTAACTCTGAGTCCTCCACACTTGATTCTCTATTTTGTGAAATCATGGCCTGTGTGAACATGTGCCATTCAAATGTCAGAAAACAAGTATGATTTTCGCCTGAACACAAAAGTTAGAGTTTAGGAACTTCTCTGGGATACTTATTCCTATGAAATGAAACGACAACATTTGACTCTGAATGCTCCGCAATTGGTTCACTCTTTTGGAAAATCATGGCCTGCGTGAACATGTTATATGCGAATGTCGCAAAAACGATTATGATCTTCTCCTGATCACAAAGTGAAACACTACAGAATCCTCTGTAGGATACTTATCCTTGAGAAGTGAACCTCCAACATTTGACTCTCAGTCCTCCTCACTTGGTGCACTCTTTTGGAAAATCAAGGCCTGCGTGAACATATTCCATGAAAACGTTACAAAACCAGTGTGAATTTCTCCTGAATATAAAAAGTTACAACGTATGAACATCTACAGGATTCTTATCACTGAGAATAGAAAGTGAAACATGTGAATTTGACGCGTCCTCACTTGGTCACTATTTTCAAACTCATTACAAGCCTGAACATAGTTGGTAGAATCAGCACAAAACAAATGTTGTTTTCTCCAGAATACAAAGTTTTACAGTCCAGAAACCTGTGTAGGATAGTTATCCTAAAGAAGTGCACATGCTGCACATGACTTCCCAAAGAAGTGCACATGCTACATATGACTGTGAGTCCTCTTCACTTGGTTCACTATTTTCGAAGGGAACGACATGCATGAACATGTTTCATGGAAACATCGTAAGCAAGTATAATTTCCTCCTGAACACAAAGAGTTACAATACAGAAAATTCTATATGAAACTTCGGCTAAAGAAGTGCACTTGCAACATTTAACTCTGAGTCTTCCACACTTGATTATCTATTTTGTGAAATCATGGCCTGTGTGAACATGTGCCATTCAAATGTCAGAAAAAAAGTATGATATTCGCCTGAACACAAAAGCTGCAGTTTAGGAACTTCTCTGGGATACTTATTCCTAAGAAGTGAAATGCCAACATTTTACTCTGAATGCTCCGCACTTGGTTCACTCTTTTGGAAAATCATGACCTGTGTGAACATATTGTATGCGAATGTCGCAAAATGAATATTATCTTCTCCTGAACACGAAGTGAAACACTACATAATCCTCTGTAGGATACTTATGCCTGAGAAGTGCACCTCCAACATTTGACACTCAGTCCTCTTCACATGGTTCACTATTTTGGAAAATCAAGGCCTGCGTGAACATATTCCATGAAAACGTCACAAAACCAGTGTGAATTTCTCCTCAAAATATAATGTTACTATGTATGGACATCTACAGGATTCTTATCATTGAGCAGAGAAACTTAAACATGTGAATTTGACGCGTCCTCATTTGGTAACTATTTTCAAGCTCATTACAAGCCTAAAGATATTTGGTAGAATCAGCACAAAACAAATGTTGTTTTCTCCAGAATACAAAGTTTTACAGTCTAGAAACCTGTGTAGGATACTTATCCTAAAGAAGTGCACATGCTGCACATGACGTCCCAAAGAAGTGCACATGCTACATATGACTGTGAGTCCTCTTCACTTGGTTCACTATTTTCGAAGGGAACGACATGCATGAACATGTTTCATGGAAAAGTCGTAGAACCAGTGTGATTTCCTCCTGAACACAAAGAGTTACAATATAGAAAGTTTTGTATGATACTTCGACTAAAGAAGTGCACTTGCAACATTTAACTCTGAGTCCTCCGCACTTGGTTCTCTATTTTGTGAAATCATGGCCTGTGTGAACATGTGCCATTCAAATGTCAGAAAACAAGTATGATTTTCGCCTGAACACAAAAGTTACAGTTTAGGAACTTCTCTAGGATACTTATCCCTAAGAAGTGAAATGCCAACATTTGACTCTGAATGCTCCGCACTTGTTTCACTCTTTTGGAAAATCATGGCCTGCGTGAACATGTTATGTGCGAATGTCGCAAAACGATGTGATCTTCTCCAGAACACAAAGTGTAACACTACAGAATCCTCTGTAGGATACTTATCGCTGAGAAGTGCGCCTCCGACATTTCACACTCAGTCCTCCTCACTTTGTTCACTATTTTGGAAAAACAAGGCCTGCGTGAACATATTCCATGAAAACGTCGCAAACAAATGTGAATTTTTCCTCAACATAAAATGTTACAACGTATGAACATCCACAGGACTCTTATCACTGAGGAGAGAAAGTGAAACATGTGAATTTGACGCGTCCAGGCTTGGTCGCTCTTTTCCAGCTCATTACAAGCCTGAACATAGTTGGTAGAATCAGCACAAAAATAATGTTGTTTTCTCCAGAATACAAAGTTTTACAGTCTAGAAACCTGTGTAGGATACTTATCCCAAAGAAGTGCACATGCTGCACATGACTTCCCAAAGAAGTGCACATGCTACATATGACTGTGAATCCTCTTCACTTGGTTCACTATTTTGGAAGGGAACAACATGCATTAACATGTTTCATGGAAATATCGTAAAACAAGTGTGATTTCCTCCTGAACACAAAGAGTTACAATATAGAAACGTCTGTACGATACTTCTCCCAAGAAGTGCACTTGCAACATTTAACTCTGAGTCCTCCGCACTTGCTTCTCTATTTTGTGACATTCAAATGTCAGAAAACAAGTTTGATTTTCGCCTGAACACAAAAATTACAGTTTAGGAACTGCTCTAGGATCCTTCTCCCTAAGAAATGAAATGCCAACATTTGACTCTGAATGCTCCGCACATGGTTCACTCTTTTGGAAAATCATGGCTGGCGTGAATATGTTACATGCGAATGTCGCACAACGAGTGTGATCTTCTCCTGAACACAAAGTGTAACACTACAGAATCCTCTGTAGGATACTTATCGCTGAGAAGTGCACCTCCAACATTTCACACTCAGTCCTCCTCACTTGGTTCATTCTTTTGGAAAATCAAGGCCTGCGTGAACATATTCCATGAAAACGTCACAAACAAATGTGAACTTACCCTCAACATAAAATGTTACAACGTATGAACATCCACAGGATTCTTATCACTGAGGAGAGAAAGTGAAACATGTGAATTTGACGCGTCCACACTTGGTCGATATTTTCCATCTCATTACAAGCCTGAACATAGTTGGTAGAATCAGCACAAAAATAATGTTGTTTTCTCCAGAATACAAAGTTTCACAGTCTAGAGACCTGTGTAGGATACTTATCCGAAAGAAGTGCACATGCTGCACATGACTTCCCAAAGAAGTACACATGCTACATATGACTGTGAGTCCTCTTCACTTGGTTCACTATTTTCAAAGGGAACGACATGCATGAACATGTTTCATGGAAACGTCGTAAAACAAAACAAGTGTGATTTCCTCCTGAACACAAAGAGTTACAATGTGGAAACTTCTGTACGATACTTCTCCAAAGAAGTGCACTTGCAACATTTAACTCTGAGTCCTCCGCACTTGGTTATCTATTTTGTGAAATCATGGCCTTTGTGTACATGTGCCATTACAATGTCAGAAAATAAGTATGATTTTCGCCTGAACAGAAAAGGTACAGTTTAGGAACTTCTCTAGGATACTTATACCTAAGAATTGAAATGCCAACATTTGACTCTGAATGCTCCGCATTTGGTTCACTCTTTTGGAAAATCATGGCCTGCGTGAACATGTTATATGCGAATGTCGCAAAACGAGGATGATCTTCTCCTGAACACAAGGTGTAACACTACAGAATCTTCTGTAGGATACTTATCCCTGAGAAGTGCACCTCTAACATTTGACTCTCAGTCCTCCTCACTTGGTTCACTATTTTGGAAAATCAAGGCCTGCGTGAACATATTCCATGAAAACGTCACAAAAGAAATGTGAATTTCTCCTGAACATGAAACGTTACAACGTATGAACATCTACAGGATTCTTATTACTGAGCAGAGAAAGTGAAACATGTGAATTTGATGCGTCCTCACTTATTCGCTATTTTCAAGCTCATTACAAGCCTGAACATATTTGGTAGAATAAGCACAAAACAAAAGTTGTTTTCTCCAGAATACAAAGTTTTACAGTCTAGAAACCTGTGTAGGATACTTATCCGAAAGAAGTGCACATGCTGCACATGACTTCCCAAAGAAGTGCACATGCTACATATGACTGTGAGTCCTCTTCACTTGGTTCATTTTTTTGGAAGGGAACGACATGCATGAACATGTTTCATGGAAATGTCGTAAACCAAGTGTGATTTCCTCCTGAACACAAAGAGTTACAATATAGAAACTTCTGTACGATACGTCCCCTAAAGACGCGCACTTGCAACATTTAACTCTGTGTCCTCTGCACTTGGTTCTCTATTTTGTGAAATTATGGCCTGTGTGAACATGTGCCATTCCAATGTCAGAAAACAAGTATGATATTCGCCTGAACACAAAAGTTACAGTTTAGGAACTTCTCTTCGATACTTATCCCTAAGAAGTGATGCCAATATTTGACTCTGATTGCTCCGCACTTTGTTCACTCTTTTGGAAAATCATGGCCTGCGTGAACATGTTATGTGCAAATGTCGCAAAACCAGGATGATCTTCTCCTAAACACAAAGCGTAACACTACAGAATCTTCTGTAGGATACTTATCCCTGAGAAGTGCACCTCCAACAGTTGACTCTCAGTCCTCCTCACTTGGTTCATTATTTTGGAAAATCAAGACTGCGTGAACATATTCCATGAAAACGTCACAAAACCAGTGGGAATTTCTCCTAAACATAAAATGTTACAACGTATGAACATCTACAGGATTCTTATCACTGAGCAGAGAAAGTGAGACATATGAATTGGACGCGTCCTCACTTGGTCACTCTTTTCAAGTTCATTACAAGCCTGAACATAGTTGGTAGAATCAGCACAAAACAAATGTTGTTTTCTCCAGAATACAAAGTTTTACAATCTAGAAACCTGTGTAGGATACTTACCCATAAGAAGTGCACATGCTGCACATGACTTCCCAAAGAAGTGCACATGCTACATTTGACTGTGAGTCCTCTTCACTTTTTTCACTATTTTGGATGGGAACGACATGCATGAACATGTTTCGTGGAAACGTCGTAAAACAAGTGTTATTTCCTCCTGAATTCAAAGAGTTACAATATAGGATCTTCTGTACGATATTTCTCCAAAGCAGTGAACTTGCAACATTTAACTCTGAGGCCTCCGCACTTGGTTCTCTATTTTGTGAAATCATGGCCTTTGTGAACATGTGCCATTCAAAGGTCAGAAAACAAGTATGATTTTCGCCTGAACACAAAAGTTACTGTTTAGGAACTTCTCTAGGATACTTATTCTCAAGAAGTGAAATGCCAACATTTAACTCTGAATGCTCCACACTTGGTTCACTCTTTGGAAAATCATGGCCTGCGTGAACATGTTATATGCGAATGTCGCAAAATGAGTATGATCTTCCCCTGAACACAAAGTGTAACACTACGGAATCTTATGGGATCCTAATCCCTGAGAAGTGCACCTCCAACATTTGACACTCAGTCCTCCTCACTTGGTTCACTATTTTGGAAAATCAAAGCCTGCGTGAACATATTCCATGAAAACGTCACAAAACCCGTGTGAATTTCTCCTCAACATGAAAAGTTACAACGTATGAACATCTACAGGATTCTTATCACTGAGAATAGAAAGTGAAACATGTGAATTTGACTCGTCCTCACTTGGTCACTATTTTCAAACTCATTTCAAGCCTAAACATAGTTGGTAGAATCAGCACAAAACAAATGTTGTTTTCTCCAGAATACGAAGTTTTACAGTCCAAAAACCTGTATAGGATAGTTATCCTAAAGAAGTGCACATGCTGCACATGACTTCTCAAAGAAGTGCACATGCTACATAGGACTGTGAGTCCTCTTCACTTGGTTCACTATTTTCGAAGGGAACGACATGCATGAACATGTTTCATGGAAACATCGTAAAAGAAGTGTTATATCCTTCTGAACACAAAGAGATACAATATATAAACTTCTGTACGGTACTTCTCCTAAAGAAGTGCACTTGCAAGATTTAACTCTGAGTCCTCCGCACTTGGTTATCTATTTTGTGAAATCATGGCCTGTGTGAACATGTGCCATTCCAATGTCAGAAAACAAGTATGATTTTTGCCTGAACACAAAAGTTACAGTTTAGGAACTTCTCTAGGATCCTTATCCCTAAGAAGTTAAATGCCAACATTTGACTCTGAATGTCCGCACTTGTTTCACTCTTTTGGAAAATCATGGCCTGCGTGAACATGTTATAAGCGAATGTTGCAAAATGAGTATGATCTTCTCCTGACCACAAGTGTAACACTACAGAATCCTCTGTAGGATAGTTATCCCTGAGAAGTGCACCTCCAACATTTGACACTCAGTCCTCCTTACTTGGTTCACTATTTTGGAAAATCAAGGACTGTGTGAACATATTCCATGAAAACGTCACAAAACCCGTGTGAATTTCTCCTCAAAATATAATGTTACAATGTATGGACATCTACAGGATTCTTATCATTGAGCAGAGAAACTTAAACATGTGAATTTGACGCGTCCTCATTTGGTAACTATTTTCAAGCTCATTACAAGCCTAAAGATATTTGGTAGAATCAGCACAAAACAAATGTTGTTTTCTCCAGAATACAAAGTTTTACAGTCTAGAAACCTGTGTAGGATACTTATCCTAAAGAAGTGCACATGCTGCACATGACGTCCCAAAGAAGTGCACATGCTACATATGACTGTGAGTCCTCTTCACTTGGTTCACTATTTTCGAAGGGAACGACATGCATGAACATGTTTCATGGAAAAGTCGTAGAACCAGTGTGATTTCCTCCTGAACACAAAGAGTTACAATATAGAAAGTTTTGTATGATACTTCGACTAAAGAAGTGCACTTGCAACATTTAACTCTGAGTCCTCCGCACTTGGTTCTCTATTTTGTGAAATCATGGCCTGTGTGAACATGTGCCATTCAAATGTCAGAAAACAAGTATGATTTTCGCCTGAACACAAAAGTTACAGTTTAGGAACTTCTCTAGGATACTTATCCCTAAGAAGTGAAATGCCAACATTTGACTCTGAATGCTCCGCACTTGTTTCACTCTTTTGGAAAATCATGGCCTGCGTGAACATGTTATGTGCGAATGTCGCAAAACGATGTGATCTTCTCCAGAACACAAAGTGTAACACTACAGAATCCTCTGTAGGATACTTATCGCTGAGAAGTGCGCCTCCGACATTTCACACTCAGTCCTCCTCACTTTGTTCACTATTTTGGAAAAACAAGGCCTGCGTGAACATATTCCATGAAAACGTCGCAAACAAATGTGAATTTTTCCTCAACATAAAATGTTACAACGTATGAACATCCACAGGACTCTTATCACTGAGGAGAGAAAGTGAAACATGTGAATTTGACGCGTCCAGGCTTGGTCGCTCTTTTCCAGCTCATTACAAGCCTGAACATAGTTGGTAGAATCAGCACAAAAATAATGTTGTTTTCTCCAGAATACAAAGTTTTACAGTCTAGAAACCTGTGTAGGATACTTATCCCAAAGAAGTGCACATGCTGCACATGACTTCCCAAAGAAGTGCACATGCTACATATGACTGTGAATCCTCTTCACTTGGTTCACTATTTTGGAAGGGAACAACATGCATTAACATGTTTCATGGAAATATCGTAAAACAAGTGTGATTTCCTCCTGAACACAAAGAGTTACAATATAGAAACGTCTGTACGATACTTCTCCCAAGAAGTGCACTTGCAACATTTAACTCTGAGTCCTCCGCACTTGCTTCTCTATTTTGTGACATTCAAATGTCAGAAAACAAGTTTGATTTTCGCCTGAACACAAAAGTTACAGTTTAGGAACTGCTCTAGGATCCTTCTCCCTAAGAAATGAAATGCCAACATTTGACTCTGAATGCTCCGCACATGGTTCACTCTTTTGGAAAATCATGGCTGGCGTGAATATGTTACATGCGAATGTCGCACAACGAGTGTGATCTTCTCCTGAACACAAAGTGTAACACTACAGAATCCTCTGTAGGATACTTATCGCTGAGAAGTGCACCTCCAACATTTCACACTCAGTCCTCCTCACTTGGTTCATTCTTTTGGAAAATCAAGGCCTGCGTGAACATATTCCATGAAAACGTCACAAACAAATGTGAACTTACCCTCAACATAAAATGTTACAACGTATGAACATCCACAGGATTCTTATCACTGAGGAGAGAAAGTGAAACATGTGAATTTGACGCGTCCACACTTGGTCGATATTTTCCAGCTCATTACAAGCCTGAACATAGTTGGTAGAATCAGCACAAAAATAATGTTGTTTTCTCCAGAATACAAAGTTTCACAGTCTAGAGACCTGTGTAGGATACTTATCCGAAAGAAGTGCACATGCTGCACATGACTTCCCAAAGAAGTACACATGCTACATATGACTGTGAGTCCTCTTCACTTGGTTCACTATTTTCAAAGGGAACGACATGCATGAACATGTTTCATGGAAACGTCGTAAAACAAAACAAGTGTGATTTCCTCCTGAACACAAAGAGTTACAATGTGGAAACTTCTGTACGATACTTCTCCAAAGAAGTGCACTTGCAACATTTAACTCTGAGTCCTCCGCACTTGGTTATCTATTTTGTGAAATCATGGCCTTTGTGTACATGTGCCATTACAATGTCAGAAAATAAGTATGATTTTCGCCTGAACAGAAAAGGTACAGTTTAGGAACTTCTCTAGGATACTTATACCTAAGAATTGAAATGCCAACATTTGACTCTGAATGCTCCGCATTTGGTTCACTCTTTTGGAAAATCATGGCCTGCGTGAACATGTTATATGCGAATGTCGCAAACGAGGATGATCTTCTCCTGAACACAAGGTGTAACACTACAGAATCTTCTGTAGGATACTTATCCCTGAGAAGTGCACCTCTAACATTTGACTCTCAGTCCTCCTCACTTGGTTCACTATTTTGGAAAATCAAGGCCTGCGTGAACATATTCCATGAAAACGTCACAAAAGAAATGTGAATTTCTCCTGAACATGAAACGTTACAACGTATGAACATCTACAGGATTCTTATTACTGAGCAGAGAAAGTGAAACATGTGAATTTGATGCGTCCTCACTTATTCGCTATTTTCAAGCTCATTACAAGCCTGAACATATTTGGTAGAATAAGCACAAAACAAAAGTTGTTTTCTCCAGAATACAAAGTTTTACAGTCTAGAAACCTGTGTAGGATACTTATCCGAAAGAAGTGCACATGCTGCACATGACTTCCCAAAGAAGTGCACATGCTACATATGACTGTGAGTCCTCTTCACTTGGTTCATTTTTTTGGAAGGGAACGACATGCATGAACATGTTTCATGGAAATGTCGTAAACCAAGTGTGATTTCCTCCTGAACACAAAGAGTTACAATATAGAAACTTCTGTACGATACGTCCCCTAAAGACGCGCACTTGCAACATTTAACTCTGTGTCCTCTGCACTTGGTTCTCTATTTTGTGAAATTATGGCCTGTGTGAACATGTGCCATTCCAATGTCAGAAAACAAGTATGATATTCGCCTGAACACAAAAGTTACAGTTTAGGAACTTCTCTTCGATACTTATCCCTAAGAAGTGATGCCAATATTTGACTCTGATTGCTCCGCACTTTGTTCACTCTTTTGGAAAATCATGGCCTGCGTGAACATGTTATGTGCAAATGTCGCAAAACCAGGATGATCTTCTCCTAAACACAAAGCGTAACACTACAGAATCTTCTGTAGGATACTTATCCCTGAGAAGTGCACCTCCAACAGTTGACTCTCAGTCCTCCTCACTTGGTTCATTATTTTGGAAAATCAAGACTGCGTGAACATATTCCATGAAAACGTCACAAAACCAGTGGGAATTTCTCCTAAACATAAAATGTTACAACGTATGAACATCTACAGGATTCTTATCACTGAGCAGAGAAAGTGAGACATATGAATTGGACGCGTCCTCACTTGGTCACTCTTTTCAAGTTCATTACAAGCCTGAACATAGTTGGTAGAATCAGCACAAAACAAATGTTGTTTTCTCCAGAATACAAAGTTTTACAATCTAGAAACCTGTGTAGGATACTTACCCATAAGAAGTGCACATGCTGCACATGACTTCCCAAAGAAGTGCACATGCTACATTTGACTGTGAGTCCTCTTCACTTTTTTCACTATTTTGGATGGGAACGACATGCATGAACATGTTTCGTGGAAACGTCGTAAAACAAGTGTTATTTCCTCCTGAATTGAAAGAGTTACAATATAGGATCTTCTGTACGATATTTCTCCAAAGCAGTGAACTTGCAACATTTAACTCTGAGGCCTCCGCACTTGGTTCTCTATTTTGTGAAATCATGGCCTTTGTGAACATGTGCCATTCAAAGGTCAGAAAACAAGTATGATTTTCGCCTGAACACAAAAGTTACTGTTTAGGAACTTCTCTAGGATACTTATTCTCAAGAAGTGAAATGCCAACATTTAACTCTGAATGCTCCACACTTGGTTCACTCTTTTGGAAAATCATGGCCTGCGTGAACATGTTATATGCGAATGTCGCAAAATGAGTATGATCTTCCCCTGAACACAAAGTGTAACACTACGGAATCTTATGGGATCCTAATCCCTGAGAAGTGCACCTCCAACATTTGACACTCAGTCCTCCTCACTTGGTTCACTATTTTGGAAAATCAAAGCCTGCGTGAACATATTCCATGAAAACGTCACAAAACCCGTGTGAATTTCTCCTCAACATGAAAAGTTACAACGTATGAACATCTACAGGATTCTTATCACTGAGAATAGAAAGTGAAACATGTGAATTTGACTCGTCCTCACTTGGTCACTATTTTCAAACTCATTTCAAGCCTAAACATAGTTGGTAGAATCAGCACAAAACAAATGTTGTTTTCTCCAGAATACGAAGTTTTACAGTCCAAAAACCTGTATAGGATAGTTATCCTAAAGAAGTGCACATGCTGCACATGACTTCTCAAAGAAGTGCACATGCTACATAGGACTGTGAGTCCTCTTCACTTGGTTCACTATTTTCGAAGGGAACGACATGCATGAACATGTTTCATGGAAACATCGTAAAAGAAGTGTTATATCCTTCTGAACACAAAGAGATACAATATATAAACTTCTGTACGGTACTTCTCCTAAAGAAGTGCACTTGCAAGATTTAACTCTGAGTCCTCCGCACTTGGTTATCTATTTTGTGAAATCATGGCCTGTGTGAACATGTGCCATTCCAATGTCAGAAAACAAGTATGATTTTTGCCTGAACACAAAAGTTACAGTTTAGGAACTTCTCTAGGATCCTTATCCCTAAGAAGTTAAATGCCAACATTTGACTCTGAATGTCCGCACTTGTTTCACTCTTTTGGAAAATCATGGCCTGCGTGAACATGTTATAAGCGAATGTTGCAAAATGAGTATGATCTTCTCCTGACCACAAGTGTAACACTACAGAATCCTCTGTAGGATAGTTATCCCTGAGAAGTGCACCTCCAACATTTGACACTCAGTCCTCCTTACTTGGTTCACTATTTTGGAAAATCAAGGACTGTGTGAACATATTCCATGAAAACGTCACAAAACCCGTGTGAATTTCTCCTCAACATAAAAAGTTACAACGTATGAACATCTACAGGATTCTTATCACTGAGAAGAGAAAGTGAAATATGTGAATTTGACGCATCCTCATTGGGTAACTATTTTCAAGCTCATTACAAGTCTGAAGACATTTGGTAGAATCAGCACAAAACTAATGTTGTTTTCTCCAGAATACAAAGTTTTACAGTCTAGAAACCTGCGTAGGATACTCATCCGAAAGAAGTGCACATGCTATACATGACTTCCCATAGAAGTGAACATGCTACATATGACTGTGAGTCCACTTCACTTGGTTCACTATTTTCGAAACGAACGACATGCATGAACATGTTTCTTAGAAACTTCGTAAAACATGTGTGATTTCCTTTTGAACACAAAGAGTTACAATATAGAAACTTCTGTGCGATACTTCTAAAGAAGTGCACTTGCAACCTTTAACTCTGAGTCCTCCACACTTGGTTCTCTGTTTGTGAAATCATGGTCTGTGTGAACATGTGCCATTCAAAGGTCAGAAAACAAGTATGAATTTTGCCTGAACACAAAAGTTACAGTTTAGGAACTTCTCTAGGATACTTATTCCTAAGAAGTGAAATGCCAACATTTGACTCTGAATGCTCCGCACTTGGTTCACTCTTTTGGAAAATCATGGCCTGCGTGAACATGTTATATGCGAATGTCGCAAAACGAGTATGATATTCTCCTGAACACAAAGTGTAACACTACAGAATCTTCTGTAGGATACTTATCCCTGAGAAGTGCACCTCCAACATTTGACTCTCAGTCCTCCTCACTTGGTTTACTATTTTGTAAAATCAAGGCCTGCGTGAACATATTCCATGAAAACGTCAAAAAACCAGTGTGAATTTCTCCTGAACATAAAAAGTTACAACGTATGAACATCTACAGGATCTAATCACGGAGCAGAGAAAGTGAAACATGTGAATTTAACACGTCCTCACTAGGTCACTATTTTCAAGCTCATTACGAGCCTGAACATAGTTGGTAGAATCAGCACAAAACAAATGTTGTTTTCTCCAGAATACAACGTTTTACAGTCTAGAAACCTGTGTAGGTTACTTATCCAAAAGAAGTGCACATGCTGCACATGACTGTGAGTCCTCTTCACTTGGTTCACTATTTTCGAGGGAACGACATGCATGAACATGTTTCATGGAACGTCATAAAACAAGTGTGATTTCCTCCTGAACACAAAGAGTTACAATATAGAAACTTCTGTACAATACTTCTCCTAAAGAAGCACACTTGCAGCATTTAACTCTGATTCCTCCACACTTGGTTCTGTATTTTGTGCAATCATGGCCTGTGTGAACAAGTGCCATTCAAATGTCAGAAGACAAGTATGATTTTCACCTGAACACAAGAGTTACAGTTTCGGAACATCTCTAGGATACTTATCCCTAAGAAGTGAAATGCCATCATTTGACTCTGAATGCTCCGCACTTGGTTCACTGTTTTGGAAAATCATGGACTGCGTGAACAGGTTATATGCGAATGTCGCAAAACGAGTATGATCTTCCCCTGAACACAAAGTGTAACACAAAGGAATCTTATGATATTCTAATCCCTGAGAAGTGCACCTCCAACATTTGACACTCAGTCCTCCTACCTTGGTTCACTAGTTTGGAAAATCAAAGCCTGCAAGAACATATTCCATGAAAACGTCACAAAACCAGTGTGAATTTCTCCTCAACATAAAAAGTTACAACGTATGAACATCTACAGGATTCTTATCACTGAGAAGAGAAAGTGAAACATGTGAATTTGACGCGTCCTCACTTGGTCACTATTTTCAAACTCATTACAAGCCTGAATATAGTTGGTAGAATCAGCACAAAACAAATGTTGTTTTCTCCAGAATACAAAGTTTTACAGTCCAGAAACCTGTGTAGGATAGTTATCCTAAAGAAGTGCACATGCTGCACATGACTTCCCAAAGAAGTGCACATGCTACAGAGGACTGTGAGTCCTCTTGACTTGGTTCACTATTTTCGAGGGAACGACATGCATGAACATGTTTCATGGAAACGTTGTAATACAAGTGTGATTTCCTCCTGAACACAAAGAGATACAATATAGAAACTTCTGTACGATACTTCTCCTAAAGAAGTGCACTTGCAACATTTAACTCTGAGTCCTCCGCACTTGGTTCTCTATTTTGTAAAATCATGGCCTGTGTGAACATGTGCCATTCAAATGTCAGAAAACAAGTATGATTTTCGCCTGAACACAGAAGTTACAATATAGGAACTATTCTAGGATACTTATCCCTAAGAAGTGAAATGCCAACATTTGACTCTGAATCCTCTGCACTTGTTTCACTCTTTTGGAAAATCATGGCCTGCGTGAACATGTTATATGCGAGAGTCGCAAATTGAATATGATCTCCTGAACACAAAGTGTAACACTACAGAATCTTCTGTAGGATACTTATCCCTAAGAAGTGCACCTCCAACGTTTGACTCTCAGTCCTCCTCACTTGGTTCACTCTTTTGGAAAATCAAGGTCTACGTGAACATAGTCCATGAAAATATCACAAAACCAGTGTGAATTTCTCATGAACACAAAAGTTACAACGTATGAACATCTACAGGATTCTTATCACTGAGCAGAGAAAGTGAAACATGTGAATTTGACGCGTCCTCTTTTGGTCACTATTTTCAAGCTCATTACAATCCTGAACATAGTTGGTAGAATAAGCATAAAACAAATGTTGTTTTCTTCAGAATACAAAGATTTACAGTCTAGAAACCTGTGTAGGGTACTTATCCGAAAGATGTGCACTTGCTGCACATGACTTCCCAAAGAAGTGCACATGCTACATATGACTGTGAGTCCTCTTCACTTGGTTCATATTTTTAAAGGGAACGACATGCATGAATATGTTTCAATGAAACGTTGTAAAACAAGTGTGATTTCCTCCTGAACACAAAGAGTTACAATATAGAAACTTCTGTATGATATTCTCCCAAAGAAGTGCACTTGTAACATTTAACTCTGAGTCCTCCGCGCTTGGTTCTCTATTTTGTAAATTCATGGCCTGTGTGAACATGTGCCATTCAAATGTCAGAAAACAACTATGATATTCGCCTGAACACAAAAGTTACAATTTCGGAACTTCTCTAGAATACTTATCCCTAAGTAGTGAAATGCCAACATTCGACTCTGAATGCTCCGCACTTGGTTCACTCTTTTGGAAAATCATGGCCTGCGAGAACATGTTATATGCAAATGATGCAAAACGAGGATGATATTCTCCTGAACAGAATGTGTAACACTACAGAATCCTCTGTAGGATACTTGTACCTGAGAAGTGCACCTCCAACATTTGACTCTCACTCCTCCTCACTTGGTTCACTATTTTGGAAAATCAAGGCCTGCGTGAACATATTCCAAGAAAACGTCACAAAACCAGTGTGATTTTCTCCTGAACATAAAAAGATACAAGGTATGAACATCTACAGGATTCTTATCACTGAGAAGAGAAAGTGAAACATGTGAATTTGATGCGTCCTCACTTGGTCACTATTGTCAAGCTCATTCCAAGCCTGAACATAGTTGGTAGAATCAGCACAAATCAAATGTTGTTTTCTCCAGAATACAAAGTTTTACAATCTAGAAACCTGTGTAGGATACTTATCCGAAAGAGGTGCACATGCTGCACATGACTTCCCAAAGAAGTGCACATGCTACATTTGACTGTGAGTCCTCTTCACTTGGTTCACTATTTTGGATGGGAACGACATGCATGAACATGTTTCCTGGAAACGTCGTAAAACAAGTATGATTTCCTCCTGAACACAAAGAGTTACAATATAGGATCTTCTGTACGATATTTCTCCAAAGCAGTGAACTTGCAACATTTAACTCTGAGGCCTCCGCACTTGGTTCTCTATTTTGTGAAATCATGGCCTTTGTGAACATGTGCCATTCAAATGTCAGAAAACAAGTATGATTTTCGCCTGAACACAAAAGTTACTGTTTAGGAACTTCTCTAGGATACTTATCCCTAAGAAGTGAAATGCCAACATTTAACTCTGAATGCTCCACACTTGGTTCACTCTTTTGGAAAATCATGGCCTGCGTGAACATGTTATATGCGAATGTCGCAAAACGAGTATGATCTTGCCCTGAACACAAAGTGTAACACTACGGAATCTTATGGGATACTAATCCCTGAGAAGTGCACCTCCAACATTTGACACTCAGTCCTCCTCACTTGGTTCACTATTTTGGAAAATCAAGGACTGTGTGAACATATTCCATGAAAACGTCACAAAACCCATGTGAATTTCTCCTCAACATAAAAAGTTACAACGTATGAACATCTACAGGATTCTTATCACTGAGAAGAGAAAGAGAAATATGTGAATTTGACGCGTCCTCATTGGGTAACTATTTTCAAGCTCATTACAAGTCCTGAAGATATTTGGTAGAATCAGCACAAAACTAATGTTGTTTTCTCCAGAATACAAAGTTTTACAGTCTAGAAACCTGCGTAGGATACTCATC
Organism: Typhlomys cinereus; assembly: GCA_023101885.1. Taxonomy (NCBI): domain Eukaryota; kingdom Metazoa; phylum Chordata; class Mammalia; order Rodentia; family Platacanthomyidae; genus Typhlomys; species Typhlomys cinereus. The sequence goes on along the minus strand of JALPQD010000378.1, from coordinate 211,010 downwards.
CAAAAGAAGTGCACATGCTATACATGACTTCCCATAGAAGTGAACATGCTACATATGACTGTGAGTCCACTTCACTTGGTTCACTATTTTCGAAACGAACGACATGCATGAACATGTTTCTTAGAAACTTCGTAAACATGTGTGATTTCCTTTTGAACACAAAGAGTTACAATATAGAAACTTCTGTGCGATACTTCTAAAGAAGTGCACTTGCAACCTTTAACTCTGAGTCCTCCACACTTGGTTCTCTGTTTGTGAAATCATGGTCTGTGTGAACATGTGCCATTCAAAGGTCAGAAAACAAGTATGAATTTTGCCTGAACACAAAAGTTACAGTTTAGGAACTTCTCTAGGATACTTATTCCTTAGAAGTGAAATGCCAAAATTTGACTCTGAATGCTCCGCACTTGGTTCACTCTTTTTGAAAATCATGGCCTGCGTGAACATGTTATATGCGAATGTCGCAAAACGAGTATGATATTCTCCTGAACACAAAGTGTAACACTACAGAATCTTCTGTAGGATACTTATCCCTGAGAAGTGCACCTCCAACATTTGACTCTCAGTCCTCCTCACTTGGTTTACTATTCTGTAAAATCAAGGCCTGCGTGAACATATTCCATGAAAACGTCAAAAAACCAGTGTGAATTTCTCCTGAACATAAAAAGTTACAACGTATGAACATCTACAGGATTCTAATCACTGAGCAGAGAAAGTGAAACATGTGAATTCAACGCGTCCTCACTAGGTCACTATTTTCAAGCTCATTATGAGCCTGAACATAGTTGGTAGAATCAGCAGAAAACAAATGTTGTTTTCTCCAGAATACAACGTTTTACAGTCTAGAAACCTGTGTAGGTTACTTATCCAAAAGAAGTGCACATGCTGCACATGAATGTGAGTCCTCTTCACTTGGTTCACTATTTTCGAGGGAACGACATGCATGAACATGTTTCATGGAAACGTTGTAATACAAGTGTGATTTCCTCCTGAACACAAAGAGTTACAATATAGAAACTTCTGTATGATACTTCTCCTAAAGAAGTGCACTTGCAACATTTAACTCTGAGTCCTCCACACTTGATTCTCTATTTTGTGAAATCATGGCCTGTGTGAACATGTGCCATTCAAATGTCAGAAAACAAGTATGATTTTCGCCTGAACACAAAAGTTAGAGTTTAGGAACTTCTCTGGGATACTTATTCCTATGAAATGAAACGACAACATTTGACTCTGAATGCTCCGCACTTGGTTCACTCTTTGGAAAATCATGGCTTGCGTGAACATGTTATATGCGAATGTCGCAAAACGATTATGATCTTCTCCTGATCACAAAGTGAAACACTACAGAATCCTCTGTAGGATACTTATCCTTGAGAAGTGAACCTCCAACATTTGACTCTCAGTCCTCCTCACTTGGTGCACTCTTTTGGAAAATCAAGGCCTGCGTGAACATATTCCATGAAAACGTTACAAAACCAGTGTGAATTTCTCCTGAATATAAAAAGTTACAACGTATGAACATCTACAGGATTCTTATCACTGAGAATAGAAAGTGAAACATGTGAATTTGACGCGTCCTCACTTGGTCACTATTTTCAAACTCATTACAAGCCTGAACATAGTTGGTAGAATCAGCACAAAACAAATGTTGTTTTCTCCAGAATACAAAGTTTTACAGTCCAGAAACCTGTGTAGGATAGTTATCCTAAAGAAGTGCACATGCTGCACATGACTTCCCAAAGAAGTGCACATGCTACATATGACTGTGAGTCCTCTTCACTTGGTTCACTATTTTCGAAGGGAACGACATGCATGAACATGTTTCATGGAAACATCGTAAGCAAGTGTAATTTCCTACTGAACACAAAGACTTACAATACAGAAAATTCTATATGAAACTTCGCCTAAAGAAGTGCACTTGCAACATTTAACTCTGAGTCTTCCACACTTGATTATCTATTTTGTGAAATCATGGCCTGTATGAACATGTGCCATTCAAATGTCAGAAAAAAAGTATGATATTCGCCTGAACACAAAAGCTGGAGTTTAAGAACTTCTCTGGGATACTTATTCCTAAGAAGTGAAATGCCAACATTTTACTCTGAATGCTCTGCACTTGGTTCACTCTTTTGGAAAATCATGGCCTGTGTGAACATGTTGTATGCGAATGTCGCAAAACGAATATTATCTTCTCCTGAACACGAAGTGAAACACTACAGAATCCTCTGTAGGATACTTATGCCTGAGAAGTGCACCTCCAACATTTGACTCTCACTCCTCCTCACTTGGTGCACTATTTTGGAAAATCAAGGCCTGCGTGAACATATTCCATTAAAACTTCACAAAACCAGTGTGAATTTCTCCTGAACATAAAAAGTTACAACGTATGAACATCTACAGGATTCTTATCACTGAGAATAGAAAGTGAAACATGTGAATTTGACGCGTCCTCACTTGGTCACTATTTTCAAACTCATTACAAGCCTGAACATAGTTGGTAGAATCAGCACAAAACAAATGTTGTTTTCTCCAGAATACAAAGTTTTACAGTCCAGAAACCTGTGTAGGATAGTTATCCTAAAGAAGTGCACATGCTGCACATGACTTCCCAAAGAAGTGCACATGCTACATATGACTGTGAGTCCTCTTCACTTGGTTCACTATTTTCGAAGGGAACGACATGCATGAACATGTTTCATGGAAACATCGTAAGCAAGTGTAATTTCCTACTGAACACAAAGACTTACAATACAGAAAATTCTATATGAAACTTCGCCTAAAGAAGTGCACTTGCAACATTTAACTCTGAGTCTTCCACACTTGATTATCTATTTTGTGAAATCATGGCCTGTATGAACATGTGCCATTCAAATGTCAGAAAAAAAGTATGATATTCGCCTGAACACAAAAGCTGGAGTTTAAGAACTTCTCTGGGATACTTATTCCTAAGAAGTGAAATGCCAACATTTTACTCTGAATGCTCTGCACTTGGTTCACTCTTTTGGAAAATCATGGCCTGTGTGAACATGTTGTATGCGAATGTCGCAAAACGAATATTATCTTCTCCTGAACACGAAGTGAAACACTACAGAATCCTCTGTAGGATACTTATGCCTGAGAAGTGCACCTCCAACATTTGACTCTCACTCCTCCTCACTTGGTGCACTATTTTGGAAAATCAAGGCCTGCGTGAACATATTCCATTAAAACTTCACAAAACCAGTGTGAATTTCTCCTGAACATAAAAAGGTACAACGTATGAACATCTACAGGATTCTTATCACTGAGAAGAAAAAGTGAAACATGTGAATTTGACGAGTCCTCACTAGGTCACTATTTTCAAGCTCATTACAAGCCTGAACATAGTTGGTAGAATCAGAACAAAACAAATGTTGTTTTTCCTGAATACAAAGTTTTACAGTCCAGCAACCTGTGTAGGATAGTTATCCTAAAGAAGTGCACATGCTGCACATGACTTCCCAAGAAGTGCACATGCTACATAGGACTGTGAGTCTTCTTCACTTGGTTCACTATTTTCGAAGGGAACGACATGCATGAACATGTTTCATATAAACATCTTAAAACAAGTGTTATTTCCTCCTGAACACAAAGTGATACAATATAGAAAATTCTGTACGATATTTCTCCTAAAGAAATGAACTTGCAAAATTTAACTCTGAGTCCTCCGCACTTGGTTATCTATTTTGTGAAATCATGGCCTGCGTGAACATGTCCCATTCAAATGTTAGTAAACAAGTATGATTTTTGCCTGAACTCAAAAGTTACAGTTTAGGAACTTCTCTAGGATACTTATTCCTAAGAAGTGAAATGCCAACATTCGACTCTGAATGCTCAGCACTTGGTTCACTCTTTGGAAAATCATGGCCTGCGTGAACATGTTATAATCGAATGTCGCAAAACGAGTATGATCTTCTACTGAACACAAAGTGTAATACTACAAAATCCTCTGTAGGATACTTATCCCTGAGAAGTGCACCTCCAACATTTGACTCTCTGTCCTCCTCACTTGGTGCACTGTTTTGGAAAATCAAAGATTGCGTGAAAATATTCCATGAAAATGTCACAAAACCAGTGTGAATTTCTCCTGAACATAAAAAGTTTCAATGTATGAACATCTACAGGATTCTAATCACTGAGAAGAGAAAGTGAAACATGTGAATTTGACGTGTACTCACTAGGTCACTATTTTCAAGCTCATTACAAGCCTGAACATAGTTGGTAGAATCAACACAAAACAAATGTTGTTTTCTCCAGAATACAACGTTTTACAGTCTAGAAACCTGTGTAGGATACTTATCCGAAAGAAGTGCACATGCTGCACATGACTGTGAGTCCTCTTCACTTGGTTCACTATTTTCGAAGGGAACGACATGCATGAACAGTTTCATGGAAACGTTGTAAAACAAGTGTGATTTCCTCCTGAACACAAAGAGTTACAATATAGAAACTTCTGTATGATATTCTCCCAAAGAAGTGCACTTGTAACATTTAACTCTGAGTCCTCCGCGCTTGGTTCTCTATTTTGTAAATTCATGGCCTGTGTGAACATGTGCCATTCAAATGTCAGAAACAACTATGATATTCGCCTGAACACAAAAGTTACAATTTCGGAACTTCTCTAGAATACTTATCCCTAAGTAGTGAAATGCCAACATTCGACTCTGAATGCTCCGCACTTGGTTCACTCTTTTGGAAAATCATGGCCTGCGAGAACATGTTATATGCAAATGATGCAAAACGAGGATGATATTCTCCTGAACAGAATGTGTAACACTACAGAATCCTCTGTAGGATACTTGTACCTGAGAAGTGCACCTCCAACATTTGACTCTCACTCCTCCTCACTTGGTTCACTATTTTGGAAAATCAAGGCCTGCGTGAACATATTCCAAGAAAACGTCACAAAACCAGTGTGATTTTCTCCTGAACATAAAAAGATACAAGGTATGAACATCTACAGGATTCTTATCACTGAGAAGAGAAAGTGAAACATGTGAATTTGATGCGTCCTCACTTGGTCACTATTGTCAAGCTCATTCCAAGCCTGAACATAGTTGGTAGAATCAGCACAAATCAAATGTTGTTTTCTCCAGAATACAAAGTTTTACAATCTAGAAACCTGTGTAGGATACTTATCCGAAAGAGGTGCACATGCTGCACATGACTTCCCAAAGAAGTGCACATGCTACATTTGACTGTGAGTCCTCTTCACTTGGTTCACTATTTTGGATGGGAACGACATGCATGAACATGTTTCGTGGAAACGTCGTAAAACAAGTATGATTTCCTCCTGAACACAAAGAGTTACCATATAGGATCTTCTGTACGATATTTCTCCAAAGCAGTGAACTTGCAACATTTAACTCTGAGGCCTCCGCACTTGGTTCTCTATTTTGTGAAATCATGGCCTGTGTGAACATGTGCCATTCAAATGTCAGAAAACAAGTATGATTTTTGCCTGAACACAAAAGTTACAGTTTAGGAACTTCTCTAGCTTACTTATTCCTAAGATGTGAAATGCCAACATTTGACTCTGAATGCTCCGCACTCGGTTCACTCTTTTGGAAAATCATGGCCTGCGTGAACATGTTTTATGCGAATGTCGCAAAACGAGAATGATCTTCTCCTGAACACAAAGTGAAACACTACAGAATCCTCTGTAGGATACTTATCCCTGAGAAGTGCACCTCCAACATTTGACTCTCAGTCTTCCTCACTTGGTGCACTATTTTGGAAAATCAAAGATTGCGTGAACATATTCCATGAAAATGTCACAAAACCAGTGTGAATTTCTCCTGAACATAAAAAGTTACAACGTATGAACATCTATAGGATTCTTGTTACTGAGAAGAGAAAGTGAAACATGTGAATTGACGCGTCCTCACTTGGTCACTATTTTCAAACTGATTACAAGCCTGAACATAGTTGGTAGAATCAGCACAAAACAAATGTTGTTTTTCCAGAATACAAAGTTTTACAGTCCAGCAACCTGTGTAGGATAGTTATCCTAAAGAAGTGCACATGCTGCACATGACTTCCCAAAGAAGTGCACATGCTACATAGGACTGTGAGTCCTCTTACTTGGTTCACTATTTTCGAAGGGAACGACATGCATGAACATGTTTCATGGAAACATCGTAAAACCAGTGTGATTTCCTCCTGAACACAAAGAGTTACTATATAGAAACTTCTGTATGAAACTTCGCCTAAAGAAGTGCACTTGCAACATTTAACTCTGAGTCCTCCACACTTGGTTCTCTATTTTGTGAAATCATGGCCTGTGTGAACATGTGCCATTCAAATGTCAGAAAACAAGTATGATTTTCGCTTGAACACAAAAGTTACAGTTTCAGATCTTCTCTAGAATACTTATCCCTAAGAAGTGAAATGCAACATTCGACTCTGAATGCTCCGCACTTGTTTTACTCTTTTGGAAAATCATGGCCTGCGAGAACATGTTATATGCAAATGTTGCAAAATGAGGATGATCTTCTCCTGAACAGAAAGTGTAACACTACAGAATCCTCTGTAGCATACTTTACCTGAGAAGTGCACCTCCATCATTTGACTCTGACTCCTCCTCACTTGGTTCACTATTTTGGAAAATCAAGTCCTGCGTGAACATATTCCATTAAAACTTCACAAAAACACAGTGAATTTCTCCTGAACATAAAAAGTTACAACGTATGAAGATCTACAGGATTCTTATCACTGAGCAGAGAAAGTGAAACATGTGAATTTATGCGTCCTCACTTGCTCACTATTTTCAAGCTCATTACAAGCCTGAACATAGTTGGTAGAATCAACACAAAACAAATGTTGTTTTCTCCAGAATACAAGTTTTACAGTCCAGAAACATGTGTAGGATAGTTATCCTAAAGAAGTGCACATGCTGCACATGACTTCCCAAAGAAGTGCACATGCTACATAGGACTGTGAGTCTTTTTCACTTGGTTCACTATTTTAGAAGGGAACGACATGCATCAACATGTTTCATATAAACATCTTAAAACAAGTGTTATTTCCTCCTGAACACAAAGTGATACAATATAGAAAATTCTGTACGATATTTCTCCTAAAGAAATGAACTTGCAAAATTTAACTCTGAGTCCTCCGCACTTGGTTATCTATTTTGTGAAATCATGGCCTGCGTGAACATGTCCCATTCAAATGTTAGTAAACAAGTATGATTTTTGCCTGAACTCAAAAGTTACAGTTTAGAACTTCTCTAGGATACTTATTCCTAAGAAGTGAAATGCCAACATTCGACTCTGAATGCTCAGCACTTGGTTCACTCTTTGGAAATCATGGCCTGCGTGAACATGTTATAATCGAATGTCGCAAAACGAGTATGATCTTCTACTGGACACAAAGTGTAATACTACAAAATCCTCTGTAGGATACTTATCCCTGAGAAGTGCACCTCCAACATTTGACTCTCTGTCCTCCTCACTTGGTGCACTGTTTTGGAAAATCAAAGATTGCGTGAAAATATTCCATGAAAATGTCACAAAACCAGTGTGAATTTCTCCTGAACATAAAAAGTTTCAATGTATGAACATCTACAGGATTCTAATCACTGAGAAGAGAAAGTGAAACATGTGAATTTGACGTGTACTCACTAGGTCACTATTTTCAAGCTCATTACAAGCCTGAACATAGTTGGTAGAATCAACACAAAACAAATGTTGTTTTCTCCAGAATACAACGTTTTACAGTCTAGAAACCTGTGTAGGATACTTATCCGAAAGAAGTGCACATGCTGCACATGACTGTGAGTCCTCTTCACTTGGTTCACTATTTTCGAAGGGAACGACATGCATGAACATGTTTCATGGAAACGTCGTAATACAAGTGTGATTACCTCCTGACACAAAAGTTACAATATAGAAACTTCTGTATGATACTTCTCCTAAAGAAGTGCACTTGGAACATTTAACTATGACTCCTCCGCACTTGATTCTCTATTTTGTGAAATCATGGCCTGTGTGAACATGTGCCATTCAAATGTCAGAAAACAAGTATGCTTTTCGCCTGAACACAGAAGTTACAATATAGGAACTATTCTAGGATACTTACCCCTAAGAAGTGAAATGCCAACATTTGACTCTGAATCCTCTGCACTTGTTTCACTCTTTTGGAAAATCATGGCCTGCGTGAACATGTTATATGCGAGAGTCGCAAATTGAATATGATCTCCTGAACACAAAGTGTAACACTACAGAATCTTCTGTAGGATACTTATCCCTAAGAAGTGCACCTCCAACGTTTGACTCTCAGTCCTCCTCACTTGGTTCACTCTTTTGGAAAATCAAGGTCTACGTGAACATAGTCCATGAAAATATCACAAAACCAGTGTGAATTTCTCATGAACACAAAAAGTTGCAACGTATGACATCTACAGGATTCTTATCACTGAGCAGAGAAAGTGAAACATGTGAATTTGACGCGTCCTCTTTTGGTCACTATTTTCAAGCTCATTACAATCCTGAACATAGTTGGTAGAATCAGCACAAAACAAATGTTGTTTTCTTCAGAATACAAAGATTTACAGTCTAGAAACCTGTGTAGGGTACTTATCCGAAAGATGTGCACTTGCTGCACATGACTTCCCAAAGAAGTGCACATGCTACATATGACTGTGAGTCCTCTTCACTTGGTTCATATTTTTAAAGGGAACGACATGCATGAATATGTTTCAATGAAACGTTGTAAAACAAGTGTGATTTCCTCCTGAACACAAAGAGTTACAACATAGAAACTTCTGTATGATATTCTCCCAAAGAAGTGTACTTGTAACATTTAACTCTGAGTCCTCCGCGCTTGGTTCTCTATTTTGTAAATTCATGGCCTGTGTGAACATGTGCCATTCAATGTCAGAAAACAACTATGATATTCGCCTGAACACAAAAGTTACATTTCGGAACTTCTCTAGAATACTTATCCCTAAGTAGTGAAATGCCAACATTCGACTCTGAATGCTCCGCACTTGGTTCACTCTTTTGGAAATCATGGCCTGCGAGAACATGTTATATGCAAATGATGCAAAACCGAGGATGATATTCTCCTGAACAGAATGTGTAACACTACAGAATCCTCTGTAGGATACTTGTACCTGAGAAGTGCACCTCCAACATTTGACTCTCACTCCTCCTCACTTGGTTCACTATTTTGGAAATCAAGGCCTGCGTGAACATATTCCAAGAAAACGTCACAAAACCAGTGTGATTTTCTCCTGAACATAAAAAGATACAAGGTATGAACATCTACAGGATTCTTATCACTGAGAAGAGAAAGTGAAACATGTGAATTTGATGCGTCCTCACTTGGTCACTATTGTCAAGCTCATTCCAAGCCTGAACATAGTTGGTAGAATCAGCACAAAACAAATGTTGTTTTCTCCAGAATACAAAGTTTTACAATCTAGAAACCTGTGTAGGATACTTATCCGAAAGAGGTGCACATGCTGCACATGACTTCCCAAAGAAGTGCACATGCTACATTTGACTGTGAGTCCTCTTCACTTGGTTCACTATTTTGGATGGAACGACATGCATGAACATGTTTCGTGGAAACGTCGTAAAACAAGTATGATTTCCTCCTGAACACAAGAGTTACAATATAGGATCTTCTGTACGATATTTCTCCAGAGCAGTGAACTTGCAACATTTAACTCTGAGTCCTCCGCACTTGGTTCTCTATTTTGTGAAATCATGGCCTGTGTGAACATGTGCCATTCAAATGTCAGAATACAAGTATGATTTTCGCCTGAACACAAAGTTACTGTTTAGGAACTTCTCTAGGATACTTATCCTAAGAAGTGAAATGCCAACATTTAACTCTGAATGCTCCACACTTGGTTCACTCTTTTGGAAAATCATGGCCTGCGTGAACATGTTATATGCGAATGTCGCAAAACGAGTATGATCTTGCCCTGAACACAAAGTGTAACACTACGGAATCTTATGGGATACTAATCCCTGAGAAGTGCACCTCCAACATTTGACACTCAGTCCTCCTCACTTGGTTCACTAATTTGGAAAATCAAGGACTGTGTGAACATATTCCATGAAAACGTCACAAAACCCGTGTGAATTTCTCCTCAACATAAAAAGTTACAACGTATGAACATCTACAGGATTCTTATCACTGAGAAGAGAAGAGAAATATGTGAATTTGACGCGTCCTCATTGGGTAACTATTTTCAAGCTCATTACAAGTCTGAAGATATTTGGTAGAATCAGCACAAAACTAATGTTGTTTTCTCCAGAATACAAAGTTTTACAGTCCAGAAACCTGCGTAGGATACTCATCCAAAAGAAGTGCACATGCTATACATGACTTCCCATAGAAGTGAACATGCTACATATGACTGTGAGTCCACTTCACTTGGTTCACTATTTCGAAACGAACGACTTGCATGAACATGTTTCTTAGAAACTTCGTAAACATGTGTGATTTCCTTTGAACACAAAGAGTTACAATATAGAAACTTCTGTATGATACTTCTCCTAAAGAAGTGCACTTGCAACATTAACTCTGAGTCCTCCACACTTGATTCTCTATTTTTGTGAAATCATGGCCTGTGTGAACATGTGCCATTCAAATGTCAGAAAACAAGTATGATTTTCGCCTGAACACAAAAGTTAGAGTTTAGGAACTTCTCTGGGATACTTATTCCTATGAAATGAAACGACAACATTTGACTCTGAATGCTCCGCAATTGGTTCACTCTTTTGGAAAATCATGGCCTGCGTGAACATGTTATATGCGAATGTCGCAAAACGATTATGATCTTCTCCTGATCACAAAGTGAAACACTACAGAATCCTCTGTAGGATACTTATCCTTGAGAAGTGAACCTCCAACATTTGACTCTCAGTCCTCCTCACTTGGTGCACTCTTTTGGAAAATCAAGGCCTGCGTGAACATATTCCATGAAAACGTTACAAAACCAGTGTGAATTTCTCCTGAATATAAAAAGTTACAACGTATGAACATCTACAGGATTCTTATCACTGAGAATAGAAAGTGAAACATGTGAATTTGACGCGTCCTCACTTGGTCACTATTTTCAAACTCATTACAAGCCTGAACATAGTTGGTAGAATCAGCACAAAACAAATGTTGTTTTCTCCAGAATACAAAGTTTTACAGTCCAGAAACCTGTGTAGGATAGTTATCCTAAAGAAGTGCACATGCTGCACATGACTTCCCAAAGAAGTGCACATGCTACATATGACTGTGAGTCCTCTTCACTTGGTTCACTATTTCGAAGGGAACGACATGCATGAACATGTTTCATGGAAACATCGTAAGCAAGTATAATTTCCTCCTGAACACAAGAGTTACAATACAGAAAATTCTATATGAACTTCTCCTAAAGAAGTGCACTTGCAACATTTAACTCTGAGTCCTCCACACTTGATTCTCTATTTTGTGAAATCATGGCCTGTGTGAACATGTGCCATTCAAATGTCAGAAAAAAGTATGATTTTCGCCTGAACACAAAAGTTCAGTTTAGGAACTTCTCTGGATACTTATTCCTAAGATGAAATGCCAACATTTCTCTGAATGCTCCGCACTTGGTTCACTCTTTTGGAAAATCATGGCCTGTGAACATGTTTTATGCGAATGTCGCAAAACGAATGATCTTCTCCTGAACAAAGTGAAACACTACAAATCCTCTGTAGGATACTTATCCTGAGAAGTGCACCTCCAACATTTGACTCTCAGTCCTCCTCACTTGGTGCACTATTTTGGAAAATCGAGGCCTGCATGAACATATTCCATGAAAACGTCACGAAACCAGTGTGAATTTCTCCTGAACATAAAAAGTTACAACGTATGAACATCTACCGGATTCTTATCACTGAGAAGAAAAGTGAAACATGTGAATTTGACGCGTCCTCACTGGTCACTATTTTCAAGCTCATTACAAGCCTGAACATAGTTGGTAGAATCAGCACAAAACAAATGTTGTTTTTCCAGAATACAAAGTTTTACAGTCCAGCAACCTGTGTAGGATAGTTATCCTAAAGAAGTGCACATGCTGCACATGACTTCCCAAAGAAGTGCACATGCTACATAGGACTGTGAGTCCTCTTCTTGGTTCACTATTTTCGAAGGGAACGACATGCATGAACATGTTTCATGGAAACATCGTAAAACGTGTGATTTCCTCCTGAACACAAAGAGTTACTATATAGAAACTTCTGTATGAAACTTCGCCTAAAGAAGTGCACTTGCAACATTTAACTCTGAGTCCTCCACACTTGGTTCTCTATTTTGTGAAATCATGGCCTGTGTGAACATGTGCCATTCAAATGTCAGAAAACAAGTATGATTTTCGCTGAACACAAAAGTTACAGTTTCAGATCTTCTCTAGAATACTTATCCCTAAGAAGTGAAATGCAACATTCGACTCTGAATGCTCCGCACTTGTTTTACTCTTTTGGAAAATCATGGCCTGCGAGAACATGTTATATGCAAATGTTGCAAAATGAGGATGATCTTCTCCTGAACAGAAAGTGTAACACTACAGAATCCTCTGTAGCATACTTACCTGAGAAGTGCACCTCCATCATTTGACTCTGACTCCTCCTCACTTGGTTCACTATTTTGGAAAATCAAGTCCTGCGTGAACATATTCCATTAAAACTTCACAAAACACAGTGAATTTCTCCTGAACATAAAAAGTTACAACGTATGAAGATCTACAGGATTCTTATCACTGAGCAGAGAAAGTGAAACATGTGAATTTATGCGTCCTCACTTGGTCACTATTTTCAAGCTCATTACAAGCCTGAACATAGTTGGTAGAATCAACACAAAACAAATGTTGTTTTCTCCAGAATACAAAGTTTTACAGTCCAGAAACATGTGTAGGATAGTTATCCTAAAGAAGTGCACATGCTGCACATGACTTCCCAAAGAAGTGCACATGCTACATAGGACTGTGAGTCTCTTCACTTGGTTCACTATTTTAGAAGGGAACGACATGCATCAACATGTTTCATATAAACATCTTAAAACAAGTGTTATTTCCTCCTGAACACAAAGTGATACAATATAGAAAATTCTGTACGATATTTCTCCTAAAGAAATGAACTTGCAAAATTTAACTCTGAGTCCTCCGCACTTGGTTATCTATTTTGTGAAATCATGGCCTGCGTGAACATGTCCCATTCAAATGTTAGTAAACAAGTATGATTTTTGCCTGAACTCAAAAGTTACAGTTTAGGAACTTCTCTAGGATACTTATTCCTAAGAAGTGAAATGCCAACATTCGACTCTGAATGCTCAGCACTTGGTTCACTCTTTGGAAAATCATGGCCTGCGTGAACATGTTATAATCGAATGTCGCAAAACGAGTATGATCTTCTACTGAACACAAAGTGTAATACTACAAAATCCTCTGTAGGATACTTATCCCTGAGAAGTGCACCTCCAACATTTGACTCTCTGTCCTCCTCACTTGGTGCACTGTTTTGGAAAATCAAAGATTGCGTGAAAATATTCCATGAAAATGTCACAAAACCAGTGTGAATTTCTCCTGAACATAAAAAGTTTCAATGTATGAACATCTACAGGATTCTAATCACTGAGAAGAGAAAGTGAAACATGTGAATTTGACGTGTACTCACTAGGTCACTATTTTCAAGCTCATTACAAGCCTGAACATAGTTGGTAGAATCAACACAAAACAAATGTTGTTTTCTCCAGAATACAACGTTTTACAGTCTAGAAACCTGTGTAGGATACTTATCCGAAAGAAGTGCACATGCTGCACATGACTGTGAGTCCTCTTCACTTGGTTCACTATTTTCGAAGGGAACGACATGCATGAACATGTTTCATGGAAACGTCGTAATACAAGTGTGATTACCTCCTGAACACAAAAAGTTACAATATAGAAACTTCTGTATGATACTTCTCCTAAAGAAGTGCACTTGGAACATTTAACTATGACTCCTCCGCACTTGATTCTCTATTTTGTGAAATCATGGCCTGTGTGAACATGTGCCATTCAAATGTCAGAAAACAAGTATGATTTTCGCCTGAACACAGAAGTTACAATATAGGAACTTTCTAGGATACTTACCCTAAGAAGTGAAATGCCAACATTTGACTCTGAATCCTCTGCACTTGTTCACTCTTTTGGAAAATCATGGCCTGCGTGAACATGTTATATGCGAGAGTCGCAAATTGAATGATCTCCTGAACACAAAGTGTAACACTACAGAATCTTCTGTAGGATACTTATCCCTAAGAAGTGCACCTCCAACTTTGACTCTCAGTCCTCCACTTGGTTCACTCTTTTGGAAAATCAAGGTTACGTGAACATAGATCCATGAAAATATCACAAAACCAGTGTGAATTTCTCATGAACACAAAAAGTTACAACGTATGAACATCTACAGATTCTTATCACTGAGCAAGAAAGTGAAACATGTGAATTTGACGCGTCCTCTTTTGGTCACTATTTTCAAGCTCATTACAATCCTGAACATAGTTGTAGAATAACATAAAACAAATGTTGTTTTTCTTCAGAATACAAAGATTTACAGTCTAGAAACCTGTGTAGGTACTTATCCGAAAGATGTGCACTTGCTGCACATGACTCCCAAAGAAGTGCACATGCTACATATGACTGTGAGTCCTCTTCACTTGGTTCTATTTTTAAAGGGAACGACATGCATGAATATGTTTCAAAATGAAACGTTTGTAAAACAAGTGTGATTTCCTCCTGAACACAAAGAGTTACAATAGAAACTTCTGTATGATATTCTCCCAAAGAAGTGCACTTGTAACATTTAACTCTGCTGAGTCCTCCCCGCTTGGTTCTCTATTTTGTAAATTCATGGCCTGTGTGAACATGTGCCATTCAAATGTCAGAAAACAACTATGATATTCGCCTGAACACAAAAGTTACAATTTCGGAACTTCTCTAGAATACTTATCCCTAAGTAGTGAAATGCCAACATTCGACTCTGAATGCTCCGCACTTGGTTCACTCTTTTGGAAAATCATGGCCTGCGAGAACATGTTATATGCAAATGATGCAAAACGAGGATGATATTTCTCCTGAACAGAATGTGTAACACTACAGAATCCTCTGTAGGATACTTGTACCTGAGAAGTGCACCTCCAACATTTGACTCTCATCCTCCTCACTTGGTTCACTATTTTGGAAAATCAAGGCCTGCGTGAACATATTCCAAGAAACGTCACAAAACCAGTGTGATTTCTCCTGAACATAAAAAGATACAAGGTATGAACATCTACAGGATCTTATCACTGAGAAGAGAAAGTGAAACATGTGAATTTGATGCGTCCTTCACTTGGTCACTATTGTCAAGCTCATTCCAAGCCTGAACATAGTTGGTAGAATCAGCACAAATCAAATGTTGTTTTCTCCAGAATACAAAGTTTTACAATCTAGAAACCTGTGTAGGATAACTTATCCGAAAGAGGTGCCACATGCGGCACATGACTTCCAAAGAAGTGCACATGCTACATTTGGACTGTGAGTCCTCTTCACTTGGTTCACTATTTGGGATGGGAACGACATGCATGAACATGTTTCCTGGAAACGTCGTAAAACAAGTATGATTTCCTCCTGAACACAAAGAGTTACAATATAGGATCTTCTGTACGATATTTCTCCAAAGCAGTGAACTTGCAACATTTAACTCTGAGGCCTCCGCACTTGGTTCTCTATTTTGTGAAATCATGGCCTTTGTGAACATGTGCCATTCAAATGTCAGAAAACAAGTATGATTTTCGCCTGAACACAAAAGTTACTGTTTAGGAACTTCTCTAGGATACTTATCCCTAAGAAGTGAAATGCCAACATTTAACTCTGAATGCTCCACACTTGGTTCACTCTTTTGGAAATCATGGCCTGCGTGAACATGTTATGCGAATGTCGCAAAACGAGTATGATCTTGCCCTGAACACAAAGTGTAACACTACGGAATCTTATGGGATACTAATCCCTGAGAAGTGCACCTCCAACATTTGACACTCAGTCCTCCTCACTTGGTTCACTATTTTGGAAAATCAAGGACTGTGTGAACATATTCCATGAAAACGTCACAAAACCCATGTGAATTCTCCTCAACATAAAAAGTTACAACGTATGAACATCTACAGGATTCTTATCACTGAGAAGAGAAAGAGAAATATGTGAATTTGACGCGTCCTCATTGGGTAACTATTTTCAAGCTCATTACAAGTCTGAAGATATTTGGTAGAATCAGCACAAAACTAATGTTGTTTTCTCCAGAATACAAAGTTTTACAGTCTAGAAACCTGCGTAGGATACTCATCCAAAAGAAGTGCACATGCTATACATGACTTCCCATAGAAGTGAACATGCTACATATGACTGTGAGTCCACTTCACTTGGTTCACTATTTTCGAAACGAACGACATGCATGAACATGTTTCTTAGAAACTTCGTAAAAACATGTGTGATTTCCTTTTGAACACAAAGAGTTACAATATAGAAACTTCTGTGCGATACTTCTAAAGAAGTGCACTTGCAACCTTTAACTCTGAGTCCTCCACACTTGGTTCTCTGTTTGTGAAATCATGGTCTGTGTGAACATGTGCCATTCAAAGGTCAGAAAACAAGTATGAATTTTGCCTGAACACAAAAGTTACAGTTTAGGAACTTCTCTAGGATACTTATTCCTTAGAAGTGAAATGCCAAAATTTGACTCTGAATGCTCCGCACTTGGTTCACTCTTTTTGAAAATCATGGCCTGCGTGAACATGTTATATGCGAATGTCGCAAAACGAGTATGATATTCTCCTGAACACAAAGTGTAACACTACAGAATCTTCTGTAGGATACTTATCCCTGAGAAGTGCACCTCCAACATTTGACTCTCAGTCCTCCTCACTTGGTTTACTATTCTGTAAAATCAAGGCCTGCGTGAACATATTCCATGAAAACGTCAAAAAACCAGTGTGAATTTCTCCTGAACATAAAAAGTTACAACGTATGAACATCTACAGGATTCTAATCACTGAGCAGAGAAAGTGAAACATGTGAATTCAACGCGTCCTCACTAGGTCACTATTTTCAAGCTCATTATGAGCCTGAACATAGTTGGTAGAATCAGCAGAAAACAAATGTTGTTTTCTCCAGAATACAACGTTTTACAGTCTAGAAACCTGTGTAGGTTACTTATCCAAAAGAAGTGCACATGCTGCACATGAATGTGAGTCCTCTTCACTTGGTTCACTATTTTCGAGGGAACGACATGCATGAACATGTTTCATGGAAACGTTGTAATACAAGTGTGATTTCCTCCTGAACACAAAGAGTTACAATATAGAAACTTCTGTATGATACTTCTCCTAAAGAAGTGCACTTGCAACATTTAACTCTGAGTCCTCCACACTTGATTCTCTATTTTGTGAAATCATGGCCTGTGTGAACATGTGCCATTCAAATGTCAGAAAACAAGTATGATTTTCGCCTGAACACAAAAGTTAGAGTTTAGGAACTTCTCTGGGATACTTATTCCTATGAAATGAAACGACAACATTTGACTCTGAATGCTCCGCACTTGGTTCACTCTTTTGGAAAATCATGGCTTGCGTGAACATGTTATATGCGAATGTCGCAAAAACGATTATGATCTTCTCCTGATCACAAAGTGAAACACTACAGAATCCTCTGTAGGATACTTATCCTTGAGAAGTGAACCTCCAACATTGACTCTCAGTCCTCCTCACTTGGTGCACTCTTTTGGAAAATCAAGGCCTGCGTGAACATATTCCATGAAAACGTCACAAAACCAGTGTGAATTTCTCCTGAATATAAAAAGTTACAACGTATGAACATCTACAGGATTCTTATCACTGAGAATAGAAAGTGAAACATGTGAATTTGACGCGTCCTCACTTGGTCACTATTTTCAAACTCATTACAAGCCTGAACATAGTTGGTAGAATCAGCACAAAACAAATGTTGTTTTCTCCAGAATACAAAGTTTTACAGTCCAGAAACCTGTGTAGGATAGTTATCCTAAAGAAGTGCACATGCTGCACATGACTTCCCAAAGAAGTGCACATGCTACATATGACTGTGAGTCCTCTTCACTTGGTTCACTATTTTCGAAGGGAACGACATGCATGAACATGTTTCATGGAAACATCGTAAGCAAGTGTAATTTCCTACTGAACACAAAGACTTACAATACAGAAAATTCTATATGAAACTTCGCCTAAAGAAGTGCACTTGCAACATTTAACTCTGAGTCTTCCACACTTGATTATCTATTTTGTGAAATCATGGCCTGTATGAACATGTGCCATTCAAATGTCAGAAAAAAAGTATGATATTCGCCTGAACACAAAAGCTGGAGTTTAAGAACTTCTCTGGGATACTTATTCCTAAGAAGTGAAATGCCAACATTTTACTCTGAATGCTCTGCACTTGGTTCACTCTTTTGGAAAATCATGGCCTGTGTGAACATGTTGTATGCGAATGTCGCAAAACGAATATTATCTTCTCCTGAACACGAAGTGAAACACTACAGAATCCTCTGTAGGATACTTATGCCTGAGAAGTGCACCTCCAACATTTGACTCTCACTCCTCCTCACTTGGTGCACTATTTTGGAAAATCAAGGCCTGCGTGAACATATTCCATTAAAACTTCACAAAACCAGTGTGAATTTCTCCTGAACATAAAAAGTTACAACGTATGAACATCTACAGGATTCTTATCACTGAGAATAGAAAGTGAAACATGTGAATTTGACGCGTCCTCACTTGGTCACTATTTTCAAACTCATTACAAGCCTGAACATAGTTGGTAGAATCAGCACAAAACAAATGTTGTTTTCTCCAGAATACAAAGTTTTACAGTCCAGAAACCTGTGTAGGATAGTTATCCTAAAGAAGTGCACATGCTGCACATGACTTCCCAAAGAAGTGCACATGCTACATATGACTGTGAGTCCTCTTCACTTGGTTCACTATTTTCGAAGGGAACGACATGCATGAACATGTTTCATGGAAACATCGTAAGCAAGTGTAATTTCCTACTGAACACAAAGACTTACAATACAGAAAATTCTATATGAAACTTCGCCTAAAGAAGTGCACTTGCAACATTTAACTCTGAGTCTTCCACACTTGATTATCTATTTTGTGAAATCATGGCCTGTATGAACATGTGCCATTCAAATGTCAGAAAAAAAGTATGATATTCGCCTGAACACAAAAGCTGGAGTTTAAGAACTTCTCTGGGATACTTATTCCTAAGAAGTGAAATGCCAACATTTTACTCTGAATGCTCTGCACTTGGTTCACTCTTTTGGAAAATCATGGCCTGTGTGAACATGTTGTATGCGAATGTCGCAAAACGAATATTATCTTCTCCTGAACACGAAGTGAAACACTACAGAATCCTCTGTAGGATACTTATGCCTGAGAAGTGCACCTCCAACATTTGACTCTCACTCCTCCTCACTTGGTGCACTATTTTGGAAAATCAAGGCCTGCGTGAACATATTCCATTAAAACTTCACAAAACCAGTGTGAATTTCTCCTGAACATAAAAAGGTACAACGTATGAACATCTACAGGATTCTTATCACTGAGAAGAAAAAGTGAAACATGTGAATTTGACGAGTCCTCACTAGGTCACTATTTTCAAGCTCATTACAAGCCTGAACATAGTTGGTAGAATCAGAACAAAACAAATGTTGTTTTTCCTGAATACAAAGTTTTACAGTCCAGCAACCTGTGTAGGATAGTTATCCTAAAGAAGTGCACATGCTGCACATGACTTCCCAAAGAAGTGCACATGCTACATAGGACTGTGAGTCTTCTTCACTTGGTTCACTATTTTCGAAGGGAACGACATGCATGAACATGTTTCATATAAACATCTTAAAACAAGTGTTATTTCCTCCTGAACACAAAGTGATACAATATAGAAAATTCTGTACGATATTTCTCCTAAAGAAATGAACTTGCAAAATTTAACTCTGAGTCCTCCGCACTTGGTTATCTATTTTGTGAAATCATGGCCTGCGTGAACATGTCCCATTCAAATGTTAGTAAACAAGTATGATTTTTGCCTGAACTCAAAAGTTACAGTTTAGGAACTTCTCTAGGATACTTATTCCTAAGAAGTGAAATGCCAACATTCGACTCTGAATGCTCAGCACTTGGTTCACTCTTTGGAAAATCATGGCCTGCGTGAACATGTTATAATCGAATGTCGCAAAACGAGTATGATCTTCTACTGAACACAAAGTGTAATACTACAAAATCCTCTGTAGGATACTTATCCCTGAGAAGTGCACCTCCAACATTTGACTCTCTGTCCTCCTCACTTGGTGCACTGTTTTGGAAAATCAAAGATTGCGTGAAAATATTCCATGAAAATGTCACAAAACCAGTGTGAATTTCTCCTGAACATAAAAAGTTTCAATGTATGAACATCTACAGGATTCTAATCACTGAGAAGAGAAAGTGAAACATGTGAATTTGACGTGTACTCACTAGGTCACTATTTTCAAGCTCATTACAAGCCTGAACATAGTTGGTAGAATCAACACAAAACAAATGTTGTTTTCTCCAGAATACAACGTTTTACAGTCTAGAAACCTGTGTAGGATACTTATCCGAAAGAAGTGCACATGCTGCACATGACTGTGAGTCCTCTTCACTTGGTTCACTATTTTCGAAGGGAACGACATGCATGAACATGTTTCATGGAAACGTTGTAAAACAAGTGTGATTTCCTCCTGAACACAAAGAGTTACAATATAGAAACTTCTGTATGATATTCTCCCAAAGAAGTGCACTTGTAACATTTAACTCTGAGTCCTCCGCGCTTGGTTCTCTATTTTGTAAATTCATGGCCTGTGTGAACATGTGCCATTCAAATGTCAGAAAACAACTATGATATTCGCCTGAACACAAAAGTTACAATTTCGGAACTTCTCTAGAATACTTATCCCTAAGTAGTGAAATGCCAACATTCGACTCTGAATGCTCCGCACTTGGTTCACTCTTTTGGAAAATCATGGCCTGCGAGAACATGTTATATGCAAATGATGCAAAACGAGGATGATATTCTCCTGAACAGAATGTGTAACACTACAGAATCCTCTGTAGGATACTTGTACCTGAGAAGTGCACCTCCAACATTTGACTCTCACTCCTCCTCACTTGGTTCACTATTTTGGAAAATCAAGGCCTGCGTGAACATATTCCAAGAAAACGTCACAAAACCAGTGTGATTTTCTCCTGAACATAAAAAGATACAAGGTATGAACATCTACAGGATTCTTATCACTGAGAAGAGAAAGTGAAACATGTGAATTTGATGCGTCCTCACTTGGTCACTATTGTCAAGCTCATTCCAAGCCTGAACATAGTTGGTAGAATCAGCACAAATCAAATGTTGTTTTCTCCAGAATACAAAGTTTTACAATCTAGAAACCTGTGTAGGATACTTATCCGAAAGAGGTGCACATGCTGCACATGACTTCCCAAAGAAGTGCACATGCTACATTTGACTGTGAGTCCTCTTCACTTGGTTCACTATTTTGGATGGGAACGACATGCATGAACATGTTTCGTGGAAACGTCGTAAAACAAGTATGATTTCCTCCTGAACACAAAGAGTTACCATATAGGATCTTCTGTACGATATTTCTCCAAAGCAGTGAACTTGCAACATTTAACTCTGAGGCCTCCGCACTTGGTTCTCTATTTTGTGAAATCATGGCCTGTGTGAACATGTGCCATTCAAATGTCAGAAAACAAGTATGATTTTTGCCTGAACACAAAAGTTACAGTTTAGGAACTTCTCTAGCTTACTTATTCCTAAGATGTGAAATGCCAACATTTGACTCTGAATGCTCCGCACTCGGTTCACTCTTTTGGAAAATCATGGCCTGCGTGAACATGTTTTATGCGAATGTCGCAAAACGAGAATGATCTTCTCCTGAACACAAAGTGAAACACTACAGAATCCTCTGTAGGATACTTATCCCTGAGAAGTGCACCTCCAACATTTGACTCTCAGTCTTCCTCACTTGGTGCACTATTTTGGAAAATCAAAGATTGCGTGAACATATTCCATGAAAATGTCACAAAACCAGTGTGAATTTCTCCTGAACATAAAAAGTTACAACGTATGAACATCTATAGGATTCTTGTTACTGAGAAGAGAAAGTGAAACATGTGAATTTGACGCGTCCTCACTTGGTCACTATTTTCAAACTGATTACAAGCCTGAACATAGTTGGTAGAATCAGCACAAAACAAATGTTGTTTTTCCAGAATACAAAGTTTTACAGTCCAGCAACCTGTGTAGGATAGTTATCCTAAAGAAGTGCACATGCTGCACATGACTTCCCAAAGAAGTGCACATGCTACATAGGACTGTGAGTCCTCTTTACTTGGTTCACTATTTTCGAAGGGAACGACATGCATGAACATGTTTCATGGAAACATCGTAAAACCAGTGTGATTTCCTCCTGAACACAAAGAGTTACTATATAGAAACTTCTGTATGAAACTTCGCCTAAAGAAGTGCACTTGCAACATTTAACTCTGAGTCCTCCACACTTGGTTCTCTATTTTGTGAAATCATGGCCTGTGTGAACATGTGCCATTCAAATGTCAGAAAACAAGTATGATTTTCGCTTGAACACAAAAGTTACAGTTTCAGATCTTCTCTAGAATACTTATCCCTAAGAAGTGAAATGCAACATTCGACTCTGAATGCTCCGCACTTGTTTTACTCTTTTGGAAAATCATGGCCTGCGAGAACATGTTATATGCAAATGTTGCAAAATGAGGATGATCTTCTCCTGAACAGAAAGTGTAACACTACAGAATCCTCTGTAGCATACTTTACCTGAGAAGTGCACCTCCATCATTTGACTCTGACTCCTCCTCACTTGGTTCACTATTTTGGAAAATCAAGTCCTGCGTGAACATATTCCATTAAAACTTCACAAAAACACAGTGAATTTCTCCTGAACATAAAAAGTTACAACGTATGAAGATCTACAGGATTCTTATCACTGAGCAGAGAAAGTGAAACATGTGAATTTATGCGTCCTCACTTGCTCACTATTTTCAAGCTCATTACAAGCCTGAACATAGTTGGTAGAATCAACACAAAACAAATGTTGTTTTCTCCAGAATACAAAGTTTTACAGTCCAGAAACATGTGTAGGATAGTTATCCTAAAGAAGTGCACATGCTGCACATGACTTCCCAAAGAAGTGCACATGCTACATAGGACTGTGAGTCTTTTTCACTTGGTTCACTATTTTAGAAGGGAACGACATGCATCAACATGTTTCATATAAACATCTTAAAACAAGTGTTATTTCCTCCTGAACACAAAGTGATACAATATAGAAAATTCTGTACGATATTTCTCCTAAAGAAATGAACTTGCAAAATTTAACTCTGAGTCCTCCGCACTTGGTTATCTATTTTGTGAAATCATGGCCTGCGTGAACATGTCCCATTCAAATGTTAGTAAACAAGTATGATTTTTGCCTGAACTCAAAAGTTACAGTTTAGGAACTTCTCTAGGATACTTATTCCTAAGAAGTGAAATGCCAACATTCGACTCTGAATGCTCAGCACTTGGTTCACTCTTTGGAAAATCATGGCCTGCGTGAACATGTTATAATCGAATGTCGCAAAACGAGTATGATCTTCTACTGGACACAAAGTGTAATACTACAAAATCCTCTGTAGGATACTTATCCCTGAGAAGTGCACCTCCAACATTTGACTCTCTGTCCTCCTCACTTGGTGCACTGTTTTGGAAAATCAAAGATTGCGTGAAAATATTCCATGAAAATGTCACAAAACCAGTGTGAATTTCTCCTGAACATAAAAAGTTTCAATGTATGAACATCTACAGGATTCTAATCACTGAGAAGAGAAAGTGAAACATGTGAATTTGACGTGTACTCACTAGGTCACTATTTTCAAGCTCATTACAAGCCTGAACATAGTTGGTAGAATCAACACAAAACAAATGTTGTTTTCTCCAGAATACAACGTTTTACAGTCTAGAAACCTGTGTAGGATACTTATCCGAAAGAAGTGCACATGCTGCACATGACTGTGAGTCCTCTTCACTTGGTTCACTATTTTCGAAGGGAACGACATGCATGAACATGTTTCATGGAAACGTCGTAATACAAGTGTGATTACCTCCTGAACACAAAAAGTTACAATATAGAAACTTCTGTATGATACTTCTCCTAAAGAAGTGCACTTGGAACATTTAACTATGACTCCTCCGCACTTGATTCTCTATTTTGTGAAATCATGGCCTGTGTGAACATGTGCCATTCAAATGTCAGAAAACAAGTATGCTTTTCGCCTGAACACAGAAGTTACAATATAGGAACTATTCTAGGATACTTACCCCTAAGAAGTGAAATGCCAACATTTGACTCTGAATCCTCTGCACTTGTTTCACTCTTTTGGAAAATCATGGCCTGCGTGAACATGTTATATGCGAGAGTCGCAAATTGAATATGATCTCCTGAACACAAAGTGTAACACTACAGAATCTTCTGTAGGATACTTATCCCTAAGAAGTGCACCTCCAACGTTTGACTCTCAGTCCTCCTCACTTGGTTCACTCTTTTGGAAAATCAAGGTCTACGTGAACATAGTCCATGAAAATATCACAAAACCAGTGTGAATTTCTCATGAACACAAAAAGTTGCAACGTATGAACATCTACAGGATTCTTATCACTGAGCAGAGAAAGTGAAACATGTGAATTTGACGCGTCCTCTTTTGGTCACTATTTTCAAGCTCATTACAATCCTGAACATAGTTGGTAGAATCAGCACAAAACAAATGTTGTTTTCTTCAGAATACAAAGATTTACAGTCTAGAAACCTGTGTAGGGTACTTATCCGAAAGATGTGCACTTGCTGCACATGACTTCCCAAAGAAGTGCACATGCTACATATGACTGTGAGTCCTCTTCACTTGGTTCATATTTTTAAAGGGAACGACATGCATGAATATGTTTCAATGAAACGTTGTAAAACAAGTGTGATTTCCTCCTGAACACAAAGAGTTACAACATAGAAACTTCTGTATGATATTCTCCCAAAGAAGTGTACTTGTAACATTTAACTCTGAGTCCTCCGCGCTTGGTTCTCTATTTTGTAAATTCATGGCCTGTGTGAACATGTGCCATTCAAATGTCAGAAAACAACTATGATATTCGCCTGAACACAAAAGTTACAATTTCGGAACTTCTCTAGAATACTTATCCCTAAGTAGTGAAATGCCAACATTCGACTCTGAATGCTCCGCACTTGGTTCACTCTTTTGGAAAATCATGGCCTGCGAGAACATGTTATATGCAAATGATGCAAAACGAGGATGATATTCTCCTGAACAGAATGTGTAACACTACAGAATCCTCTGTAGGATACTTGTACCTGAGAAGTGCACCTCCAACATTTGACTCTCACTCCTCCTCACTTGGTTCACTATTTTGGAAAATCAAGGCCTGCGTGAACATATTCCAAGAAAACGTCACAAAACCAGTGTGATTTTCTCCTGAACATAAAAAGATACAAGGTATGAACATCTACAGGATTCTTATCACTGAGAAGAGAAAGTGAAACATGTGAATTTGATGCGTCCTCACTTGGTCACTATTGTCAAGCTCATTCCAAGCCTGAACATAGTTGGTAGAATCAGCACAAAACAAATGTTGTTTTCTCCAGAATACAAAGTTTTACAATCTAGAAACCTGTGTAGGATACTTATCCGAAAGAGGTGCACATGCTGCACATGACTTCCCAAAGAAGTGCACATGCTACATTTGACTGTGAGTCCTCTTCACTTGGTTCACTATTTTGGATGGGAACGACATGCATGAACATGTTTCGTGGAAACGTCGTAAAACAAGTATGATTTCCTCCTGAACACAAAGAGTTACAATATAGGATCTTCTGTACGATATTTCTCCAGAGCAGTGAACTTGCAACATTTAACTCTGAGTCCTCCGCACTTGGTTCTCTATTTTGTGAAATCATGGCCTGTGTGAACATGTGCCATTCAAATGTCAGAATACAAGTATGATTTTCGCCTGAACACAAAAGTTACTGTTTAGGAACTTCTCTAGGATACTTATCCCTAAGAAGTGAAATGCCAACATTTAACTCTGAATGCTCCACACTTGGTTCACTCTTTTGGAAAATCATGGCCTGCGTGAACATGTTATATGCGAATGTCGCAAAACGAGTATGATCTTGCCCTGAACACAAAGTGTAACACTACGGAATCTTATGGGATACTAATCCCTGAGAAGTGCACCTCCAACATTTGACACTCAGTCCTCCTCACTTGGTTCACTAATTTGGAAAATCAAGGACTGTGTGAACATATTCCATGAAAACGTCACAAAACCCGTGTGAATTTCTCCTCAACATAAAAAGTTACAACGTATGAACATCTACAGGATTCTTATCACTGAGAAGAGAAAGAGAAATATGTGAATTTGACGCGTCCTCATTGGGTAACTATTTTCAAGCTCATTACAAGTCTGAAGATATTTGGTAGAATCAGCACAAAACTAATGTTGTTTTCTCCAGAATACAAAGTTTTACAGTCCAGAAACCTGCGTAGGATACTCATCCAAAAGAAGTGCACATGCTATACATGACTTCCCATAGAAGTGAACATGCTACATATGACTGTGAGTCCACTTCACTTGGTTCACTATTTTCGAAACGAACGACTTGCATGAACATGTTTCTTAGAAACTTCGTAAAACATGTGTGATTTCCTTTTGAACACAAAGAGTTACAATATAGAAACTTCTGTATGATACTTCTCCTAAAGAAGTGCACTTGCAACATTTAACTCTGAGTCCTCCACACTTGATTCTCTATTTTGTGAAATCATGGCCTGTGTGAACATGTGCCATTCAAATGTCAGAAAACAAGTATGATTTTCGCCTGAACACAAAAGTTAGAGTTTAGGAACTTCTCTGGGATACTTATTCCTATGAAATGAAACGACAACATTTGACTCTGAATGCTCCGCAATTGGTTCACTCTTTTGGAAAATCATGGCCTGCGTGAACATGTTATATGCGAATGTCGCAAAAACGATTATGATCTTCTCCTGATCACAAAGTGAAACACTACAGAATCCTCTGTAGGATACTTATCCTTGAGAAGTGAACCTCCAACATTTGACTCTCAGTCCTCCTCACTTGGTGCACTCTTTTGGAAAATCAAGGCCTGCGTGAACATATTCCATGAAAACGTTACAAAACCAGTGTGAATTTCTCCTGAATATAAAAAGTTACAACGTATGAACATCTACAGGATTCTTATCACTGAGAATAGAAAGTGAAACATGTGAATTTGACGCGTCCTCACTTGGTCACTATTTTCAAACTCATTACAAGCCTGAACATAGTTGGTAGAATCAGCACAAAACAAATGTTGTTTTCTCCAGAATACAAAGTTTTACAGTCCAGAAACCTGTGTAGGATAGTTATCCTAAAGAAGTGCACATGCTGCACATGACTTCCCAAAGAAGTGCACATGCTACATATGACTGTGAGTCCTCTTCACTTGGTTCACTATTTTCGAAGGGAACGACATGCATGAACATGTTTCATGGAAACATCGTAAGCAAGTATAATTTCCTCCTGAACACAAAGAGTTACAATACAGAAAATTCTATATGAAACTTCGGCTAAAGAAGTGCACTTGCAACATTTAACTCTGAGTCTTCCACACTTGATTATCTATTTTGTGAAATCATGGCCTGTGTGAACATGTGCCATTCAAATGTCAGAAAAAAAGTATGATATTCGCCTGAACACAAAAGCTGCAGTTTAGGAACTTCTCTGGGATACTTATTCCTAAGAAGTGAAATGCCAACATTTTACTCTGAATGCTCCGCACTTGGTTCACTCTTTTGGAAAATCATGACCTGTGTGAACATATTGTATGCGAATGTCGCAAAATGAATATTATCTTCTCCTGAACACGAAGTGAAACACTACATAATCCTCTGTAGGATACTTATGCCTGAGAAGTGCACCTCCAACATTTGACTCTCACTCCTCCTCACTTGGTGCACTATTTTGGAAAATCAAGGCCTGCGTGAACATATTCCATGAAAACGTCACAAAACCAGTATGAATTTCTCCTGAACATAAAAAGTTACAACGTATGAACATCTACAGGATTCTTATCACTGAGAAGAAAAAGTGAAACATGTGAATTTGACGAGTCCTCACTAGGTCACTATTTTCAAGCTCATTACAAGCCTGAACATAGTTGGTAGAATCAGCACAAAACAAATGTTGTTTTTCCAGAATACAAAGTTTTACAGTCCAGCAACCTGTGTAGGATAGTTATCCTAAAGAAGTGCACATGCTGCACATGACTTCCCAAAGAAGTGCACATGCTACATAGGACTGTGAGTCCTCTTTACTTGGTTCACTATTTTCGAAGGGAACGACATGCATGAACATGTTTCATGGAAACATCGTAAAACAAGTGTGATTTCCTCCTGAACACAAAGAGTTACTATATAGAAACTTCTGCATGGAACTTCGCCTAAAGAAGTGCACTTGCAACATTTAACTCTGAGTCCTCCACACTTGGTTCTCTATTTTGTGAAATCATGGCCTGTGTGAACATGTGCCATTCAAATGTCAGAAAACAAGTATGATTTTCGCTTGAACACAAAAGTTACAGTTTCAGATCTTCTCTAGAATACTTATCCCTAAGAAGTGAAATGCAACATTCGACTCTGAATGCTCCGCACTTGTTTTACTCTTTTGGAAAATCATGGCCTGCGAGAACATGTTATATGCAAATGTTGCAAAATGAGGATGATCTTCTCCTGAACAGAAAGTGTAACACTACAGAATCCTCTGTAGCATATTTACCTGAGAAGTGCACCTCCATCATTTGACTCTGACTCCTCCTCACTTGGTTCACTATTTTGGAAAATCAAGTCCTGCGTGAACATATTCCATTAAAACTTCACAAAAACACAGTGAATTTCTCCTGAACATAAAAAGTTACAACGTATGAAGATCTACAGGATACTTATCACTGAGCAGAGAAAGTGAAACATGTGAATTTATGCGTCCTCACTGGCTCACTATTTTCAAGCTCATTACAAGCCTGAACATAGTTGGTAGAATCAACACAAAACAAATGTTGTTTTCTCCAGAATACAAAGTTTTACAGTCCAGAAACATGTGTAGGATAGTTATCCTAAAGAAGTGCACATGCTGCACATGACTTCCCAAAGAAGTGCACATGCTACATAGGACTGTGAGTCTTCTTCACTTGGTTCACTATTTTAGAAGGGAACGACATGCATCAACATGTTTCATATAAACATCTTAAAACAAGTGTTATTTCCTCCTGAACACAAAGTGATACAATATAGAAAATTCTGTACGATATTTCTCCTAAAGAAATGAACTTGCAAAATTTAACTCTGAGTCCTCCGCACTTGGTTATCTATTTTGTGAAATCATGGCCTGCGTGAACATGTCCCATTCAAATGTTAGTAAACAAGTATGATTTTTGCCTGAACTCAAAAGTTACAGTTTAGGAACTTCTCTAGGATACTTATTCCTAAGAAGTGAAATGCCAACATTCGACTCTGAATGCTCAGCACTTGGTTCACTCTTTGGAAAATCATGGCCTGCGTGAACATGTTATAATCGAATGTCGCAAAACGAGTATGATCTTCTACTGAACACAAAGTGTAATACTACAAAATCCTCTGTAGGATACTTATCCCTGAGAAGTGCACCTCCAACATTTGACTCTCTGTCCTCCTCACTTGGTGCACTGTTTTGGAAAATCAAAGATTGCGTGAAAATATTCCATGAAAATGTCACAAAACCAGTGTGAATTTCTCCTGAACATAAAAAGTTTCAATGTATGAACATCTACAGGATTCTAATCACTGAGAAGAGAAAGTGAAACATGTGAATTTGACGTGTACTCACTAAGTCACTATTTTCAAGCTCATTACAAGCCTGAACATAGTTGGTAGAATCAACACAAAACAAATGTTGTTTTCTCCAGAATACAACGTTTTACAGTCTAGAAACCTGTGTAGGATACTTATCCGAAAGAAGTGCACATGCTGCACATGACTGTGAGTCCTCTTCACTTGGTTCACTATTTTCGAAGGGAACGACATGCATGAACATGTTTCATGGAAACGTCGTAATACAAGTGTGATTACCTCCTGAACACAAAAAGTTACAATATAGAAACTTCTGTATGATACTTCTCCTAAAGAAGTGCACTTGGAACATTTAACTATGACTCCTCCGCACTTGATTCTCTATTTTGTGAAATCATGGCCTGTGTGAACATGTGCCATTCAAATGTCAGAAAACAAGTATGATTTTCGCCTGAACACAGAAGTTACAATATAGGAACTATTCTAGGATACTTACCCCTAAGAAGTGAAATGCCAACATTTGACTCTGAATCCTCTGCACTTGTTTCACTCTTTTGGAAAATCATGGCCTGCGTGAACATGTTATATGCGAGAGTCGCAAATTGAATATGATCTCCTGAACACAAAGTGTAACACTGCAGAATCTTCTGTAGGATACTTATCCCTAAGAAGTGCACCTCCAACATTTGACTCTCAGTCCTCCTCACTTGGTTCACTCTTTTGGAAAATCAAGGTCTACGTGAACATAGTCCATGAAAATATCACAAAACCAGTGTGAATTTCTCATGAACACAAAAAGTTGCAACGTATGAACATCTTCAGGATTCTTATCACTGAGCAGAGAAAGTGAAACATGTGAATTTGACGCGTCCTCTTTTGGTCACTATTTTCAAGCTCATTACAATCCTGAACATAGTTGGTAGAATCAGCACAAAACAAATGTTGTTTTCTTCAGAATACAAAGATTTACAGTCTAGAAACCTGTGTAGGGTACTTATCCGAAAGATGTGCACTTGCTGCACATGACTTCCCAAAGAAGTGCACATGCTACATATGACTGTGAGTCCTCTTCACTTGGTTCATATTTTTAAAGGGAACGACATGCATGAATATGTTTCAATGAAACGTTGTAAAACAAGTGTGATTTCCTCCTGAACACAAAGAGTTACAATATAGAAACTTCTGTATGATATTCTCCCAAAGAAGTGCACTTGTAACATTTAACTCTGAGTCCTCCGCGCTTGGTTCTCTATTTTGTAAATTCATGGCCTGTGTGAACATGTGCCATTCAAATGTCAGAAAACAACTATGATATTCGCCTGAACACAAAAGTTACAATTTCGGAACTTCTCTAGAATACTTATCCCTAAGTAGTGAAATGCCAACATTCGACTCTGAATGCTCCGCACTTGGTTCACTCTTTTGGAAAATCATGGCCTGCGAGAACATGTTATATGCAAATGATGCAAAACGAGGATGATATTCTCCTGAACAGAATGTGTAACACTACAGAATCCTCTGTAGGATACTTGTACCTGAGAAGTGCACCTCCAACATTTGACTCTCACTCCTCCTCACTTGGTTCACTATTTTGGAAAATCAAGGCCTGCGTGAACATATTCCAAGAAAACGTCACAAAACCAGTGTGATTTTCTCCTGAACATAAAAAGATACAAGGTATGAACATCTACAGGATTCTTATCACTGAGAAGAGAAAGTGAAACATGTGAATTTGATGCGTCCTCACTTGGTCACTATTGTCAAGCTCATTCCAAGCCTGAACATAGTTGGTAGAATCAGCACAAATCAAATGTTGTTTTCTCCAGAATACAAAGTTTTACAATCTAGAAACCTGTGTAGGATAATTATCCGAAAGAGGTGCACATGCTGCACATGACTTCCCAAAGAAGTGCACATGCTACATTTGACTGTGAGTCCTCTTCACTTGGTTCACTATTTTGGATGGGAACGACATGCATGAACATGTTTCGTGGAAACGTCGTAAAACAACTATGATTTCCTCCTGAACACAAAGAGTTACCATATAGGATCTTCTGTACGATATTTCTCCAAAGCAGTGAACTTGCAACATTTAACTCTGAGGCCTCCGCACTTGGTTCTCTATTTTGTGAAATCATGGCCTGTGTGAACATGTGCCATTCAAATGTCAGAAAACAAGTATGATTTTTGCCTGAACACAAAAGTTACAGTTTAGGGACTTCTCTAGCTTACTTATTCCTAAGATGTGAAATGCCAACATTTGACTCTGAATGCTCCGCACTCGGTTCACTCTTTTGGAAAATCATGGCCTGCGTGAACATGTTTTATGCGAATGTCGCAAAACGAGAATGATCTTCTCCTGAACACAAAGTGAAACACTACAGAATCCTCTGTAGGATACTTATCCCTGAGAAGTGCACCTCCAACATTTGACTCTCAGTCTTCCTCACTTGGTGCACTATTTTGGAAAATCAAAGATTGCGTGAACATATTCCATGAAAATGTCACAAAACCAGTGTGAATTTCTCCTGAACATAAAAAGTTACAACGTATGAACATCTATAGGATTCTTGTTACTGAGAAGAGAAAGTGAAACATGTGAATTTGACGCGTCCTCACTTGGTCACTATTTTCAAACTGATTACAAGCCTGAACATAGTTGGTAGAATCAGCACAAAACAAATGTTGTTTTTCCAGAATACAAAGTTTTACAGTCCAGCAACCTGTGTAGGATAGTTATCCTAAAGAAGTGCACATGCTGCACATGACTTCCCAAAGAAGTGCACATGCTACATAGGACTGTGAGTCCTCTTTACTTGGTTCACTGTTTTCGAAGGTAACGAAATGCATGAACATGTTTCATGGAAACATCGTAAAACCAGTGTGATTTCCTCCTGAACACAAAGAGTTACTATATAGAAACTTCTGTATGAAACTTCGCCTAAAGAAGTGCACTTGCAACATTTAACTCTGAGTCCTCCACACTTGGTTCTCTATTTTGTGAAATCATGGCCTGTGTGAACATGTGCCATTCAAATGTCAGAAAACAAGTATGATTTTCGCTTGAACACAAAAGTTACAGTTTCAGATCTTCTCTAGAATACTTATCCCTAAGAAGTGAAATGCAACATTCGACTCTGAATGCTCCGCACTTGTTTTACTCTTTTGGAAAATCATGGCCTGCGAGAACATGTTATATGCAAATGTTGCAAAATGAGGATGATCTTCTCCTGAACAGAAAGTGTAACACTACAGAATCCTCTGTAGCATACTTTACCTGAGAAGTGCACCTCCATCATTTGACTCTGACTCCTCCTCACTTGGTTCACTATTTTGGAAAATCAAGTCCTGCGTGAACATATTCCATTAAAACTTCACAAAAACACAGTGAATTTCTCCTGAACATAAAAAGTTACAACGTATGAAGATCTACAGGATTCTTATCACTGAGCAGAGAAAGTGAAACATGTGAATTTATGCGTCCTCACTTGCTCACTATTTTCAAGCTCATTACAAGCCTGAACATAGTTGGTAGAATCAACACAAAACAAATGTTGTTTTCTCCAGAATACAAAGTTTTACAGTCCAGAAACATGTGTAGGATAGTTATCCTAAAGAAGTGCACATGCTGCACATGACTTCCCAAAGAAGTGCACATGCTACATAGGACTGTGAGTCTTTTTCACTTGGTTCACTATTTTAGAAGGGAACGACATGCATCAACATGTTTCATATAAACATCTTAAAACAAGTGTTATTTCCTCCTGAACACAAAGTGATACAATATAGAAAATTCTGTACGATATTTCTCCTAAAGAAATGAACTTGCAAAATTTAACTCTGAGTCCTCCGCACTTGGTTATCTATTTTGTGAAATCATGGCCTGCGTGAACATGTCCCATTCAAATGTTAGTAAACAAGTATGATTTTTGCCTGAACTCAAAAGTTACAGTTTAGGAACTTCTCTAGGATACTTATTCCTAAGAAGTGAAATGCCAACATTCGACTCTGAATGCTCAGCACTTGGTTCACTCTTTGGAAAATCATGGCCTGCGTGAACATGTTATAATCGAATGTCGCAAAACGAGTATGATCTTCTACTGGACACAAAGTGTAATACTACAAAATCCTCTGTAGGATACTTATCCCTGAGAAGTGCACCTCCAACATTTGACTCTCTGTCCTCCTCACTTGGTGCACTGTTTTGGAAAATCAAAGATTGCGTGAAAATATTCCATGAAAATGTCACAAAACCAGTGTGAATTTCTCCTGAACATAAAAAGTTTCAATGTATGAACATCTACAGGATTCTAATCACTGAGAAGAGAAAGTGAAACATGTGAATTTGACGTGTACTCACTAGGTCACTATTTTCAAGCTCATTACAAGCCTGAACATAGTTGGTAGAATCAACACAAAACAAATGTTGTTTTCTCCAGAATACAACGTTTTACAGTCTAGAAACCTGTGTAGGATACTTATCCGAAAGAAGTGCACATGCTGCACATGACTGTGAGTCCTCTTCACTTGGTTCACTATTTTCGAAGGGAACGACATGCATGAACATGTTTCATGGAAACGTCGTAATACAAGTGTGATTACCTCCTGAACACAAAAAGTTACAATATAGAAACTTCTGTATGATACTTCTCCTAAAGAAGTGCACTTGGAACATTTAACTATGACTCCTCCGCACTTGATTCTCTATTTTGTGAAATCATGGCCTGTGTGAACATGTGCCATTCAAATGTCAGAAAACAAGTATGCTTTTCGCCTGAACACAGAAGTTACAATATAGGAACTATTCTAGGATACTTACCCCTAAGAAGTGAAATGCCAACATTTGACTCTGAATCCTCTGCACTTGTTTCACTCTTTTGGAAAATCATGGCCTGCGTGAACATGTTATATGCGAGAGTCGCAAATTGAATATGATCTCCTGAACACAAAGTGTAACACTACAGAATCTTCTGTAGGATACTTATCCCTAAGAAGTGCACCTCCAACGTTTGACTCTCAGTCCTCCTCACTGGGTTCACTCTTTTGGAAAATCAAGGTCTACGTGAACATAGTCCATGAAAATATCACAAAACCAGTGTGAATTTCTCATGAACACAAAAAGTTGCAACGTATGAACATCTACAGGATTCTTATCACTGAGCAGAGAAAGTGAAACATGTGAATTTGACGCGTCCTCTTTTGGTCACTATTTTCAAGCTCATTACAATCCTGAACATAGTTGGTAGAATCAGCACAAAACAAATGTTTTCTTCAGAATACAAAGATTTACAGTCTAGAAACCTGTGTAGGGTACTTATCCGAAAGATGTGCACTTGCTGCACCTGACTTCCCAAAGAAGTGCACATGCTACATATGACCGTGAGTCCTCTTCACTTGGTTCATATTTTTAAAGGGAACGACATGCATGAATATGTTTCAATGAAACGTTGTAAAACAAGTGTGATTTCCTCCTGAACACAAAGAGTTACAATATAGAAACTTCTGTATGATATTCTCCCAAAGAAGTGCACTTGTAACATTTAACTCTGAGTCCTCCGCGCTTGGTTCTCTATTTTGTAAATTCATGGCCTGTGTGAACATGTGCCATTCAAATGTCAGAAAACAAGTATGATATTCGCCTGAACACAAAAGTTACAATTTCGGAACTTCTCTAGAATAATTATCCCTAAGTAGTGAAATGCCAACATTCGACTCTGAATGCTCCGCACTTGGTTCACTCTTTTGGAAAATCATGGCCTGCGAGAACATGTTATATGCAAATGATGCAAAACGAGGATGATATTCTCCTGAACAGAATGTGTAACACTACAGAATCCTCTGTAGGATACTTGTACCTGAGAAGTGCACCTCCAACATTTGACTCTCACTCCTCCTCACTTGGTTCACTATTTTGGAAAATCAAGGCCTGCGTGAACATATTCCAAGAAAACGTCACAAAACCAGTGTGATTTTCTCCTGAACATAAAAAGATACAAGGTATGAACATCTACAGGATTCTTATCACTGAGAAGAGAAAGTGAAACATGTGAATTTGATGCGTCCTCACTTGGTCACTATTGTCAAGCTCATTCCAAGCCTGAACATAGTTGGTAGAATCAGCACAAATCAAATGTTGTTTTCTCCAGAATACAAAGTTTTACAATCTAGAAACCTGTGTAGGATACTTATCCGAAAGAGGTGCACATGCTGCACATGACTTCCCAAAGAAGTGCACATGCTACATTTGACTGTGAGTCCTCTTCACTTGGTTCACTATTTTGGATGGGAACGACATGCATGAACATGTTTCGTGGAAACGTCGTAAAACAAGTATGATTTCCTCCTGAACACAAAGAGTTACAATATAGGATCTTCTGTACGATATTTCTCCAAAGCAGTGAACTTGCAACATTTAACTCTGAGGCCTCCACACTTGGTTCTCTATTTTGTGAAATCATGGCCTGTGTGAACATGTGCCATTCCAATGTCAGAAAACAAGTATGATTTTTGCCTGAACACAAAAGTTACAGTTTAGGAACTTCTCTAGCTTACTTATTCCTAAGATGTGAAATGCCAACATTTGACTCTGAATGCTCCGCACTCGGTTCACTCTTTTGGAAAATCATGGCCTGCGTGAACATGTTTTATGCGAATGTCGCAAAACGAGAATGATCTTCTCCTGAACACAAAGTGAAACACTACAGAATCCTCTGTAGGATACTTATCCCTGAGAAGTGCACCTCCAACATTTGACTCTCAGTCTTCCTCACTTGGTGCACTATTTTGGAAAATCAAAGATTGCGTGAACATATTCCATGAAAATGTCACAAAACCAGTGTGAATTTCTCCTGAACATAAAAAGTTACAACGTATGAACATCTATAGGATTCTTGTTACTGAGAAGAGAAAGTGAAACATGTGAATTTGACGCGTCCTCACTTGGTCACTATTTTCAAACTGATTACAAGCCTGAACATAGTTGGTAGAATCAGCACAAAACAAATGTTGTTTTCTCCAGAATACAAAGTTTTACAGTCCAGAAACCTGTGTAGGATAGATATCCTAAAGAAGTGCATATGAAGCACATGACTTCCCAAAGAAGTGCACATGCTACATAGGACTGTGAGTCCTCTTCACTTGGTTCACTATTTTCGAAGGGAAAGACATGCATGAACATGTTTCATGGAAACATCGTAAAACAAGTGTGATTTCCTCCTGAACAGAAAGAGTTACAATATAGAAACTTCTGTACGGTACTTCGCCTAAAGAAGTGCACTTGGAACATTTATCTCTGAGTCCTCCACACTTGGTTATCTATTTTGTGAAATCATAGCCTGTGTGAACATATGCCACTCAAATGTCAGAAAACAAGTATGATTTTCACCTGAACACAAAAGTTACAGTTTAGGAACTTCTCTAGGATACTTATCCCTAAGAAGTGAAATGCCAACATTTGGCTCTGAATCCTCCGCACTTGGTTCACTCTTTTGGAAAATCATGGCCTGTGTGACAATGTTATATGCGAATGTCGCAAAATGAGTATGATCTTCTCCTGAACACAAATTGTAACACTACAGAATATTCTGTAGGATACTTATCCCTGAGAAGTGCACCTCCAACATTTGACTCTCAGTCCTCCTCACTTGGTTCACTAATTTGAAAAATCAAGGCCTGCGTGAATATATTCCATGAAAACATCACAAAACCAGTGTGAATTTCTCCTGAACGTAAATAGTTACAACATATGAACATCTACAGGATTCTTATCACTGAGCAGAGAAAGTGAAACATGTGAATTTGACGCGTCCTCACTTGGTCACTATTTTCAAGCTCATTACAAGCCTGAACGTAGTTGGAAGAATCAGCACAAAACAAATGTTGTTTTCTCCAGAATACAAAGTTTTACAGTCTAGAAACCTGTGTAGGATACTTTTCTGAAAGAAGTGCACATGTTGCTCATGACTTCCCAAAGAAGTGCACATGCTACATATGACTGTGAGTCCTCTTCACTTGGTTCACTATTTTCGAAGGGAACGACATGCATGAACATATTTCATGTTAACTTCATAAAACAAGTGTGATTTCCTCCTATGCATAAAGAGTTACAATATAGAAACTTCTGTACGATACTTCTCCTAAAGAAGAGCACTTGCAACATTTAACTCTGAGTCCTCCGCACTGGGTTCTGTATTTTGTGCAATCATGGCCTGTGTGAACAAGTGCCATTCAAATGTCAGAAAACAAGTATGATTTTTACCTGAACACAAGAGTTACAGTTTCGGAACATCTCTAGGATACTTATCCCTAAGAAGTGAAATGCCATCATTTGACTCTGAATGCTCCGCACTTGGTTCACTCTTTTGGAAAATCATGGCCTGCATGAATATATTATATGCGAATGTCGCAAAACGAGTATGATCTTCTCCTGCACACAAAGTGTAACACTACAGAATCTTCTGTAGGATACTTATCCCTGAGAAATGCACCTCCAACATTTGACTCTCAGTCCTCCTCACTTGGTTCACTATTTTGGAAAATCAAGGCCTGCGTGAACGTATTCCATGAAAACGTCACAAAACCAGTGTGAATTTTTCCTGAACATAAAAAGTTACAACGTATGAACATCTACAGGATTCTAATCACTGAGAAGAGAAAGTGAAACATGTGAATTTGACGGGTCCTCACTAGGTCACTATTTTCAAGCTCATTACAAGCCTGAACATAGTTGGTAGAATCAGCACAAAACAAATGTTTTTTTCTCCAGAATACAAAGTTTTACAGTCTAGAAACCTGTGTAGGATACTTATCCGAAAGAAGTGCACACGCTGCACATGACTTCCCAAGAATTTTACATGCTGCATATGACTGTGATTCCTCTTCACTACGTTCACTATTTTTGAAGGGAACGACATGCATGAACATGTTTCATGGAAACGTCGTAAAACAAAACAAGAGTGATTTCCTCCTGAACACAAAGAGTTACAACATAGAAACTTCTGTACGATACTTCTCCTTAAGAAGGGCACTTGCAACATTAAACTCTGAGTCCTCCTCAGCACTTGATTCTCTATTTTGTGAAATCATGGCCTGTGTGAACATGTGCCATTCAAATGTCAGAAAACAAGTATGATATACGCCTGAACACAAAAGTTAGAGTTTAGGAACTTCTCTAGCATACTTATCCCTAAGAAGTGAAATGCAAACATTTGACTCTGAATCCTCCGCACATTGTTCACTCTTTTGGAAAATCATGGCCTGCTTGAACATGTTATATGCGAATGTTGCAAAATGAGTATGATCTTCTCCTGAACACAACGTGTAACACTACAGAATCTTCTGTAGAATACTTATCGTGAGAAGTGCAACTCCAACATTTGACTCTCAGTCCTCCTCATTTGGTTCACTATTTTGGAAAATCAAGGACTGTGTGAACATATTCCATGAAAAAGTCACAAAACCAGTGTGAGTTTCTCCTCAACATAAAAACTTACAACGTATGAACATCTATAGGAATCGTATCACTGAGAAGAGAAAGAAAACATGTCAATTTGACGCGTCCTCAGTTGGTCATTATTTTCAAGGTCATTAAAAGCCTGAACAGAGTTGGTAGAATCAGCACAAAAAAAATGTTGTTTTCTCCAGAATACAAAGTTTTACAGTCTAGAAACCTGTGTAGGATACTTATCTGAAAGAAGTGCACGTGCTACACAAGACTTCCCAAAGAATTGCACACGCTACATATGACTGTGAGTCCTCTTCACTTGGTTCAATATTTTCAAAGGGAACGACATGAATGAACATGTTTCATGGAAACGTCGTAAAACCAGACAATTGTGATTTGCTCCTGAACACAAAGAGTTACAATATAGAAACTTCTGTACGATACTTCTCCTAAACAAGTGCACTTGCAACATTTAACTCTGAGTCCTCCGCCCTTGGTTCTCTAGTTTGTGAAATCATGGCCTGTTTGAACATGTGCCATTCAATTGTCAGAAAACAAGTATGATTTTCGCCTGAACACAAAAGTTACAGTTTAGGAACTTCTCTAGGATACTTATGTCTAAGAAGTATGATGCCAACATTTCACTCTGAATCCTCCGCATTTGGTTCACTGTTTTGGAAATCATGGCCTGCGTGAGTATGTTATGTGCGAATGTCGCAAAACGAGTATGATCTTCTCCTGAACACAAAGCGTAACACTACAGAATCTTCTCTGGGATACTTATCCCTGAGAAGTGCACCTCCAACATTTGACTCTCAGTCCTCCTCACTTAGTTCACTCTTTTGGAAAATCAAGGCCTGCGTGAACATATTCCATGAAAACGTCACGAAACCAGTGTGAATTTCTCCGGAACATAAAAAGTTACAACGTATGAACATCTATAGTATTTTTATCCCTGAGAAGAGAAAGTGAAACATGGGAATTTGAGGCGTCCTCACTTGGTCACTATTTTCAAGCTCATGACAAGCCTGAACATAGTTGGTAGAATCAGCACAAAACAAATTTGTTTTCTCCAGAATACAAAGTGCTACAGTCTAGAAACCTCTCTAGGATATTTATCCGAAAGAAGTGCACATGCTGCACATGACTTCTCAAAGAAGTGCACATGCTACATATGACTTTGAGTCCTCTTCACTTGGTTCACTATTTTCGAAGGGAATGACATCCATGAACATGTTTCATGGAACGTCATAAAACAAGTGTGATTTCCTCCTGAACACAAAGAGTTACAATATAGAAACTTCTGTACAATACTTCTCCTAAAGAAGCACACTTGCAGCATTTAACTCTGATTCCTCCGCACTTGGTTCTGTATTTTGTGCAATCATGGCCTGTGTGAACAAGTGCCATTCAAATGTCAGAAAACAAGTATGATTTTCACCTGAACACAAGAGTTACAGTTTCAGAACATCTCTAGTATACTTATCCATAAGAAGTGAAATGCCATCATTTGACTCTGAATGCTCCGCACTTGGTTCACTCTTTTGGAAAATCATGGCCTGCATGAATATATTATGTGCGAATGTCGCAAAACGAGTATGATCTTCTCCTGCACACAAAGTGTAACACTACAGAATCTTCAGTAGGATACTTTTCCCTGAGAAGTGCACCTCCAACATTTGACTCTCAGTCCTCCTCACTTGGTTCACTATTTTGGAAAATCAAGGCCTACGTGAACGTATTCCATGAAAACGTCACAAAACCAGTTTGAATTTTTCCTGAACATAAAAAGTTACAACGTATGAACATCTACAGGATTCTAATCACTGAGAAGAGAAAGTGAAACATGTGAATTTGACGTGTCCTCACTAGGTCACTATTTTCAAGCTCATTACAAGCCTGAACATAGTTGGTAGAATCAGCACAAAACAAATGTTTTTTTTTCTCCAGAATACAACCTTTTACAGTCTAGAAACCTGTGTAGGATACTTATCCGAAAGAAGTGCAC
This sequence comes from Typhlomys cinereus, assembly GCA_023101885.1. Classification (NCBI taxonomy): domain Eukaryota; kingdom Metazoa; phylum Chordata; class Mammalia; order Rodentia; family Platacanthomyidae; genus Typhlomys; species Typhlomys cinereus. The sequence continues at coordinate 169,515 of JALPQD010000378.1, read as the reverse complement.
ATGCTGCACATGACTTCCCAAGAATTTTACATGCTACATATGACTGTGATTCCTCTTCACTACGTTCACTATTTTTGAAGGAAACGACATGCATGAACATGTTTCATGGAAACGTCGTAAAACAAAACAAGAGTGATTTCCTCCTGAACACAAAGAGTTACAACATAGAAACTTCTGTACGATACTACTCCTAAAGAAGGGCACTTGCAACATTTAACTCTGCGTCCTCCTCAGCACTTGATTCTCTATTTTGTGAAATCATGGCCTGTGTGAACATGTGCCATTCAAATGTCAGAAAACAAGTATGATATTCGCCTGAACACAAAAGTTAGAGTTTAGGAACTTCTCTAGGATACTTATCCCTAAGAAGTGTAATGCCAACATTTGACTCTGAATCCTCCGCATTTGGTTCACTCTTTTGGAAATCATGGCCTGCGTGAGCATGTTATGTGCGAATGTCGCAAAACGAGGATGATCTTCTCCTGAACACAAAGCGTAACACTACAGAATCTTCTGTAGGATACTTATCCCTGAGAAGTGCACCTCCAACATTTGACTCTCAGTCCTCCTCACTTGGTTCACTCTTTTGAAAAATCAAGGCCTGCGTGAACATATTCCATGAAAACGTCACGAAACCAGTGTGAATTTCTCCAGAACATAAAAAGTTACAACGTATGAACATCTACAGTATTCTTATCCCTGAGAAGAGAAAGTGAAACATGTGAATTTGACGCGTCTTGACATGGTCACTATTTTCAAGCTCATTACAAGCCTGAACATAGTTGGTAGAATCAGCACAAAACAAATATTGTTTTCTGCAGAATACAAAGTGTTACAGTCTAGAAACCTGTGTAGGATACTTATCCGAAAGAAGAGCACATGCTGCACATGACTTCCCAAAGAAGTGCACATGCTACATATGACTGTGACTCCTCTTCACTTGGTTCACTATTTTCGAAGGGAACGACATGCATGAACATGTTTCATGGAAACGTTGTAAAAGAATTATGATTTCCTCCTGAACAAAAAGAGTTACAATATAGAAACTTCTGTAAGGTACTTCGCCTAAAGAAGTGCACTTGCAACATTTAACTCTGATTCCTCCGCACTTTGTTGTCTATTTTGTGAAATCATGGCCTGTGTGAACATGTGCCATTCAAATGTCAGAAAACAAGTATGATTTTCGCCTGAACACAAAAGTTAGAGTTTAGGAACTTCTCTAGGATACTTCTCCCTAAGAAGTGTAATGCCAACATTTGGCTCTGAATCCTCCGCATTTGGTTCACTCTTTTGGAAATCATGGCCTGCGTGAGCATGTTATGTGCGAATGTCGCAAAACGAGTATGATCTTCTCCTGAACACAAAGCGTAACACTACAGAATCTTCTGTAGGATACTTATCCCTGAGAAGTGCACCTCCAACATTTGACTCTCAGTCCTCCTCACTTGGTTCACTCTTTTGGAAAATCAAGGCCTGCGTGAACATATTCCATGAAAACGTCACAAAACCAGTGTGAATTTCTCCGGAACATAAAAAGTTACAACGTATGAACATCTACAGTATTCTTATCCCTGAGAAGAGAAAGTGAAACATGGGAATTTGAGGCGTCCTCACTTGGTCACTATTTTCAAGCTCATGACAAGCCTGAACATAGTTGGTAGAATCAGCACAAAACAAATTTGTTTTCTCCAGAATACAAAGTGCTACAGTCTAGAAACCTCTGTAGGAGACTTATCAGAAAGAAGTGCACATGCTGCACATGACTTCCCAAAGAAGTGCACATGCTACATATGACTGTGAGTTCTCTTCACTTGGTTCACTATTTTCGACGGGAATGACATGCATGAACATGTTTCATGGAACGGCGTAAAACAAGTGTGGTTCAGGAGGAAATCACACTTGTTTTACGACGTTCCATGAAACATGTTCATGCATGTCGTTCCCTTCGAAAATAGTGAACCAAGATTTCCTCCTGAAACAAAGAGTTACAATATAGAAACTTCTGTACGATACTTCTCCTAAAGAAGCGCACTTGCAACATTTAACTCTGAGTCCTCCTTACTTGGTTTTCTATGTTGTGAAATCATGGCCTGTGTGCACATGTGCCATTCCAATGTCAGAAAACAAGTATGATTTTCGCCTGAACACAAAAGTTACAGTTTAGGAACTTCTTTAGGATACTTATCCCTAAGAAGTATAATGCCAACATTTGACTCTGAATCCTTCGCATTTGGTTCACTCTTTTGGAAATCATGGCCTGCGTGAGCATGTTATGTGCGAATGTCACAAAACGAGTATGATCTACCCCTGAACACAAAGCGCAACACTACAGAATCTTCTGTAGGATACTTATCCCTGATAAGTGTACCTCCAACATTTGACTCTCTGTCCTCCTCACTTGGTTCACTCTTTTGGAAAATCAAGGCCTGCGTGAACATATTCCATGAAAACATAACAAAACCAGTGTGAATTTCTCCTCAACATAAAAAGTTACAACGTATGAATATGTACAGGATTTTTATCACTGAGAAGAGAAAGTGAAACATGTGAATTTGACGCGTCCTCACTTGGTCATTATTTTCAAGCTCATTACAAGCCTGAACATATTTGGTAGAATCAGCAAAAAACAAATGTTGTTTTCTCCAGAATACAGTGTTACAGTCTAGAAACCTGTGAAGGATATTTATCCTAAAGAAGTGCACATGCTGCACATGACTTCCCAAAAAAGTGCACATGCTACATATGACTGTGAGTCCTCTTCACTTTGTTCACTATTTTCGAAGGGAACGACATGCATGAACATGTTTCATGGAAACGTCGTTAAACAAGTGTGATTTCCTGCTGAACACAAAGAGTTACAATATAGAAACTTCTGTACGATACTTCTCCTAAAGAAGCACACTTGCAGCATTTAACTCTGAGTCCTCCATACTTGGTTTTCTATTTTGTGAAATCATGGCCTGTGTGAACATGTGCCATTCCAATGTCAGAAAACAAGTATGATTTCGCCTGAACACAAAAGTTACAGTTTAGGAACTTCTCTAGGATACTTATCCCTAAGAAGTATGATGCCAACATTTCACTCTGAATCCTCCGCATTTGGTTCACTGTTTTGGAAATCATGGCCTGCGTGAGTATGTTATGTGCGAATGTCGCAAAACGAGTATGATCTTCCCCTGAACACAAAGCGTAACACTACAGAATCTTCTCTGGGATACTTATCCCTGAGAAGTGCACCTCCAACATTTGACTCTCAGTCCTCCTCACTTGGTTCACTCTTTTGGAAAATCAAGGCCTACGTGAACATATTCCATGAAATCGTCAGAAAACCCGTGTGAATTTCTCCTCAACATAAAAATTACAACGTATGAACATCTACAGGATTCTTATCACTGAGAAGAAAAAGTGAAACATGTGAATTTGATGCTTCCTCACTTGGTCATTATTTTCAAGCTCATTACAAGCCTGAACATAGTTGGTAGAATCAGCACAAACAAATGTTGTTTTCTCCAGAATACAAAGTGTTACAGTCTAGAAACCTGTGTAGGATACTTATCCGAAAGAAGTGCATATGCTGCACATGACATCCCAAAGTGTTGCGCATGCTACATATGACTGTGAGTCCTCTTCACTTGCTTCAATGTTTTCGAAGGGAACGACATGCATGAACATGTTTCATGGAAACGTCGAAAAACAAGTGTGCTTTCCTCCTGAACACAAAGAGTTACAATACAGAAACTTCTGTATGATACTTCTCCTAAAGAAGCGGACTTGCAACATTCAACTCTAAGTCCTCCGCACTTGGTTCTCTATTTTCGAAGGGAACGACATGCATGAACATGTTTCATGGAAACGTCCTAAAACAAGACAAGTGTTATTTCCTCCTGAACACAAAGAGTTACAATATAGAAACTTCTGTACGATACTTGTCCTAAAGAAGTGCACTTGCAACATTTAACTCTGAGTCCTCCGCACTTGGCTCTCTATTTTGTGAAATCATGGCCTGTGTGAACATGTGCCATTCAAATGTCAGAGAGCAAGTATGATTTTCGCCTGAACACAAAAGTTACAGTATAGGAACCTCACTAGGATACTTATCCCTAAGAATTGAAATGACAACATTTGACTCCGAATCCTCTGCACTTCGTTCACTCTTTTGGAAAATCATGGCCTGCGTGAACATGTTATATGCGAATGTCGCAAAACGAGTATGATCTTCTCCTGAACACAAAGCGTAACACTACAGAATCTTCTGTAGGATACTTATGCCTGAAAAGTGCACCTCCAACATTTGACTCTCAGTCCTCTTCACTTGGTTCACTATTTTGGAAAATCAAGACCTGCATGAACATATTCCATGAAAACAAAACAAACCAGTGTGAATTACTACTGAACATAAAAAGTTACACCATATGAACATCTACAGGGTTCTTATCACTGAGCAGAGAAAGTGAAACATGTGAATTGGACACGTCCTCACTTGGTCACTATTTTCAAGCTCATTACAAGCCTGAACATAGTTGGTAGAATCAGCACAAAACAAATGTTTTCTCCAGAATACAAAGTTTTGCAGTCTAGAAACCTGTGTAGGATACTTATCCTAAAGAAGTGCACATGCTGCACATGACTTCCCAAAGAAGTGCACATGCTACATATGACTGTGATTCCTCTTCACTTGCTTCACTATTTTCAAAGGGCACGACATGCATGGACATGTTTCATGGAAACGTCGTAAAACAAGTGTGATTTCCTCCTGAACACAAAGAGTTACAATACAGAATCTTCTGTACGATACTTCTCCTAAAGAAGCGCACTTGCAACATTTAACTCTGAGTCCTCCGCACTTGGTTCTGTATTCTGTGAAATCATGGCCTGTGTGAACATGTGACATTCAAATGTCATAAAAACAATTATGATTTTCGCCTAAACACAAAAGTTACAGTTCAGGTACTACTCTAGGGTACTTATCCCTAAGAAGTGAAATGCCAACATTTGACTCTGAATGCTCCGCACTTGTTTCACAATTTTGGAAAAGCATGGCCTGCGTGAACATGTTATGTGCGAATGTCGCAAAATGAGGATGATCTTCTCCTGAACATAAAGCGTAACACTACAGAATCTTCTGGAGGATACTTATCCCTGAGAAGAGCAAATCCAACATTTGACTGTCAGTCCTCTTCACTTGGTTCACTATTTTCAAAAATCAAGACCTGCATGAATATATTCTATGAAAACATCACAAAACCATTGTGATTTTCTCCTGAACATAAAAAGTTACAACATATGAAAATCTACAGGATTCTTATCACTGACAAAAGAAAGTGAAACATGTGAATTTGACGCATCCTCACTTGGTCACTATTTTCAAGCTCATTACAAGCCTGATCATAGTTGGTAGGATCCGCACAAAACAAATGTTGTTTTCTCCAGAATACAAAGTTTTATAGTCTAGAAACCAGTGTAGGATACTCATCCGAAATAAGTGCACATGCTGCACATGACTTCCCAAAGAAGTGCACATGCTACATATGACTTTGAGTCCTCTTCACTTGGTTCACTATTTTTGAAGGGAACGACATGCATGAACATGTTTCATGGAAATGTCGTAAAACAAGTGTGATTTCCTCCTGAACACTAAGAATTACAATACAGAAACTTTTGTACGATACTTCTCCTAAAGAAGCGTACTTGCAACATTTACCTCTGAGTCCTCCGCACTTGGCTCTCTATTTTGTGAAATCATGGCCTGTGTGAACATGTGCCATTCAAATGTCAGAGAGCAAGTATGATTTTTGCCTGAACACAAAAGTTACAGTATAGGAACTTTTCTAGGATACTTTTCCCTAAGAATTGAAATGACAACATTTGACTCTGAATCCTCCGCACTTGGTTCACTCTTTTGGAAAATCATGGCCTGCGTGAACATGTTATATGCTAATGTCGCAAAACGAGTATGATCTTCACCTGAACACAAAGCGTAACACTACAGAATCTTCTGTAGGATACTTATGCCTGAGAAGTGCACCTCCAACATTTGACTCTCAGTCCTCTTCACTTGGTTCACTATTTTGGAAAATCAAGACTTGCATGAACATATTCCATGAAAACATCACAAACCAGTGTGAATTACTCCTGAACATAAAAAGTTACACCGTATGAACATCTATAGGATTCTTATCACTGAGAAAAAAAAGTGAAACATGTGAATTTGATGCATCCTCACTTGGTCACTATTTTCGAGCTCATTACAGGCCTGAACATAGTTGGTAGAATCAGCACAAAACAAATGTTGCTTTCTCCAGAATACAAAGTTTTACAGTCTAGAAACCTGTGTAGGATACTTATCTGAACGAAGTGTGCATGCTGCACATGACTTCCCAAAGAGGTGCACATGCTACATATGACTGTGAGTCCTCTTCACTTGGATCACTGTTTTCGTAGGGAACGACATGCATGAACATGTTTCATGGAAACGTCGTAAAACAAGTGTGATTTCCTCCTGAACACAAAGAGTTACAATATAGAAACTTCTGCACGATACTTCTCCTAAAGAAGCGGACTTGCAACATTTAACTCTAAGTCCTCCGCACTTGGTTCTGTATTCTGTGAAATCATGGCCTGTGTGAACATGTGACATTCAAATGTCATAAAAACAATTATGATTTTCGCCTAAACACAAAAGTTACAGTTCAGGTACTACTCTAGGGTACTTATCCCTAAGAAGTGAAATGCCAACATTTGACTCTGAATGCTCCGCACTTGTTTCACAATTTTGGAAAAGCATGGCCTGCGTGAACATGTTATGTGCGAATGTCGCAAAATGAGGATGATCTTCTCCTGAACATAAAGCGTAACACTACAGAATCTTCTGGAGGATACTTATCCCTGAGAAGAGCAAATCCAACATTTGACTGTCAGTCCTCTTCACTTGGTTCACTATTTTCAAAAATCAAGACCTGCATGAATATATTCTATGAAAACATCACAAAACCATTGTGATTTTCTCCTGAACATAAAAAGTTACAACGTATGAAAATCTACAGGATTCTTATCACTGACAAAAGAAAGTGAAACATGTGAATTTGACGCATCCTCACTTGGTCACTATTTTCAAGCTCATTACAAGCCTGATCATAGTTGGTAGGATCCGCACAAAACAAATGTAGTTTTCTCCAGAATACAAAGTTTTATAGTCTAGAAACCAGTGTAGGATACTCATCCGAAATAAGTGCACATGCTGCACATGACTTCCCAAAGAAGTGCACATGCTACATATGACTTTGAGTCCTCTTCACTTGGTTCACTATTTTTGAAGGGAACGACATGCATGAACATGTTTCATGGAAATGTCGTAAAACAAGTGTGATTTCCTCCTGAACACTAAGAATTACAATACAGAAACTTTTGTACGATACTTCTCCTAAAGAAGCGTACTTGCAACATTTACCTCTGAGTCCTCCGCACTTGGCTCTCTATTTTGTGAAATCATGGCCTGTGTGAACATGTGCCATTCAAATGTCAGAGAGCAAGTATGATTTTTGCCTGAACACAAAAGTTACAGTATAGGAACTTCTCTAGGATACTTTTCCCTAAGAATTGAAATGACAACATTTGACTCTGAATCCTCCGCACTTGGTTCACTCTTTTGGAAAATCATGGCCTGCGTGAACATGTTATATGCTAATGTCGCAAAACGAGTATGATCTTCACCTGAACACAAAGCGTAACACTACAGAATCTTCTGTAGGATACTTATGCCTGAGAAGTGCACCTCCAACATTTGACTCTCAGTCCTCTTCACTTGGTTCACTATTTTGGAAAATCAAGACTTGCATGAACATATTCCATGAAAACATCACAAACCAGTGTGAATTACTCCTGAACATAAAAAGTTACACCGTATGAACATCTATAGGATTCTTATCACTGAGAAAAAAAAGTGAAACATGTGAATTTGATGCATCCTCACTTGGTCACTATTTTCGAGCTCATTACAGGCCTGAACATAGTTGGTAGAATCAGCACAAAACAAATGTTGCTTTCTCCAGAATACAAAGTTTTACAGTCTAGAAACCTGTGTAGGATACTTATCTGAACGAAGTGTGCATGCTGCACATGACTTCCCAAAGAGGTGCACATGCTACATATGACTGTGAGTCCTCTTCACTTGGATCACTGTTTTCGTAGGGAACGACATGCATGAACATGTTTCATGGAAACGTCGTAAAACAAGTGTGATTTCCTCCTGAACACAAAGAGTTACAATATAGAAACTTCTGCACGATACTTCTCCTAAAGAAGCGGACTTGCAACATTTAACTCTAAGTCCTCCGCACTTGGTTCTCTATTTTGTAAAATCATGGCCTGTGTGAACCTGTGCCATTCAAATGTCAGAAAACAAGTATGATTTTCGCCTGAACACAAAAGTTACAGTTTACGAACTTCTCTAGGATACTTATACCTAAGAAGTGAAATGCCAACATTTGACTCTGAGTGCTCCGCACTTGGTATACTCTTTTGGAAAATCATGGCCTGCGTGACATGTTATATGCAAATGTCACAAAACGAGTATGATTTTCTCCTGAACATAAAGCGTAACACTACAGAATCTTCTGTAGGATACTTATGCCTGAGAAGTGCACCTCCAACATTTGACTCTCAGTCCTCCTCACTTGGTTCACTATTTTGGAAAATCAAGGCCTGCGTGAACATATTCCATGAAAACCTCACAAAACCAGTGTGAATTTCTCCTGAATATAAAAATTACAACGTATGAACATCTACAGGATTCTTATCACTGAGAAGAGAAAGTGAAACATGTGAATTTGACGCGTCCTCACTTGGTCACTATTTTCAAGCTCATTACAAGCCTGAACATAGTTGGTAGAATCAGCACAAAACAAATGTTGTTTTCTCCAGAATACAAAGTTTTACAGTCTAGAAACCTGTGTAGGATATTTATCCGAAAGAAGTGCACATGGTGCACATGACTTCCCAAAGAAGTGCACATATGCTACATATTACTGTGAGTCCTATTCACTGGGTTCACTAATTTCGAAGGGAACGACATGCATGAACATGTTTCATGGAAACGTCGTAAAACAAGTGTGATTTCCTCCTGAACACAAAGAGTTACAATATAGAAACTTCTGCACGATACTTCTCCTAAAGAAGCGCACTTGCAACATTTAACTCTGAGTCCTCCGCACGTGGTTCTCTGTTTTGGGAAATCATGGCCTGTGTGAACATGTGCCATTCCAATGTCAGAAAACAAGTATAATTTTCGCCTGAACACAAAGTTGCAGTTTAGGAACTTCTCTAGGATACTTATCCCCAAGAAGTGAAATGCCAACATTTGACTCTGAATGCTCCGCACTTGGTTAACTCTTTTGGAAAATCATGGCCTGTGTGTACATGTTATATGCGAATGTCGCAAAACGAGTATGATCTTCTCCTGAACACACAGCGTAACACTACAGAATCTTCTGTAGGATACTTATCCCTGAGAAGTGCACCTCCAACATTTGACTCTCAGTCCTCCTCACTTGGTTCACTATTTTGGAAAATCAAGGCCTGCGTGAGCATATTCCATGAAACGTTCCAAAACCAGTGTGAATTTCTCCTGAACATAAAAAGTTACAACATATGAACATCTAGAGGATGCTTATCACTGAGAAGAGGAAGTGAAACATGTGAATTTGACGCGTCCTCACTTGGTCACTATTTTCAAGCTCATTACAAGCCTGAACATAGTTGGTAGGATCCGCACAAAACAAATGTTGTTTTCTCCAGAATACAAAGTTTTATAGTCTAGAAACCAGTGTAGGATACTTATCCGAAAGAAGTGCACATGCTGCACATGACTTCCTAAAGAAGTGCACATGATATATATGACTTTGAGTCCTCTTCACTTGATTCACTATTTTTGAAGGGAACGACATGCATGAACATGTTTCATGAAAACGCTGTAAAACAAGTGTGATTTCCTCCTGAACATAAAAAATTACAATACAGAAACTTTTGTACGCTACTTCTCCTAAAGAAGCGTACTTGCAACATTTAACTCTGAGTCCTCCGCACTTGGCTCTCTATTTTGTGAAATCATGGCCTGTGTGAACATGTGCCATTCAAATGTCAGAGAGCAAGTACGATTTTTGCCTGAACACAAAAGTTACAGTATAGGAACTTCTCTAGGATACTTTTCCCTAAGAATTGAAATAACAAGTTTTGACTCCGAATCCTCCGCACTTGGTTCACTCTTTTGGAAAATCATGGCCTGCGTGAACATGTTATATGCTAATGTCGCAAAACGAGTATGATCTTCACCTGAACACAAAGCGTAACACTACAGAATCTTCTGTAGGATACTTATGCCTGAGAAGTGCACCTCCAACATTTGATTCTCAGTCCTCTTCACTTGGTTCACTATTTTGGAAAATCAAGGCCTGCGTGAACATATTCCATGAAAACGTCACGAAACCAGTGTGAATTTCTCCTGAACATAAAAAGTTACGACGTATGAACATCTACAGGATTCTTATCACTGAGAAGACAAAGTGAAACATGTGAATTTGACGCTTCCTCATTTGGTAACTATTTTCAAGCTCATTACAAGCCTGAAGATATTTGGTAGAATCAGCACAAAACAAATGTTGTTTTCTCCAGAATACAAAGTTTTACAGTCTAGAAACCTGTGTAGGATACTCATCCGAAAGAAGTGCACATGCTATACATGACTTCCCATAGAAGTGAACATGCTACATATGACTGTGAGTCCTCTTCACTTGGTTCACTATTTTGGAAGGGAACGACATGCATGAACATGTTTCATGGAAATATCGTAAAACAAGTGTGATTTCCTCCTGAACACAAAGAGTTACAATATAGAAACTTCTGTAAGATACTTCCCCTAAAGAAGCGTACTTGCAACATTTAACTCTGAGTCCTCTGCACTTGGCTCTCTATTTTGTGAAATCATGGCATGTGTGAACATATGCCATTCAGATGTCAGAGAGCAAGTATGATTTTTCGCCTGAACACAAAAGTTACAGTATAGGAACTTCTCTAGGATACTTATCCCTAAGAATTGAAGTGACAACATTTGACTCCGAATTCTCCGCACTTGGTTCACTCTTTTGGAAAATCATGGCCTGCGTGAACATGTTATATGCGAATGTCGCAAAACGAGTATGATCTTCACCTGAACACAAAGCGTAACACTACAGAATCTTCTGTAGGATACTTATGCCTGAGAAGTGCACCTCCAACATTTGACTCTCAGTCCTCTTCACTTGGTTCACTATTTTGGGAAATCAAGACCTGCATGAACATATTCCACGAAAACATCACAAACCAGTGTGAATTACTCCTGAACATAAAAATTTATACCGTATGAACATCTACAGGATTCTTATCACTGAGAAAAGAAAGTGAAACGTGAATTTGACGCGTCCTCACTTGATCACTATTTTCAAGCTCATAACAAGCCTTAACATAGTTGGCAGAATCAACACAAAACAAATGTTGTTTTCTCCAGAATACAAAGTTTTACAGTCTAGAAACCTGTGTAGGATACCTATCCGGAGAAGTGCACATGCTGCACATATCTTCCCAAAGAAGTGCATATGCTACATATGAGTGTGAGTCCTCTTCACTTGGTTCACTATTTTCGAAGGGAACGACATGCATGAACATGTTTCATGGAAACGTCGTAAAACATGTGTGATTTCCTTCTGAACACAAAGAGTTACAATGTAGAAACTTCTGTACGATACTTCTCCTAAAAAAGTGCACTTGCAACATTAAACTCTGAGTCCTCCGCACTTGGTTCTCTATTTTGTGAAATCATGGCCTGTGTGAACATGTGCCATTCAAATGTCAGAAAACAAGTATGATTTTCGCCTGAACACAAAAGTTACAGTTTAGAAACTTCTCTAGGATACCTGTCCCTAAGAAGTGAAATGCTAACATTTGACTCTGAATGCTCCGCACTTGGTTCACTCTTTTGGAAAATCATGGCGTGCTTAAACATGTTCTATGCGAATGTCGCAAAACGAGTATGATCTTCTCCTGAACACAAAGTGTAACACTACAGAATCTTCTGTAGGATACTTATTCCTGAGAAGTGCACCTCCAAAATTTGACTCTCAGTCCTCCTCACGTGTTATACTATTTTGGAAAATCAAGGCCTGCGTGAATATATTCCATGAAAACGTCACAAAACCAGTGTGAATTTGTCCTGTACATAAAAAGTTCCCACGTATGAACATCTACAGGATTCTTATCACTGAGCAGAGAAAGTGAAACATGTGAATTTGATGCGTCCTCACTTGGTATCTATTTTCAAGCTCATTACAAGCCTGAACATAGTTCGTAGAATCAGCACAAAACAAATGTTGTTTTCTCCAGAATACAAAGTTTTACAGTCTAGAAACCTGTGTAGGATACTTATTCCAAAGAAGTGCACATGCTGCACATGACTTCCCAAAGAAGTGCACATGGTACATATGACTCTGAGACCTCTTAAGTTTGTTCACTATTTTCGAAGGGAACGACAACCATGAATATGTTACATGGAAACGTCTTAATGCAAGTGTGATTTCCTCCTGTACAAAAAGAGTTACAATATAGAATATTCTGTTCGATACTTCTCCTAAGGAAGAGCACTTGCAACATTTAACTCTGAGTCCTCCGCACTTTGTTCTCTATTTTGTGAAATCATGGTGTGTCATTCAAATGTCAGAAAACAAGTATGATTTTCGCCTGAACACTAATGTTACAGTTTAGGAACTTCTCTAGGATACATATCTCTAACAAGTGAAATGCGAACATTTGACTCAGAATCTTCCGCAGTTGTTTCACTCTTTTGGAAAATCATGGCCTGCGTGAACATGTTATATGCGAATGTCACAAAACGAGTATGATCTTCTCCTGAACACAAAGTGTAACACTACAGAATCTTCTGTAGGATACTTATCCCTGAGAAGTGCACCTCCAACATTTGACTCTCAGTCCTCCTTACTTGGTTCAATATTTTGGAAAATCAAGGCCTGCGTGAACATATTCCATGAAAACGTCACAAAACAAATGTGAATTTCTCCTGAACATAAAAAGTTAAAATGTATGAACATCTATAGGATTCTTTTCACTGAGCAGAAAAAGTGAAACAAGTGAATTTGATGCGTCCTCACTTGGTAACTATTTTCAAGCTCGCATTAGCCTGAACATAGTTGGTAGAATCAGCACAAAACAAATGTTGTTTTCTCCAGAATACAAAGTTTTACAGTCTACAAACCTGTGTAGGATACTTATCCGAACGAAGTGCACATGCTGGACATGACTTCCCAAAGGAGTGCACATGCTACATATGACTGTGAGACCTCTTCACTTGGTTCACTATTTTCGAAGGGAACGACATGCATGAACATGTTTCATGCAAACGTCTTAATACAAGTGTGATTTCCTCCTTTGCACAAAGAGTTACAATATAGAATCTTCTCTTCGATACTTCTCCTAAGGAAGTGCACTTGCAACATTTAACTCTGAGTCCTCCGCACTTGGTTTTCTGTTTTTGGAAATCATGGCCTGTGTGAACATGTGCCAATCAAATGTCAGAAAACAAGTATGATTTTCGCCTGAACACAAAAGTTACAGTTTAGGAACTTCTCTAGGATACTTATCCCTAAAATGTGAAATGCCAACATTTGACTCTGAATGCTCCGCACTTGGTTCACTGTTTCGGAAAATCATGGCCTGTGTGAACATGTTATATGCGAATGTCGCAAAACGAGTATGATCTTCTCCTGAACACAAAGTGTAACACTACAGAATCTTCTGTAGGATACTTATCCCTGAGAAGTGCACCTCCAACATTTGACACTCAGTCCTCCTCACTTGGTTCACTATTTTGGAAAATCAAGGCCTGTGAACATATTCTATGAAAACGTCACAAAACAAATGTCAATTTCTCCTGAACATAAAAAGTTACAACGCATGAACATCTACAGGATTCTTATCACTGAGCAGAGAAAGTGAAATATGTGAATTTGACGCGTCCTCACTTGGTCGCTATTTTCAAGCTCATTATAAGCCTGAACATTGTTGGTAGAATCAGCACCAAACAAATGTTGTTTTCTCCAGAATACAAAGTTCTACAGTCTAGAAACCTGTGTAGGATACTTATCCTGAAGAAGTGCACATGCTGCACATGACTTCCCAAAGAAGTGCACATGCTACATATGAGTGTGAGTCCTCTTCACTTGGTTCACTATTTTCGAAGGGAACGACATGCATGAACATGTTTCATGGAAAAGTCATAAAACGATTGTGATTTCCTCCTGAACACAAAGAGTTACAATATAGAAACTTCTGTACGATACTTCTCCTAAAGAAGTGCACTCGCAACATTTAACTCTGAGTCCTCTGCACTTGGTTCTCTATTTTGTGAAATCATGGCCTGTGTGAACATGTGCCATTCAAATGTCAGAAAACAAGCATGATTTTCGCCTGAACACAAAAGTTACAGTTTAGGAACTTCTCTAGGATACTTCTCCCTAAGAAGTGAAATGCCAACATTTGACTCTGAATCCTCCGCACTTGGTTCACTCTTTTGGAAAATCATAGCCTGCGTGAACGTGTTATGTGCGAATGTCGCAAAACGAGGATGATCTTCTCATGAACACAAAGTGTAACACTACAGAATCTTCTGTAGGATACTTATCCCTGAGAAGTGCACCTCCAACATTAGACTCTCAGTCCTCTTCACTTGGTTCACTCTTTTGGAAAATCAAGACCTGCGTGAACAGAGTCCATGAAAACGTCACAAAACCAGTGTGAATTTCTCCGGAACATAAAAAGTTACAACGTATGAACATCTACAGGATTCTTATCACTGAGAAGAGAAAGTGAAACATTTGAATTTGAGGCGTCCTCACTTGGTCACTATTTTCAAGCTCATTATGAGCCTGAACATAGTTGGTAGAATCAGCACAAAACAAATGTTGTTTTCCCCAGAATACAAAGTGTTACAGTCTAGAAACCTGTGTAGGATACTTATCCGAAAGAAGTGCACATGCTGCACATGACTTCCCAAAGAAGTGCACATGCTACATATGACTGAGCGTTTTCTTCACTTGGTTCACTATTTTCGACAGGAACGACATGCATGAACATGTTTCATGGAACGTCGTAAAACAAGTATGGTTCAGGAGGAAATCCCACTTGTTTTACGACGTTCCATGAAACATGTTAATGCATGTCGTTCCCTTCGAAAATAGTGAACCAAGATTTCCTCCTGAACACAAAGAGTTACAATATAGAAACTTCTGTACGATACTTCTCCTAAAGAAGCAACCTTTCAACATTTAACTCTGAGTCCTCCACACTTGGTTTTCTATGTTGTGAAATCATGGCCTGTGTGAACATGTGCCATTCCAATGTCAGAAAACAAGTATGATTTTCGCCTGAACATAAAAGTTACAGTTTAGGAACTTCTCTACGATACTTATCCCTAAGAAGAGAAATGAAAACATTTGACTCTGAATGCTCCGCACTTGGTTCACTCTTTTGGAAAATCATGGCCTGCGTGCACATATTATATGCAAATTTCGCAAAACGTGTATGATCTTCTCCTGAACACATAGTGTAACACTACAGAATCTTCTGTAGGATACTTATCGCTGAGAAGTGCACCTCCAACATTTGACTCTCGGACCTCTTACTTGGTTCACTATTTTGGAAAATCAAGGCCCGCTTGAACATATTCCATGAAAACGTCACAAAACCAGTGTGAATTTCTCCTCAACATAAAAAGCTACAACGTATGAACATCTACAGGATTCTTATCACTGAGAAGAGAAAGAGAAACATGTGAATTTGAGGTGGCCTCACTTGGTCACTATTTTCAAGCTCATTACAAGCCTGAACATAGTTGGTAGAATCAGCACAAAACAAATGTTGTTTTCTCCAGAATACAAAGTTTTACAGTCTAGAGACCTGTGTAGGATACTTATCCGAAAGAAGTGCACATGCTGCACATGACATCCCAAAGAAGTGCACACGCTACATGTGACTGTGAGTCCTCTTCACTTGGTTCACTATTTTCGAAGGGAACGACATGCATGAACATGTTTCATGGAAACGTCGTAAAACAAGTGTGATTTCCTCCTGATCACAAAGAGTTACAATATAGAAAATTCTGTACGATACTTCTCCTAAAGAAGTGCACTTGCAACATTTAACTCTGACTCCTCGGCACTTGGTTCTCTATTTTTGAAATCATGGCCTGTGTGAACATGTGCCATTCAAATGTCAGAAAACAAGTATGAATTTCGCCTGAACACAAAAGTTACAGTTTAGGAACTTCTCTAGGATCCTTATCCCTAAGAAGTTAAATGCCAACATTTGACTCTGAATGTCCGCAGTTGGTTCACCCTTTTGGAAAATCATGGCCTGCGTGATCATGTTATGTGCGAATGTTCCAAAACGAGTATGATCCTCTCCTGAACACAAAGTGTAACACTATAGAATCTTCCGTAGGATACTTATCCCTGAGAAGTGCACCTCCAACATTTGACACTCAGTACTCCTCAATTGGTTCAATATTTTGGAAAATCAAGGCCTGCGTGAACATATGCCATGAAAACGTCACAAAACCAGTGTGAATTTCTCCTCAACATAAAAAGTTACAACATATGAACATCTACAGGATTCTTATCACTGAGCAGAGAAAGTGAAACATGTGAATTTGACGCGTCCTCACTTGGTCACTATTTTCAAACTCATTACAAGCCTGATCGTAGAATCAGCACAAAATAAATGTTGTTTTCTCCAAAGTACAGAGTTTTACAGTCTAGAAACCTGTGTAGTATACTTATCCCAAAAAAGTGGACATGCTGCACATGACTTCCCAAAGAAGTGAACATGCTACATATGACTGTGAGTCCTCTTCACTTGGTTCATATTTTCAAAGGGAACGACTTGCATGAATATGATTCATGGAAAAGATGTAAAATAAGTGTGATTTCCTCCTGAACACAAAGAGTTACAATATTGAAAATTCTGTACGATACTTCTTCTAAAGAAGCACACTTGCAACATTTAAATCTGAGTCGTCCGCATTTGGTTTTCTATTTTGTGAAATCATGGCCTGTGTGAACATGTGCCATTCAAATGTCAGAAAACAAGTATGATTTTCGCCTGAACACAAAGGTTACAGTTTAGGAACTTCTCTAGGATATCTATCCCGAAGTATCAAATGCCAACTTTGACTCTGAATGCTCCGCACTTGGTTCACACTTTTGGAAAGTCATGGCCTGCGTGCACATATTATATGCAAATGTCGCAAAAAGTGTATGATCTTCTCCTGAACACAAATCGTAACACTACAGAATCTTCTGTAGGATACTTATCCCTGAAGTGCACCTCAATCTTTTGACTCTCAGTCCTCCTCACTTGTTTCACTATTTTGGAAAATCAAGGCCTGCGTGAACATATTATATGCAAATGTCGCAAAATGAGTATGATCTTCTCCTGAACACAAAGCGTAACACTACAGAATCTTCTGTAGGATACTCATCCCTGAGAAGTGCACCTCCAACATTTGACATTCAGTCCTCCTCACTTGGTTCACTATTTCGCAAAATCAAGGCTTGCGTGAACATATTCCATGAAAACGTCACAAAACCAGTGTGAATTTCTCCTGAACATAAAAAGTTACAACGTATGAAGATCTACAGGATTCTTATCACTGAGAAGAGAAAGTGAAACGTGAATTTAAGGTGTCCTCACAAGTCAATATTTTCAAGCTCATTACAAGTCTGAACATATTTGGTAGAATCAGCACAAAACAAATGTTGTTTTCTCCAGAATACAAAGTTTTACAGTCTAGAAACCTGTGTAGGATACTTATCCTAACGAGTGCACATGCTGCACATGACTTCCCAAAGAAGTGCACATGCTACATATGACTGTGAGTCCTCTTCACTTGGTTCACTATTTTCGAAGGGAACGACATGCATGAACATGTTTCATGGAAACGTCGTAAAACTAGTGTGATTTCCTCCTGAACACAAAGAGATACAATATAGAAACTTCTGTACGATACTTTTCCTAAAGAAGTGCACTTGAAACATTTAACTCTGAGTCCTCCGCACTAGGCACTTGGTTCTCTATTTTGTGAAATCATGGCCTGTGTGAACATGTGCCATTCAAATGACAGAAAACAAGTATGATTTTCGCCTGAACACAAAAGTTACAGTTTAGGAGCTTCTTTAGGATACTTATCCCTAAGAAGTGAAATGCCAACATTTGACTCTGAATCCTCGGCACTTGGTTCACAATTTTGGAAAACCATGGCCTTCGTGAACATATTATGTGCGAATGTCGCAAAACGAGTGTGATCTTCTACTGAACACGAAGTGTAACACTACAGAATCTTCTGTAGGATACTTATCCCTGAGAAGTGCACCTCCAACCTTTGACTCTCAGTCCTCCTCACGTGGTTCACTATTTTGGAAAATCTTGGTCTGCGTGAACATGTTATATGTGAATGTCGCAAAATGAGTATGATCTTCTCCTGAACACACAGTGTAACACTACAGAATCATCTGTAGGATACTTTTCCCTGAGAAGTGCACCTCCAACATTTGACTCTCAGTCCTCCTCACGTGGTTCACTATTTTGGAAAATCAAGGCCTGCGTGAAGATATTGCATGAAACCATCAGAAAACCAGTGTGAATTTCTCCTAAACATAAAAAGTTACAACGTATGAACATCTACAGGATTCTTATCACTGAGAAGAGAAAGTGAAACATGTGAATTTGACACGTCCTCACTTGGTCACTTTTTTCAAGCTCATTACAAGCCTGAACACAGTTGGTTGAATCAGCACAAAACAAATGTTGTTTTCTCCAGAATGCAAAGTTTTACAGTCTAGAAACCTGTGTAGGACACTTATCCCAAAGAAGTGCACATGCTACATATGACTGTGAGTCCTCTTCACTTGGTTTACTATTATCGAAGGAAACGACATGCATGAAAATGTTTCATGGAAACGCCGTAAAACACGTGTGATTTCCTCCTGAACACAAAGAGTTACAATATAGAAACTTATGTGCGATACTTCTCCTAAAGAAGCACACTTGCAACATTTAACTCTGAGTCTTCCGCACTTGGTTCTCTGTTTTGTGAAATCATGGCTTGTGTGAACATGTGCCATTCAAATGTCAGAAAAAAAGTATGACGTTCGCCAGAACACAAAAGTTACATTTTAGTAACATCTCTGGGATACTTATCCCTAAGAAGTGAAATGCCAACATTTGAATCTGAATCCTCCGCACTTGTTTCACTCTTTTGGAAATTCATGGCCTGCGTGAACATGTTTTGTGCGAATGTCGCAAAACCAGGATGATCTTCTCCTGAACACAAAGCGTAACACTACAGAATCTTCTGTAGGATAATTATCCTTGTGAAGTGCACCTCCAACATTTGACTCTCAGTCTTCCTCACGTGGTTCACTATTTTGGAAAATCAAGGCCTGGATGAACATATTCCAAGAAAACGACTCAAAACCAGTGTGAATTTCTCCTGAATATAAAAAGTTACAACGCATGAACATCCACAGGATTCTTATCACTGAGAAGAGAAAGTGAAACATTTGAATTTGATGCGTCCTCACTTGGTCACTTTTTTTCCAGCTCATTACAAGCCTGAACATAGTTGGTAGAATCAGCACAAAACAAATGTTGTTTACTCCAGAATACAAAGTTTTACAGTCTAGAAACCTGTGTAGGATACTTATCCGAAAGAAGTGCACATGCTGCACATGACGTCCCGAAGAAGTGCACATGCTACATATGACTGTGAGTCCTCTTCACTTGGTTCACTATTTTCGTAGGGAACGACATGCATGAACATGTTTCATGAAAAAGTCGTAAAACAAGTGTGATTTCCTCCGGAGCACAAAGAGTTACAATATAGAAACTTCTGTACGATACTTCTCCTAAAGAAGTGCACTTGCAACATTTAACTCTGAGTCCTCTGAACTTGGTTCTCTATTTTGTGAGATCATGGCCTGTGTGAACATGTGCCTTTCAAAAGTCAGATAACAAGTATAATTTTCGCCTGAACACAAAAGTTACAGTTTAGGAACTTCTCTAGGATACTTCTCCCTAAGAAGTGAAATGCCAACATTTGACTCTGAATCCTCCGCACTTGGTTCACTCTTTGGGAAAATCATGGCCTGCGTGAACACGTTATATGCGAATGTCGCAAAACGAGTATGATCTTCTCCTGAACACAAAGTGTAACACTACAGAATCTTCTGTAGGAGACTTATCCCTGAGAAGTGCACCTCCAATATTTGACACTCAGTCCTGCTCACTTGGTTCACTATTTTGGAAAATCAAGGCCTGCGTGAACATATTCCATGAAAAAGTCACAAAACCAGTGTGAATTTCTGCTGAACATAAAAAAGTTACAACATATGTACATCTACAGGATTCTTATCACTGAGCAGATAAAGTGAAACATGTGAATTTGACGCATCCTCACTTTGTCACTATTTTCAAGCTCATTACAAGCCTTAACACAGTTGGTAGAATCAGCACAAAACAAATGTTGTTTTCTCCAGAATACAAAGTTTTACAGTCTAGAGACCTGTGTAGGATACTTATCCGAAAGAAGTGCACATGCTGCACATGACATCCCAAAGAAGTGCACATGCTACATGTGACTGTGAGTCCTCTTCACTTGGTTCACTATTTTCGAAGGGAACGACATGCATGAACATGTTTCATGGAAACGTCGTGAAACAAGTGTGATTTCCTCCTGATCACAAAGAGTTACAATATAGAAAATTCTGTACGATACTTCTCCTAAATAAGTGCACTTGCAACATTTAACTCTGACTCCTCGGCACTTGGTTCTCTATTTTGTGAAATCATGGCCTGTGTGAACATGTGCCATTCCAATGTCAGAAAACAAGTATGAATTTTGCTTGAACACAAAAGTTACAGTTTAGGAACTTCTCTAGGATCCTTATCCCTAAGAAGTTAAATGCCAACATTTGACTCTGAATGTCCGCAGTTGGTTCACCCTTTTGGAAAATCATGGCCTGCGTGATCATGTTATGTGCGAATGTTCCAAAACGAGTATGATCCTATCCTGAACACAAAGTGTAACACTATAGAATCTTCCGTAGGATACTTATCCCTGAGAAGTGCACCTCCAACATTTGACTCTCAGTCCTCCTCACGTGGTTCACTATTTTGGAATATCAAGGCCTGCATGAACATATTCCTTGAAAACTCAAGAAACCAGTGTGAATTTCTCCTGAACATAAAAAGTTACAACGTATAAACATCTACAGGATTCTTATCACTGAGAAGAGAAAGTGAGACATGTGAATTTGACGCGTCCTACCTTGGTCGCTATTTTCCAGCTCATTACAAGCCTGAACATAGTTGGTAGAATCAGCACAAAACAAATGTTGTTTTCTCCAGAATACAAAGTTTTACAGTCTAGAAACCTGTGTAGGATACTTATCCAAAAGAAGTGCACATGCTGCACATGACTTCACAAAGAATTGCACATGCTACATATGACTGTGAGTCCTCTTCACGTGGTTCACTATTTTCGAAGGGAACGACATGCATGAACATGTTTCATGGAAATACCGTAAAACAAGTGTGATTTCCTCCTGAACACAAAGAGTTACACTATAGAAACTTCTGTACGATACTTCTCCCAAGAAGTGCACTTGCAACATTTAACTCTGAGTCCTCCGCACTTGCTTCTCTATTTTGTGACATTCAAATGTCAGAAAACAAGTATGATTTTCGCCTGATTACAAAAGTTACAGTTTAGGAACTGCTCTAGGATACTTATCCCTAAGAAGTGAAATGCCAACATTTGACTCTGAGCGCCGCACTTGGTTCACTCTTTTCGAAAATCATGGCTGGCATGAACATGTTATATGCGAATGTCGCACAACAAGTGTGATCTTCTCCTGAACACAAAGTGTAACACTACAGAATCCTCTGTAGGATACTTATCCCTGAGAAGTGCACGTCCCATTTGACACTCTGTCCACCTCACTTGGTTCACTATTTTGGAAAATCAAGGCCTGCGTGAACATATTCCATGAAAACGTCACAAAACCAGTGTGAATTTCTCCTGAACATAAAAAGTTACAACGTATGAACATCTACTGGATTCTTATCACTGAGCAGAGAAAGTGAAACATGTGCATTTGATGCGTCCTCACTTAGTCCCTATTTTCAAGCTCATTACAAGCCTGAACAAAGTTGGTGGAATATGCACAAAACAAATGTTGTTTTCTCCAGAATACAAAGTTTTGCAGTCCAGACACCTGTGTAGGATACTTATCCAAAAGAAGTGCACATGCTGCACATGACGTCCCAAAGAAGTGCACATGCTACATATGACTGTGAGTCCTCCTCACTTGGTTCACTATTTTCTTAGGGAACGACATGCATGAACATGTTTCATGGAAACCTCATAAAACAAAACAAGTGTGATTTCCTCCTGAACACAAAGAGTTACAATGTAGAAACTTCTATACGATACTTCTCCCAAGAAGTGAACTTGCAACATTTAACTCTGAGTCCTCCGCACTTGGTTCTCTATTTTGTGAAATCATGGCCTGTGTGAACATGTGCCATTCCAATGTCAGAAAAGAAGTACGATTTTCGCCTGAACACAAAAGTTACAGTTTAGGAACTTCTCTAGGATACTTCTCCCTAAGAAGTGAAATGCCAACATTTGACTCTGAATCCTCCGCACTTGGTTCACTCTTTTGGAAAATCATGGCCTGCGTGAATATGTTGTATGCGAATGTCGCAAAACGTATATGATCTTCTCCTGAACACAAAGTGTAACACTACAGAATATTCTGTAGGATACTTATCCCTGAGAAGTGTACCTCCAACATTTGACTCACACTCCTCCTCACTTGGTTCACTATTTTGGAAAATCAAGGCCTGCGTGAACATATTCCATGAAAACGTCACAAAACCAGTGGGAATTTTTCCGGAACATAAAAAGTTACCACGTATGAACATATACGGGATTCTTATCACTGAGAAGAGAAAGTGAAACATGTGAATTGGACGCGTCCTCAGTTGGTTACTATTTTCAAGCTCATTACAAGCCTGAACATAGTTGGTAGAATCAGCACAAAGCAAATGTTGTTTTCTCCAGAATACATAGTTTTACAGTCTAGAAACCTGTGTAGGATACTTATTCGAACGAAGTGCACTGCTGCACATGACATCCCAAAGAAGTGCACATGCTACATGTGACTGTGAGTCCTCTTCACTTGGTTCACTATTTTCGAAGGGAACGACATGCATGAACATGTTTCATGGAAACGTCGTGAAACAAGTGTGATTTCCTCCTGATCACAAAGAGTTACAATATAGAAAATTCTGTACGATACTTCTCCTAAAGAAGTGCACTTGCAACATTTAACTCTTACTCCTCGGCACTTGGTTCTCTATTTTGTGAAATCATGGCCTGTGTGAACATGTGCCATTCCAATGTCAGAAAACAAGTATGAATTTTGCTTGAACACAAAAGTTACAGTTTAGGAACTTCTCTAGGATCCTTATCCCTAAGAAGTTAAATGCCAACATTTGACTCTGAATGTCCGCAGTTGGTTCACCCTTTTGGAAAATCATGGCCTGCGTGATCATGTTATGTGCGAATGTTCCAAAACGAGTATGATCCTATCCTGAACACAAAGTGTAACACTATAGAATCTTCCGTAGGATACTTATCCCTGAGAAGTGCACCTCCAACATTTGACTCTCAGTCCTCCTCACGTGGTTCACTATTTTGGAATATCAAGGCCTGCATGAACATATTCCTTGAAAACTCAAGAAACCAGTGTGAATTTCTCCTGAACATAAAAAGTTACAACGTATAAACATCTACAGGATTCTTATCACTGAGAAGAGAAAGTGAGACATGTGAATTTGACGCGTCCTACCTTGGTCGCTATTTTCCAGCTCATTACAAGCCTGAACATAGTTGGTAGAATCAGCACAAAACAAATGTTGTTTTCTCCAGAATACAAAGTTTTACAGTCTAGAAACCTGTGTAGGATACTTATCCAAAAGAAGTGCACATGCTGCACATGACTTCACAAAGAATTGCACATGCTACATATGACTGTGAGTCCTCTTCACGTGGTTCACTATTTTCGAAGGGAACGACATGCATGAACATGTTTCATGGAAATACCGTAAAACAAGTGTGATTTCCTCCTGAACACAAAGAGTTACACTATAGAAACTTCTGTACGATACTTCTCCCAAGAAGTGCACTTGCAACATTTAACTCTGAGTCCTCCGCACTTGCTTCTCTATTTTGTGACATTCAAATGTCAGAAAACAAGTATGATTTTCGCCTGATTACAAAAGTTACAGTTTAGGAACTGCTCTAGGATACTTATCCCTAAGAAGTGAAATGCCAACATTTGACTCTGAGCGCCGCACTTGGTTCACTCTTTTCGAAAATCATGGCTGGCATGAACATGTTATATGCGAATGTCGCACAACAAGTGTGATCTTCTCCTGAACACAAAGTGTAACACTACAGAATCCTCTGTAGGATACTTATCCCTGAGAAGTGCACGTCCCATTTGACACTCTGTCCACCTCACTTGGTTCACTATTTTGGAAAATCAAGGCCTGCGTGAACATATTCCATGAAAACGTCACAAAACCAGTGTGAATTTCTCCTGAACATAAAAAGTTACAACGTATGAACGTCTACTGGATTCTTATCACTGAGCAGAGAAAGTGAAACATGTGCATTTGATGCGTCCTCACTTAGTCCCTATTTTCAAGCTCATTACAAGCCTGAACAAAGTTGGTGGAATATGCACAAAACAAATGTTGTTTTCTCCAGAATACAAAGTTTTGCAGTCCAGACACCTGTGTAGGATACTTATCCAAAAGAAGTGCACATGCTGCACATGACGTCCCAAAGAAGTGCACATGCTACATATGACTGTGAGTCCTCCTCACTTGGTTCACTATTTTCTTAGGGAACGACATGCATGAACATGTTTCATGGAAACCTCATAAAACAAAACAAGTGTGATTTCCTCCTGAACACAAAGAGTTACAATGTAGAAACTTCTATACGATACTTCTCCCAAGAAGTGAACTTGCAACATTTAACTCTGAGTCCTCCGCACTTGGTTCTCTATTTTGTGAAATCATGGCCTGTGTGAACATGTGCCATTCCAATGTCAGAAAAGAAGTACGATTTTCGCCTGAACACAAAAGTTACAGTTTAGGAACTTCTCTAAGATACTTCTCCCTAAGAAGTGAAATGCCAACATTTGACTCTGAATCCTCCGCACTTGGTTCACTCTTTTGGAAAATCATGGCCTGCGTGAATATGTTGTATGCGAATGTCGCAAACGTATATGATCTTCTCCTGAACACAAAGTGTAACACTACAGAATATTCTGTAGGATACTTATCCCTGAGAAGTGTACCTCCAACATTTGACTCACACTCCTCCTCACTTGGTTCACTATTTTGGAAAATCAAGGCCTGCGTGAACATATTCCATGAAAACGTCACAAAACCAGTGGGAATTTTTCCGGAACATAAAAAGTTACCACGTATGAACATATACGGGATTCTTATCACTGAGAAGAGAAAGTGAAACATGTGAATTGGACGCGTCCTCAGTTGGTTACTATTTTCAAGCTCATTACAAGCCTGAACATAGTTGGTAGAATCAGCACAAAGCAAATGTTGTTTTCTCCAGAATACAAAGTTTTACAGTCTAGAAACCTGTGTAGGATACTTATTCGAACGAAGTGCACTGCTGCACATGACTTCCCAAAGAAGTGCACATGCTACATATGACTGTGAGTCCTCTTCACTTGGTTCACTATTTTGGAAGGGAACGACATGCATGAACATGTTTCATGGAAACGTCGTTAAACAAGTGTGATTTCCTCCTGAACACAAAGAGTTACAATATAGAAACTTGTGTACGATACTTCTCCCAAGAAGTGCACTTGCAACATTTAACTCTGAGTCCTCCGCACTTGTTTCTCTATTTTGTGACATTCAAATGTCAGCAAACAAGTATGATTTTCGCCTGATTACAAAAGTTACAGTTTAGGAACTGCTCTAGGATACTTATCCCTAAGACGTGAAATGCCAACATTTGACTCTGAATGCTCCGCACTTGGTTCACTCTTTTGGAAAATCATGGCTGGCATGAACATGTTATATGCGAATGTCGCACAACGAGTGTGATCTTCTCCTGAACACAAAGTGTAACACTACAGAATCCTCTGTAGGATAGTTATCCCTGAGAAGTGCACGTCCAACATTTGACACTCTGTCCTCCTCACTTGGTTCACTATTTTGGAAAATCAAGGCCTGCGTGAACATATTCCATGAAAACGTCACGAAAGAAATGTGAATTTCTCCTGAACATAAAAAGTTACAACGTATGAACATCTACAGGATTCTTATCACTGAGAAGAGAAAGTGAAACATGTCAATTGGACACGTCCTCACTTGGTCACTATTTTCAAGCTCATTACAAGCCTGAACATAGTTGGTAGAATAAGCACAAAACAAATGTTGTTTTCTCCAGAATACAAAGTTTTGCAGTCCAGAAACCTGTGTAGGATACTTATCCGAAAGAAGTGCACATGCTGCACATGACATCCCAAAGAAGTGCACATGCTACATATGACTGAGAGTCCTCTTCACTTGGTTCACTATTTTCGAAGGGAACGACATGCATGAACATGTTTCATGGAAACGTCGTAAAACAAAACAAGTGTGATTTCCTCCTGAACACAAAGAGTTACAATGTAGAAACTTCTGTACGATACTTCTCCCAAGAAGTGCACTTGCAACATTTAACTCTGAGTCCTCCGCACTTAGTTCTTTTTTGTGAAATCATGGCCTGTGTGAACATGTGCCATTCCAATGTCAGAAAACAAGTATGTTTTTTGCCTGAACACAAAAGTTACAGTTTAGGAACTTCTCTAGTATACTTCTCCCTAAGAAGTGAAATGCCAACATTTGGCTCTGAATCCTCCGCACTTGGTTCACTCTTTTGGAAAATCATGGCCTGCGTGAACATGTTATATGCAAATGTCGCAAAACGTGTATGATCTTCTCCTGAACACAAAGCATAACACTACAGAATCTTCTGTAGGATACTTATCCCTGAGAAGTGCACCTCCAACATTTGACTCTCACTCCTCCTCACTTGGTTCACTATTTAGGAAAATCAAGGCCTGCGTGAACATATTCCATGAAAACCTTCCAAAACCAGTGTGAATTTCTCCTGAACATAAAAAGTTACCACGTATGAACATCTACAGGATTCTTATCACTGAGAAGAGAAAGTGAAACATGTGAATTGGACGCGTCCTCACTTGGTCACTATTTTCAAGCTCATTACAAGCCTGAACATAGTTGGTAGAATCAGCACAAAACAAATGTTGTTTTCTCCAGGATACAAAATTTAACAGTCTACAAACCTGTGTAGGATACTTATCCGAAAGAAGTGCACATGCTGCACATGACGTCCCAAAGAAGTGCACATGCAACATATGACTCTGAGTCCTCTTCACTTGGTTCACTAATTTCGAAGGGAACGACATGCATGAACATGTTTTATGGAAACGTCGTAAAACAAGACAAGTGTGATTTCCTCCTGAACACAAACAGTGACAATATAGAAACTTCTGTACGGTACTTCTCCAAAGAAGTGCACTTGCAACATTTAACTGTGAGTCCTCCGTACTTGGTTCTCTATTTTGTGAAATCATGGCCTGTGTGAACATGGGCCATTCAAATGTCAGAAAACAAGTATGATTTTCGCCTGAACACAAAAGTTACAGTTTAGGAACTGCTCTAGGATACTTATCCCTAAGAAGTGAAATGCCAACATTTGACTCTGTATCCTCCGCACTTGGTTCACTCTTTTGGAAAATCATGGCCTGCGTGAACATGTTGTGTGCGAATGTCGCAAAACCAGGATATCTTCTCCTGAACACAAAGCGTAACACTACAGAATCCTCTGTAGGATACTTATCCCTGAGAAGTGCAACTCCAACATTTTACTCTAAGTCGTCCTCACTTGGTTCACTACTTTTGGAAAATCAAGGCCTGCCTGAACATATTCCATGAAAACGTCACAAAAGAAATGTGAATTTCTCCTGAACATAAAAGTTACAACGTATGAACATCTACAGGATTCTCATCACTGAGCAGAGAAAGTGAAACATGTGAATTTGATGCGTCCTCACTTAGTCGCTATTTTCAAGCTCATTACAAGCCTGAACATATTTGGTAGAATAAGGCACAAAACAAATGTTGTTTCTCCAGAATACAAAGTTTTGCAGTCCAGAAACCTGGTAGGATACTTATCCGAAAGAAGTGCACATGCTGCACATGACATCCCAAAAGAAGTGCACATGCTACATATGACTGAGAGTCCTCTTCACTTGGTTCACTATTTTCGAAGGGAACGACATGCATGAACATGTTTCATGGAAACGTCGTAAAACAAAAACAGGTGATTTCCTCCTCAACACCAAAGAGTTACAATGTAGAACATTCTGTACGATACTTCTCCCAAGAAGTGCACTTGCAACATTTACTCTGAGTCCTCGCACTTAGTTCTTTTTGTGAAATCATGGCCTGTGTGAACATGTGCCATTCCAATGTCAGAAAACAAGTATGTTTTTCGCCAGAACACAAAAGTTACAGTTTAGGCACCTTCTCTAGTATACTTCTCCCTAAGAAGTGAAATGCCAACATTTGACTCTGATCCTCGCACTTGGTTCACTCTTTTGGAAAATCATGGCCTGCGTGAACATGTTATATGCAAATGTCGCAAAACGTGTATGATCTTCTCCTGAACACAAAGCGTAACACTACAGAATCTTCTGTAGGATATCTTATCCTGAGAAGTGCACCTCCAACATTGGACTCTCAGTCCTCCTCACTTGTTCACTATTTAGGGAATCAAGGCCTGCGTGAACATATTTCCATGAACACATTCCAAACCAGTGTGAATTTCTCCTGAACATTAAAAAGTTACCACGTATGAACATCTACAGAACTCTTATCACTGAGACGAGAAAGTGAAACATGTGAATTGGACGCGTCCTCACTTGGTCACTATTTTCAAGCTCATTACAAGCCTGAAAATAGTTGGTCGAATCAGCACAAAAACAATGTTGTTTTTCCAGAATACAAAATTTAACAGTCTACAAACCTGTGTAGGATACTTATCCGAAAGAAGTGCACATGCTGCACATGACGTCCCAAAGAAGTGCACATGCTACATATGACTGTGAGTCCTCTTCACTTGGTTCACTATTTTCGAAGGGAACAACATTCATGAACATGTTTCAAGGAAAAGTCGTAAAACAAGTGTGATTTCCTCCAGAGCACAAAGAGTTACAATATCGAAACTTTTGTACGATACTTCTCCTAAAGAAGTGCACTTGCAATATTTATCTCTGAGTCCTCCGCACTTGGTTCTCTATTTTGTGAAATCATGGCCTGTGTGAACATGTGCCATTCCAATGTCAGAAAAAAGTATGATTTTCGCCTGAACAGAAAAGTTACAGTTTAGGAACTTCTCTAGGATACTTTTCCCTAAGAAGTGAAATGCCAACATTTGACTCTGAATCCTCCGCACTTGGTTCACTCTTTTGGAAAATCATGGCCTGTGTGAATATGTTATATGCGATTTTCGCAAAACGTATATGATCTTCTCCTGAACACAAAGTGTAACACTACAGAATCTTCTGTAGGATACTTATCCCTGAGAAGTGCACCCCAACATTTGACTCTCATCCTCCTCACTTGTTCACTATTTTGGAAAATCAAGGCCGCGTGAACAATTCCATGAAAACGTCACAAAACCAGTGTGAATTTCTCCTCAACATAAAAGTTACCACGTAAGAACATCTACAGGATTCTTATCACTGAGAAGAGAAAGTGAAACATGTGAGTGGACGCTCCTCACTTGGTCACTATTTTCAAGCTCATTCACAGCCTGAACATAGTTGGTAGAATCAGCACAAAACAATGTTGTTTCTCCAGAAACAAAATTTACAGTCTACAAACCTGTGGTAGGAAACTTATCCAAAGAAGTGCACATGCTGCACATGACGTCCCAAAGAATTGCACATGCTACAATGACTGTGAGTCCTCTTCATTGGTTCACTATTTTCGAAGGGAACGACATGCATGAACATGTTTAGGGTAACGTCGTAAAAAAGACAAGTGTGATTTCCTCCTGAACACAAACAGTGACAATATAGAAACTTCTGTACGGTATACTTCTCCAAAGAAGTGCACTTGCAACATTAACTGTGAGTCCTCCGTACTTGGTTCCTATTTTTGAAATCATGGCCGTGTTAACATGGGCCATCAAATGTAGAAAACAAGTAGATTTCGCCTGAACACAAAGTTACAGTTGGAACTGCTCTAGGATACTTATCCCTAAGAAGTGAAATGCCAACATTTGACTGTATCCCCGCACTTGGTTCACTCTTTTGGAAAATCATGCCTGCGTGAACATGTTGTGTGCGAATGTCGCAAAACCAGGATGATCTTCTCCTGAACACAAAGGTAACACTACAGAATCTCTGTAGGATACTATCCCTGAGAGTGCACTCCAACATTTTACTCTAGATCTCTCCACTTGGTTCACTACTTTTGGAAAATCAAGGCCTGCGCTGAACATATTCCATGAAAACGTCACAAAAGAATGTGAATTTCTCCCGAACATAAAAAGTTACCAACGTATGAACATCTACAGGATTCTATCACTGAGCAGAGAAAGTGAAACATGTGAATTTGATGCGCTCACTTAGGTCGCTATTTTCAAGCTACTTACAAGCCTGAACATATTGGTAGAATAAGCACAAAACAATTGTTTTCTTCTCCAGATACAAAGTTTTGCAGTCCAGAACCTGTGTAGGATACTTATCCGAAAGAAGTGCAACAGGCTGCACATACATCCCAAAGAAGTGCACATGCTACATATGACGTGAGAGTCCTCTTCACTTGGTTCACTATTTCGAAGGGAACGACATGCATGAACATGTTTCATGGAAACGTCGAAAAACAAACAAGTGTGATTTCCTCCTCTAACACAAAGATTTACAATATAGAAACTTCTGTACGATACTCCCCAAGAGTGCACTTGCAACATTTAACTCTGAGTCCTCCGCACTAGTTTCGTTTTGGAATCAGCCGGGTAACAGGCCATTCCAATGTCAGAAAACAAGTATGTTTCGCCAGAACACAAAATTACAGTGAGGAACTTCTCTAGTATATCTCCCTAAGAAGTGAAATGCCAACATGTGACCGTATCCCCGCACTGGTTCACTCTTTGGAAAATCATGGCTGCGGAAAGTGATATGCGATGTCCGCAAAACGTGTAGAGATCTCTCCTGAACACAAAGTGAACACTACAGAATCTCTGTGGATACTTATCCCTGGAAGTGTACCTCCAACATTTGACCTCACTCCTCTCACTTGGTTCACTATTTTGGAAAATCAAGGCCTGCGTGAACATATTCCATGAAAATGTCACAAAACAAGTGTGAATTTCTCCGGAACATAAAAAGTACACGTATGAACATATACAGGATCTTATCATGAGAAGAGAAAGTGAAACGTATGAATTGACGCGTCCTCATTGTCACTATTTTCAAGCTCATTACAAGCCTGAACAAGTTGGTAGAATCAGCACAAAACAAATTTTTTCTCCAGAAAAACAAAATTTTACAGTCTACAAACGGTGAGGTACTTATACGAAAGAAGTGCACATGCTGCACATGACTCCCAAAAAGTGCACATGCTACATATGACTGTGAGTCCTCTACTCTGGTTCACTATTTTTCGAAGGGATGACATGCATGAACTTTTTCATGGAAAGTCGTAAACAAGTGTGATTTCCTCCGGAGCACAAAGAGTTACAATACGAAACTCTGTACGATCTTCTCTCTAAAGAATGCACTTGCAAATTTAACTCTGAGTCCTCGACTTGGTTCTCTATTTGTGAATCATGGCCTGTGTGAACATGGGCCTTTCAAAAGAAGATACAAGTATATTTTTAGCCTGAACACAAAAGTTACAGTTTAGGAACTTTCTAGGATACTCTCCCTAAGAAGTGTGAATGCCAACATTTGATTCTGAATCCTCCGCCCTTGGTTCACTCTTTGGGAAAATCATGGGCCTGCGTGAACATTTATATGCGAATGTCGCAAAACGAGTATGATCTTCTCCTGAAACAACAAGTGTAACACTACAGAATCTTGTAGGATACTTATCCCTGAGAAGTGCACCTCCAACATTTGACTCTCCTCCTTCTCACGTGTTCACTATTTGGAAAATCAAGGCGGCGTGAACATATTCCAGAAAACGTCCAAAACAGTGGAATTTCTCCGAACATAAAAAGTTACACGTATGAACATCTACAGGATCTATCACTGAGAAAGAAAGTGAAACATGAATTGGACCGTCCTCATTGGTCACTATTTTCAAGCTCATTACAAGCCGAACATAGTTGGTTGAATCAGCACAAAACAATGTTGTTTTTCCAGAATACAAAGTAAGTCTACAAACCTGTGTAGGATACTTAATCCGAAAGAAGTGCACATGCGCACATGACGCCCCACAAATTGCAACATGCTACATAACTGTGAGTCCTCTTCACTTGGTTCACTATCGAAGGGAAGACATGCATGAACAGTTTATGGAAACGTCGTAAAACAAGACAAGTGTGATTTCCTCCTGAACACAAACAGTACAATATAGAAACTTCTGTACGGTACTTCTCCAAAGAAGTGCACTGCAACATTTAACTGTGAGTCCCCGTACTTGTTCTATTTTGTGAATCATGGCCTGTTGAACAGGGCCTTCAAATGTCAGAAAACAAGTATGATTTCCTGAACACAAAAGTTACAGTTTAGGAACTCTCTAGGATACTGTTCCCTAAGAAGTGAAATGCAAACATTTGACTCTGATCCTCCGCACTTGGTTCACTCTTTTGGAAATCATGGCCTGCGTGAACAGTTGTATTGCGAATGTCGCAAAACCAGGATGATCTCTCCTGAACACAAAGCATAACACTACAGAACTCTGTAGGATACTTATCCCTGAGAAAGTGCAACTCCAACATTTACTCTAAGTTGTCCTCACTTGGTTCAATACTTTTGGAAAATCAGGCCTGCCGGAACATATTCCATGAAAACGTCACAAAAGAAATGTGAATTCTCCTGAACATAAAAAGTTACAACGTATGAACATCTACAGGATTCATCACTGAGCAGAGAAAGTGAAACATGTGAATTTGATGGGTCCTCACTTAGTCGTATTTACAAAGCTCATTACAAGCCGAACATATTTGGTAGAATAAGCACAAAACAATGTTTGTTCTCCAGATACAAAGTTTGCATCCAGAAACCTGTGTAGGATACTATCCGAAAGAAGTGCACATGCTGCACATGACATCCCAAAGAAGTGCACATGCTACATATGACTGAGAGTCCTCTTCACTGGTTCACTATTTTCGAAGGGAACGACATGCATGAACATGTTTAATGGAAACGCGTAAAACAAAACAAGTGTGATTTCCTCCTGAACAAAAGAGTACAATGTAGAAACTTCTGTAGATACTTCTCCCAAGAATGCACTTGCAACATTTAACTCTGAGTCCTCCGCACTTTTTCTTTTTTGTGAAATCATGGCCTGTGTGAACATGTGCCATTCCAATGTCAGAAAACAAGTATGTTTTTCGCCTGAACACAAAGTTACAGTTTAGAACTTCTCTTATATACTTCCCCTAAGAAGTGAAATGCCAACATTGACTCTGAATCCCCGCACTTGGTTCACTTTTTGGAAAACATGGCCTGCGTGAACAGTTATATGCAAATGTCCAAAACAGTGTGAATTTCTCTCAACATAAATTTACCACGTAAGGAACATCACAGGATTCTATCAACCGAGAAGAGAAAGTGAAATATGTGAATTGGACGCGTCTCACTTGGTCACTATTTTCAGCTCATTACAAGCCTGAACATAGTTGGTAGAATCACCACAAAACAAATGTTGTTGTTCTCCAGAATACAAAATTTTACAGTCTACAACCTGTGTAGGATACTTATCCGAAGAAGTGCACATGCTGCACATGACGCCCCAAAGAATTGCACATGCTACATATGACTGTGAGTCCTTCACCTTGTCACTATTTTCGAAGGGAACGACATGCAGAACATGTTTTATGGAAACGTCGTAAAACAAGACAAGTGTGATTTCCTCCTGACACAAACAGTGACAATATAGAAAACTCTGTACGGTACTTCTCCAAAGAAGTGCACTGCAACATTTAACTGTGAGTCCTCCGTACTTGGTTCTCTATTTTGTGAAATCATGGCCTGTGTGAACATGGGCCATTCAAATGTCAGAAAACAAGTATGATTTTCGCCTGAACACAAAAGTTAGGCATGGTTTTCCAAAAGTGTGAACCAAGTGCGGAGGATTCAGAGTCAAATGTTGGCATTTCACTTCTTACGGATAAGTATCCTAGAGAAGTTCCTAAACTGTAACTTTTGTGTTCAGGCGAAAATCATACTTGTTTTCTGACTTGGGAATGGCACTTCTTCACACAGGCCATGATTTCACAAAATAGAGAACCAAGTGCGGAGGACTCAGAGTTAAATGTTGCAAGTGCGCTTCTTTAGGAGAAGTGTCGTACAGAAGTTTCTGTATTGTAACTCTTTGTGATCAGGAGGAAATCACAGTTGTTTTACGACGTTTCCATGAAACATGTTCATGCATGTCGTTCCTTTTGAAAACAATGAACCAAGTGAAGAGGACTCACAGTCATATGTAGCATGTGCACTTGTTTGGGAAGTCATGTGCAGCATGTGCACTTCATTCGGATAAGTATTCTACACAGGTTTCTAGACTGTAAAACTTTGTATTCTGGAGAAAACATTTGTTTTGTGCTGATTCTACCAACTATGTTCAGGCTTGTAATGAGCTTGAAAATAGTGACCAAGTCAGTATGCGTCAAATTCACATGTTTTACTTTCTCTCCAGTGATAAGAATCCTGTAGATGTTCATACGTTGTAACTTTTTATGTTCCGGCGAAAGCACACTGGTTTTGTGACATTTCATGGAATATGTTCAAGCAGCCTGCTTTCCAAAGAGTGAACCAAGTGAGGAGGACTGAGAGTCAAATGTTGGAGGTGCACTTCTCAGGGATAAGTATCCTACAGAGATTCTGTAGTGTTACGCTTTGTGTTCAGAAGAAGATCATCCTCGTTTGCGACATTCGAATATAACATGTTCACGCAGGCCCTGATTTCCAAAAGAGTGAACCAAGGGGCGGAGGATTCAGAGATAAATGTTGGCATTTCACTTCTTACGGAAAGTATCCTAGAGAAGTTCCTAAACTGTAACTTTTGTGTTCAGGCGAAAACATACTTGTTTTCTGACATTGGAATGGCACTTCTTCACACAGGCCATGATTTCACAAAAAAGAAACCAAGTGCGGAGGACCAGAGTTAATGTTGCAAGTGCGCTTCTTTAGGAGAAGTGTCGTACAGAAGTTTCTATATGTAACTCTTGTGCAGAGGAAATCACAGTTGTTTACGACGTTCTGCCAGAAACATGTTCATGCATGTCGTTCCTTCGAAAAGAGTGAACCAAGTGGAAGAGAGTCACGTCATATGTAGCAGTTCACTTCTTTGGGAAGTCATGTGCAGCAGTGCACTTCGTTCGGATAAGTATCCTACACAGGTTTGTAGACTGTAAAACTTGTGTATTCTGGAGAAAACAACATTTTTTTGTGCTGATTCTACCAACTACGTTCAGGCTTGTATGAGCTGAAAATAGTGACCAAGTGAGGACATGTGCAATTCACATGTTTCACTTTCTCTTCAGTGATAAGATCCTGTAGATGTTCATACGTTGTAACTTTTTATATTCCGGGAAATTCACACTGTTTTGTGACGTTTTCATGGAATATGTTCACGCAGGCCTTGATTTTCCAAAAGAGTTAACCAAGTTGAAAGACTGAGAGTCAAATGTGGAGGTGCACTTCTCAGGGAAAGTATCCTACAGAAGATTCTGGTGTTACACTTTGTGTTCAGGAGAAGATCATCCTCGTTTTGCGACATTGGCACATAACATGTTCACGCAGGGCATGGTTTTCCAAAAGAGTGAACAAGTGCGGAGGATTCAGAGCAAATGTTGGCATTACACTCTTACGGATAAGTATCAGAGAAGTTCCTAAACGTAACTTTTGTGTTCAGGCAAAAATCATACTTGTTTTCTGACATTGGATGGCACATGTTCACAAGGCCATGATTCAGAAAATAGAGAACCAAGTGCGGAGGACTCAGATTTAAATGTTGCAAGTGCGCTTCTTAGGACAAGTGTCGTACAGAAGTTTCTATATTGTAACTCTTTGTGTTCAGGAGGAAATCACCAGGTGTTTATGACGTTTCCATGAACATGTTCATAGCATGTCGTTCCCTTCGAAAACAGTGAACCAAGTGAAGAGGAGTCACAGTCATGTAGCAGTGCACTTCTTTGGGAAGTCATGTGCAGCATGCACTTCGTTCGGATAAGTATCCTAAAAGGTTTCTAGACTGTAAAACT